>LR812531.1:19990994-20484749 GCA_903798195.1 Danio kyathit | reverse complement strand
TAAACAAATGTCATTTACATAATGTACTGAAGAAACCAGAATGCTCTGAAAATAAATCCACATCGTGTTTTTCCTCTACCTGTGTCCTTCTGTCACTCTGCTTTATTGTAGGTTTGTTATTCCTAACAGTCACCAGGTAAAAATAGCCGTTTTATCAGTTCCTATGGGATTAAAAGCGTGTCTCTATCCACACATTCATAAAAGCACAGCATCTGATCAAAAAGCTCACATTTATTGCTCTGAACTCACTCTTTGACTGTGTGTGTGCGCGCGCGTGTGTGTAATATCAACTTCTGCTGTGTTTTTAGTTATTTCTGTTTGCTTTATTTTTAGCTATAATCTGATTTTATATTTGATGCTCTTGGTGTCGGGGGACAATTATTCATAATCATTTTCAAAGATTTTTCTTTTTTTTAACGTGTGTCAAGTAGTGATTGCTGCTTTCCTAACAGCTTTATAAAGCTTTGGTATCTTTATGAATCTTTTGTTTCACAATCCTTGTTATGATATTCTCTGTATCTCTGTTTTTATTTTTATACAGGACGAAAATGGTCTTTTTAAGTATAAATAGGCCTTGGCCTATGGTTATGATACAGTGCATCCGGAAGGTATTCACAGTGCTTCACTTTTTCCACATTTTTATGTTTTATAAAATAAACGTTTTATGTTACAGGTTTATTCCAAAATGGATTAAACTCATTGATTTCCTCAACATTCTACACACAATCCCCCATAATGACAATGTGAAAATAGAGTTTCTGAAATTGTTGCAAATTTATTCAAAATAAAAAGCAGTAAAATTACATGTACATCAGTATTCACAGCCTTTGCTCAGTCCTTTGTTGATGCACCTTTGGCAGCGGTTACACCCTCAAGTCTTTTTGAATATGATGCCACAAGCTCGGCACACCTGTCTTTGGGAATTTTTGCCCATTCCTCTTTGCAGTACCTCTCAAGCTCTATCAGGTTGGATGGGAAGCAACGGTGTACAGCCATTCTCAGATCTCTCCAGAGATGTTCAATAGGATTTAGGTCTGGGCTCTGGCTGGGCCACTCAAGGACATTCACCGAGTTATTGTGAAGCCACTCCATTGATATTTTGGTGGTGTGCTTTGGGTCATTGTCCTGCTGGAAGATGAACCGTTGCCCCAGTCTGAGGTCAAGAGCACTCTGAAGCAGGTTTTCATTCAGGATGTCTCTGTACATTGCTGCATTCATCTTTCCCTCTATCCTGACTAGTCTTCCAGTTCCTGCTGCTGAAAAACATCCCCACAGCATGATGCTGCCACCACCATGCTTCACTGTAGGGATGGAGTTCGACTAGTGATGAGCGCTGCCTGGTTTTCTCCAAACGTAACGCCTGGCGTTCATTTCAAAGAGTTCAATTTGAGTCTCATCAGACCAGAGAATTTAGTTTCTTATGGTCTGAGAGTCCTTCAGATGCCTTTTGGCAAACTCCAGATGGGGAGTGGCTTCCGTCTGGCCACTCTACCATACAGGCCTGATTGGTGGATTGCTGCACAGATGGTTGTTCTTCTGTAAGGTTCTCCTCTCTCCACAGAAGAACGCTGGAGCTCAGACAGAGTGACCATCAGGTTATTGATCACCTCCCTGACTAAGGCCCTTCTCCCCCGATCACTCAGCTTAGATGGCCGGCCAGCTCTAGGAAGAGTCCTGGTGTTTCCAAACATCTTCCACTTACGGATGATGGAGGCCACTGTGTTCACTGGAACTTTCAGAGCAGCAGAAATGTTTCTGTAACCTTCCCCAGCCTTGTGCCTCAACACAATCCTGTCTCGGAGGTCTACAGACAATTCCTTTGTCTTCATGCTTGGTTTGTGCTTTGACATGCACTGTCAACCCTGGGCCCTTATATAGACAGGTGTATGTCTTTAGAAATCATGTCCAATCAACTGAATTGACCACAGGTGAACTCCAATGAAGTTGCTGAAACATCTCAAGAATGATCAGTGGAAACAGAATGTACCTGAGCTCAATTTAGAGCTTCACGCCAAAGGCTGTGAATACTGATGTACAGGTGATTTTACAGGGTTTTTATTTTTAATACATTTGCAACAATTTCAAAAACTTTTTTTTCACATTGTCATTATGGAGGATTGTGTGTAGAATGTTGAGGAAATAAATGCATTTAATCCATTTTGGAATAAGGCTGTAACTTAACAAATGTGGAAAAAGTGAAGCGCTATCAATACTTTCTGGATGCACTGTATGTATCTCACTGCATCTAATGTGCTGTTGCTGATTTATCTACACTGCAAAAAATGCTTTTCTTACAATGTTAACAATTTTTGTAACTTGCACAGAATTTAACTGTGATATTTAATTAATTTTACTGTAGGACAATTATTATTATTCATTATTATTATTATTATTAAAGTTTCACTTTGAAAAATACAGCATATTTTACAGTAATAATGTACAATGCTGTAAATACACACACACTGAAATGATTTCTGCAAAATATTTCATGCAAACAATTTATATGGGTTGAATTTAAACAAACTAATTAAATTTAGAAATGTTCAACTTAATTTGTTTGTCTAAATTCAGTCCAAATAAATAGTTTACAACCACTTAAAGAATGTCAGTAAATCCAAGGAATCTTCTTTTCATTTTTGTTCAGTGCACAGCACGGTAAATGGTGCTATAAATGTAAAAAGGGTTGTTTTGCTGTAATTGTTTTACAGTGAGTTACTGGCAAACTGAACTGAAATATAAATTGTATTGTACTGTATGAGAGTAATGCATTATGTTGCTGTAACTTAATGTTGCATTGTGAAAATTTCTGTTTAGTTTACAGTAAAGATATACAATATTGTAAATACATATGAGCAATCCCATGCAAATGTCAACCTTGCCATAAAAAAATTAAATTTTCACCTAAATAGCGAAACCGTTTCTACATTTTTTGTGTAAGCAAGTTTTTTACAGTACTTTAGAAATGCTCAAAAATGTCTCTGTCAGTGTTTTTAAACTATTATATTTGATTTACCAAAGTCACACAAGTGGCAATTTCACATCCGTCACATCCATAGCGGAAAAGTGTCACATCCATAATGAAGCTTTTTCCTCATAAATGCAAAAATGTCAAACAAAATAAAATCAACGATGTTTGTTCTATAGTAAGCCAACACTTATCCTTTTGATTAGCTTTATTTCTTTTGGGTTGTGCACTTTAATTCACAGAGTTTCCACAAAATATGTTGTAGACTGTAAACTCACAGACTTTTTTTTGTCACATCCATAACGCATGTTTATTTTCCTCATTTAAAATATAAAAAATGTTTACAGATGGATGTTTTTCTGATCCTATAACTCTGTGGTCAGTTGTTTTGCAAAATATAAACAGTTGCTTCAATATCTCGTTAATGTATACTTTCTTTGTGAATTTATATTTTGAGTTTTTACTGCAAATGTCACATCCATAACGCTGAAATTGCTCCTATACAGCTAGATAAATGGCGCTGTAATTGTAATCACAGTATTTGAGCTGTAATCGATTTACAGTCAGTGACTGGCGAACTGATACCAGTAAGTTAGTATAGATTCTACAGAAAATTGTTAACAGTGTACTTAGTTTTTATCATGTTATATAGTACAATTCCTAAATCAAGAAGCATTTTCTAGACATGTTAATACTATTATTATTATACTATTATTCTGCTTACCCCATTTGCTTAATATTTTGCTTGCTTAAAGAAACAACTCACTTAATTTTGACTCAATATTTACAAAAATAAATGCTTCTTGATTTACGAATTGTTGATATTGTTAGACATTTTGGACTAGCAGTTCCCTTGTTTTTTATTGCACAAAATGACAAAGATACTACATGTTCCCCAGCAGCATCATGCAAATTTTTTAAATGCCATGCTTTTAAATTGTTTCACGGGAAAAAAGGCCAAAAAAACAAATATTTAACTGAAAAAGGCACCAGAATGGGTTGTTTTAACCCAGCATTGGCTCAAATGTGGACAAACCCAAATAGTATTAAAAGTTTGGGTCCTAAAATAATCCAACATTTTTTGGAGTGAATATGTATTTGTAACTTTAACCTATAGATTAAGTTCATACAGTATGTCTCTTTTTTAAAGTATACAACTTTTTGATTGATGTCAAGTTCATCCAATGTAATGACTTGTAAAGTTAATTTGATTTAACTTAAAATTCTAGTGCAGCTAATAAGATTGCATTATTAGTCATCGGTTTAACTTGCCTTTATGTAAAACTCCAGCAAAATGTATTATCTATGAATGACGGATGTATTCTGACCACTGAGTTTGAGTGAAAAACGAATCTTTTAATTTATAGTTTTATGCAGCCCTTTGGTCAGCATTTTTTTCTGTTTTATTTATACATTGTAAAACACATTACAAATATATATATATAAAAAAACATAAACATGTAACAATTAGCAAATACACTGAAGAGTGTTTGGAGCAAAATAATAATAATAATAAAATAATAATAAAAAATATATTTAAAAAAAAAACTAAATACACAATATAATATCCAGTACCAAGCTGGGAGTTGGGGGGTGGGGACTCAATCAGAATAAGCAGGGTCAAGCTGAAGAGTTTGGACATGTTTGCGAAGGGGTTCCCACAGTTTAATCAAAATAGTGCTGGGTCGGTGAAGAGAGTACCTAATTTTCTCTAATTTCATAAAATAATGAACGTTTTTTTATCCAACAAGTGTGAGGAGGGTAAGGACTGTCCAGTTCAGAAGAATTAATCGCCTACCCAGAAGGGTTAAGAAGGCTAAAGTCTACAAAATGAGAGAGTAACGTGGACAGGCGGGAGAACCCCAAATAAACCAATAATTGGACACGGTGGCATATCAACAGTGGTTGATACTTTAAATATGAACCTAAAGTAAATATTTACATAGGATATTTGAAATACATTAGATGTTTCCCAGTGATGGGTTGCAGCTGGAGGGGCATCCGCTGCGTAAAACATATGCTGGATAAGTTGGCGGTTCACTCCGCTGTGGCAACCCCAGATTAATAAAGGGACTAAGCTGAAAAGAAAATGAATGAAATACATTACCCTTGTCAAAAAATCCTATTGGAATTTTAGTTTATCCTTTAGGATCCTATAGGATCTTAACGGATTCCTAAAATTCTAATGGACATTCAGAAATTTTCTTATAGGATTTTTACTTTGTCCTATAGGATTTTAAAATTCTAATGGATATTTAGAATTTTTCTTATAGGATTTTTACTTTTTCCTATAGGATTTTAAAATTATAATGGACATTCAGAATTTTTTAATTGGATTTTCACTTTGTTCTATAGGATTGTAAAATATGATAAAAATTCTAATAGGATTATATAGAAATCCTATTGGAATCCTTTAGGATTTTTCAATACAATCCTATAAGAAAGCTCCAATTGGAACCCTATAGGATTTTTTAAGCGAATCCTATAAGAAAACCTCTAATGGAATCCTATAGGAATGGTTCCAAAATATGATAGAAATTCTAATTGGAATCCTATAAAGAAGTCCTATTGGAATCCTTAAAGATTTTTTTGACAAGGGTAGACACGCTGTGAGATAAACAAATCTTAATA
The DNA here is from genome assembly GCA_903798195.1 of Danio kyathit. NCBI lineage: Eukaryota > Metazoa > Chordata > Actinopteri > Cypriniformes > Danionidae > Danio > Danio kyathit. The sequence goes on along the minus strand of LR812531.1, from coordinate 20,479,153 downwards.
TACTAACGGTTATACTATATGTACAGTAAGGGTGGTTTTGACAAAATATCGCCCGTAGTAAGTTGGTCTGGTCTCTATAAAGTTACTACAACCTTCAAAATATGAATAACAATCTTTGGTGAGGTACAGTAGTGTTTTTATTCATTTACTTGACTACTTTATGTACAGTAAGGGTGGTTTTGACAAAATATCGCCTGTAGTAAGTTGGTCTGGTCTCTATAAAGTTACTACAACCTTCAAAATATGAATAATAATCTTTGGTGAGGTACAGTAGTGTTTTTATTTGTCTATTTGACTACTGTATGTACAGTAAGGGTGGTTTTGACAAAATATCGCCTGTAGTAAGTTGGTCTGGTCTCCATAAAGTTACTACAACCTTCAAAATATGAATACAAATCTTTGGTGAGGTACAGTAGTGTTTTTATTTGTCTATTTGACTACTGTATGTACAATAAGGGTGCTTTTGACAAAATATCGCCTGTAGTAAGTTGGTCTGGTCTCCATGAAGTTACTACAACCTTCAAAATATGAATAATAATCTTTGGTGAGGTACAGTAGTGTTTTTATTTGTCTATTTGACTACTGTATGTACAGTAAGGGTGGTTTTGACAAAATATCGCCTGTAGTAAATTGGTCTGGTCTCTATAAAGTTACTACAACCTTCAAAATATGAATAATAATCTTTGGTGAGGTACAGTAGTGTTTTTATTTGTCTATTTGACTACTGTATGTACAGTAAGGGTGGTTTTGACAAAATATCGCCTGTAGTAAGTTGGTCTGGTCTCCATGAAGTTACTACAACCTTCAAAATATGAATAACAATCTTTGGTGAGGTACAGTAGTGTTTTTATTCATTTACTTGACTACTTTATGTACAGTAAGGGTGGTTTTGACAAAATATCGCCTGTAGTAAGTTGGTCTGGTCTCTATAAAGTTACTACAACCTTCAAAATATGAATAACAATCTTTGGTGACGTACAGTAGTGTTTTTATTTGTCTATTTGACTACTGTATGTACAGTAAGGGTGGTTTTGACAAAATATCGCCTGTAGTAAGTTGGTCTGGTCTCTGTGAAGTTACTACAACCTTCAAAATATGAATAACACTCTTTGGTGAGGTACAGTAGTGTTTTTATTTGTCTATTTGACTACTGTATGTACAGTAAGGGTGGTTTTGACAAAATATCGCCTGTAGTAAGTTGGTCTGGTCTCTATAAAGTTACTACAACCTTCAAATTATGAATAATAATCTTTGGTGAGGTACAGTAGTGTTTTTATTTGTCTATTTGACTACTGTATGTACAGTAAGGGTGGTTTTGACAAAATATCGCCTGTAGTAAATTGGTCTGGTCTCTATAAAGTTACTACAACCTTCAAAATATGAATAACAATCTTTGGTGAGGTACAGTAGTGTTTTTATTTGTCTATTTGACTACTGTATGTACAGTAAGGGTGGTTTTGACAAAATATCGCCTGTAGTAAGTTGGTCTGGTCTCCATGAAGTTACTACAACCTTCAAATTATGAATAATAATCTTTGGTGAGGTACAGTAGTGTTTTTATTTGTCTATTTGACTACTGTATGTACAGTAAGGGTGGTTTTGACAAAATATCACCTGTAGTAAGTTGGTCTGGTCTCCATGAAGTTACTACAACCTTCAAAATATGAATAACAATCTTTGGTGAGGTACAGTAGTGTTTTTATTTGTGTATTTGACTACTGTATGTACAGTAAGGGTGGTTTTGACAAAATATCGCCTGTAGTAAGTTGGTCTGGTCTCTATAAAGTTACTACAACCTTCAAAATATGAATAACATTCTTTGGTGAGGTACAGTAGTGTTTTTATTTGTCTATTTGACTACTGTATGTACAGTAAGGGTGGTTTTGACAAAATATCGCCTGTAAGTTGGTCTGGTCTCTATAAAGTTACTACAACCTTCAAAATATGAATAATAATCTTTGGTGAGGTACAGTAGTGTTTTTATTTGTCTATTTGACTACTGTATGTACAGTAAGGGTGGTTTTGACAAAATATCGCCTGTAGTAAGTTGGTCTGGTCTCTATAAAGTTACTACAACCTTCAAAATATGAATAATAATCTTTGGTGAGGTACAGTAGTGTTTTTATTTGTCTATTTGACTACTGTATGTACAGTAAGGGTGGTTTTGACAAAATATCACCTGTAGTAAGTTGGTCTGGTCTCCATGAAGTTACTACAACCTTTAAATTATGAATAATAATCAAATCAAATCAAATCAAATCAAATCACTTTTATTGTCACATCATCAGCAGCACGTGTGCTATGATGAGTGAAAAGCTTAGGTGCTGGCTCCAGACAGTGCAAAATACAGACAGTGTAAATATAGCAATGCAGAATACAGACAGTGCAAAATACAGACAGTGCAATATACAGACAGTGCAAAATACAGACAGTGCAATATACAGACAGTGCAAAAATACAGACAGTGCAGGATACAGACAGTGCAGTATACAACAACATACTCACAAAAAAACAAGACAATGTAAAATTGGCAATGTTGACAGCGATACGTAGGCAGTATTGTTTTAAGTATGGATTTGTTAAAGTGCAGTGCATGCTACATCTTGACGGTGTGCAGTGCGGGGTATGGAAGGGTTTGTGTGGGGTGTGTTAAGTGTTCATCAGCCTGATAGTCTGAGGGAAGAAACTTTCCTTCAGTCGGCTGGTGCGTGACCGGATGCTGCGGAACCGTCTGCCTGAGGGTAGCAGAGAGAAAAGTCTATGGCTTGGGTGGCTGGAGTCGCTGATGATTCTCTTGGCTTTCCTCATGCACCTCCTGGTGTAGATGTCCTGGAGGGAGGGAAGCTCACCTCCTACTACACGTCCAGCAGTTCGCACGATCCTTTGTAGACCTTTGCGATTGCTGCTGGTGCTGTTTCCGTACCAGGTGGTGATGCACCCAGTGAGGATGCTCTCCACAGTGCAGGTGTAGAACGAGCGGAGGATGTGGGGGCTCATTCCAAACCTCCTGAGACGCCTGAGGAAGAAGAGACGTTGTTGTGCCTTCCTCAGCACTGCGTCTGTGTGGGCAGTCCATGTCAGATCCTCAGCGATGTGTACTCCAAGAAACTTGAAAGTGCTGACTCTCTCCACTGGTGTCCCGTTGATGGTGATGGGAGTGTGTTCTCTCTTCTCTCTCCTGAAATCCACCACCAGCTCCTTGGTTTTGCTGATGTTGAGTGAGAGGTGGTTTTCCTGACACCACTGCGTCAGAGCGTACACCTCCTCTCTGTAGGCCGTCTCATCATTATCGGTGATTAGGCCCACCACCGTTGTGTCATCAGCAAATTTAATGATGACATTGGAGCTGTGTTTGGATGTACAGTCATGTGTGTACAGGGAGTACAGGAGTGGGCTGAGAACACAGCCCTGTGGAGCACCAGTGTTGAGGATCAGTGTGGATGAGGTGATGTTGTTCATTCTGACCACCTGGCGTCTGCTTGACAGGAAGTCCAGGATCCAGTTGCACAGAGAGCTGTGTAGGCCCAGAGCCTGTAGCTTCACCACCAGCTTGGCAGGCACTATGGTGTTGAATGCTGAGCTGTAGTCCACAAACAGCATTCTCACATATGTGTTTTTGTTTTCCAGGTGAGACAGAGCAGTGTGCAAGGTGAAAGCAATAGCATCATCTGTGGAGCGGTTGTTTCTGTATGCAAATTGCAGAGGGTCAGTGTTAGCGGGCAGTACAGAGCAGATGTGGTTTTTAATCAGCTTCTCAAAGCACTTGCTGAAGATGGGTGTCAGTGCAACCGGACGCCAGTCATTCAAGCATGTGGTTTTAGCTGATTTCGGTATTGGCACAATAGTAGCTGTCTTAAAGCATGTAGGAACCACAGACCGAGAGAGCGAGAGGTTAAAGATGTCCGTGAAAACCCCCGCTAGCTGGTGTGCGCATGCTTTAAGTACACGTCCAGGGATGCCATCTGGGCCCGTAGCTTTTCGGATGTGCACGCGACGGAAAGATCTCGTTACATCCGCTACAGAAACGGAGAGTGTGCTGGCGGTTTCTGTGTCGGCCGCGGGAGCGCGCTGCGTGTGTGCGCTGTCCTGGGCTTCAGAGCGGGCGCGCTGTGTATGTGCGCTGTCCTGGGCTTCAGAGTGGGCGCGTTGTGTATGTGCGCTGTCCTGGGCTTCAGAGCGGGCGCGCTGTGTATGTGCGCTGTCCTGGGCTTCAGAGCGGGCGCGCTGTGTATGTGCGCTGTCCTGGGCTTCAAAGCGGGCGTAGAACGAGTTGAGTTCGTCCGGGAGAGACGCAGCAATGTTCACAGTGGCGGATTTATTACTTTTAAAGTCCGTGATGTAATTAAGTCCCTGCCACATGCTGCTTGCATTATCGGTGTTAAATTGACCCTCTACCTTGTCTTTGTATTGACGTTTTGCTGCTTTGATCGTTTTCCTGAGGTTGTAGTTTGCTTGTTTTAGTACGACAAATAAAAAAATTAGCATGCTTCCACCAGATTAAACCTGGGTATGAACTGGCCCTGTACCTGAACAACATTAAGAGCCCCGGTCAGAGAAAGCTGCTGAGCCGGTACCGTCTGAGTGGACACAGTCTGAGTGTGGAGATGGGCCGGCACAAGCGCAGCTGGAGGAGCCCGGAGCTCAGACTGTGTCCACACTGCTCTGCTGGAGCTGTAAACTATAGTAAAACAACTTGTAAAAAAAAAATTGTGAATGAAACCCTGCGTACAGTTTAAATACAGTAATGGAGAAAGTAAGCCCAGCTCTTTTTTGTTCGTGCTCATTGCACCTTTGCCATGTGCTGTGTAAATACCATAAACTGTAAAAGATATGGACGCAGTATCCGTGACATCACCCATAAGTTTCTGAAGAAGGCAAAAGAAGCTACAAGTTACACCGACCGGGGGATACCAAACAAGGGCAAAGAGGCGGAGCGTGAGCGGAGCTACAGATGCCTGCTAGCATTTTGCTTAGACAGGATTTTCTTTGGAAGAAATGCTTAATACTTTATTACCTACGACTCGTTTGTGTTCTGACCACATGTGCTTGGTTGTACACTATATCAATAAAGTGTTTAGTCTTTTAAAAACACTGTTGTAATACCTTGAGCAGTAAGCATTGTTCTTATGACGTTTTTCTACAGGAGGAAAACATGAATTACTTCAAAACACTTAAAATATATCTGTGTTAGTAAATGCAAGGCTACTTATGAAATCCAGGCATAACACTGTATGACAACCAGAGATGGCAAAAGTACACACATCCTTTACTTAAGTAAAAGTACAGATACTCATGTTTAAAACGACTCTGGTAAAAGTAGAAGTACTGACTTCACTTTTGTACTTAAGTAAAAGTAAAGAAGTACCGCCTGAAAAATGTACAAAAGTAAAAAGTACTAATTTCAACCACAGTCCCAAAGACATGCGGTATAGGCGAATAATAATTCAACTAAATTTGCAGTAGTTTATATGTGTTTGTGTGTGTGTGTGTGTGTGTGTGTGTGTGTGTGTGTGTGTGTGTGTGTGTGTGTGTGTGTGTGTGTGTGTGTGTGTGTGTGTGTGTGTGTGTGTGTGTGTGAGAATGTGAATGGGTGTTTCCCAGTACTGGGATGCAGCTGGAAGGGTATCCGCTGCGTAAAACAAATCCTGGAATAATTGGCGGTTCATTCTGCTGTGGCGACCCCTGATAAATCAGGGACGAAGCTGAAGGATAGCGAGTGAGTACCTATAGGTTGGTAATCATCCTGACGCAAACTCACAGTGTTCAGCATGTATTTTTGCAGCTGTTAGATCAAAAACAACAGCTGCCATTCATGTTGATACACTCTATCTTTATAAATGTCTTACATTTTACACTGAATTCTGTCCAAAATATATTGATTTTTTTTTTGCTAAAATAAATTCTTATCAGACATGACTGCAAACAATTTTTTTGCATTAAGCTAAAGCTGCTTATTCTCTTCAGAGAGTAGCTCTCATATATAACCTGCTATTTCAGTGCTTTGTTTCAGGTATTGTGGTTATTTTATTTAATGAATAAACATTAATTCTGTTACAGTTTTTCTCAGTCACTTTGGTCCATTTCTCAGATCAGAATTGAAATTCTCTAAACCCACTGTTCAATCTTCAGATCATCATTGTGTCACTTGTGCACATCAGAGAAGCAGTTTCTCTTCATGAACAAGTTGCAAATGCTTTTGTTCATCCATGCAAATGATTATGTGCAATTCTCTGATGTTTCCTTTGTTATCAGTTGCTCATGTCATGTTGATCAACATGTATTATTTTATCTCTGTTGAATAGACTCACCCCCACAACATTTAATCGTTCAAATGCCTGAACAAGTTGTCTTAATATTTAGTCATAATGCATTTTTTACATTTCTCCCAGGTGAATTTGGACTTTTTCTAATGAAGGTCTATGTTCACATTTTTACTTTAGTTTTTTCTTTGTGCTATGCGGTGCTCTCTTTTCCTTTCTGTATCAGAATGACATGATCTGGCAACTAATTACAGTACAAACAGCAAAAATATTGCCATAGTTTACACCAGAACAGCCCTCTAGCCTACACTGATATTGACAACATGACTACTAAGTAATTTGAGTCTTATTCATAAACAATTACACAATTACGTCATTCTGACGCCACTGACGTTCATTGACACAGAAATTTAGTCTTGAGAGATGAACTGAAGGATTTTGAGCAGGAGACTGGCTTTTGCAGGTAATCCATGGTGTTTTGCTATTTATACGTGTTGTTTTGAGAAATGCACTTTGGCCTACTGTTTTACAAATTTCAGTTCTGATCTGAGAAATGTGCCAAAGTGACTGAGAAAAACTGTAATACATTTATTCTATGCTAAAAGCAACATACACAGGTAAGACGGGTAACATACACATAAACTGCCCAGTATAGTTACCTTTGTTGTTGTAAAATATTTGTTAAAAATGATTAATTGAAGACAACAGTATAGGCCTGTGTAAACTCATATAGTCAATAAAAACTGAAAAACAGCATAAATTCTGCATTAGGAAATATGAACTCATCAGAAATGAAGGAAATAAACTGCAATGCATACATTTTTTTTTTTTATTAAGTATTTGATTGTTTTAGTATTAAACGTACAAATCTTTACAAAAAGCCCTATTTTTCGCGGTATTAGATTGAAAGATCAGAGAAAGCCCGTGCAGTATGATCGGAAGTGGACAAAAGGCTTAAGCATTTAAACAGCATGTTTTTGACTGGAATGTGTCTTGTTTACCTGTGATCCGATCGAGCAAAAGGTGTTTTATTACCGTGTAAACAGGGCAGCATCAGTCATGTTAAATTCGCCAACTCCCTCTGTCACTGCGTAGTAATCCTCGCCTTTTTCATAGTAATATTCATGAACATTAGGCCACGTACGGTGCGCGACAGCCTTGAAGAAGCGCGCGCTGCAGCACGCAGGCGCGCAATGAGGAAAATAGACTGACTGCATCAAAAACGCGCTCATATTATTGCGCAATGACAAGAAATAATATAGATCGCGCCACCAAACACGTGAAAACGAAAGTAACGACCGTGGTTTAAAAAATGTAAGAAGTAGAAAGTACAGATATTTGTGTAAAAATGTAAGAAGTAAAAGTAAAAAGTAGTCAAAAAAATTAGTAGTGGAGTAAAGTACTGTTACCCGAAAAAACTACTTAAGTACAGTAACGAAGTATTTGTACTTCGTTACTTCCCATCTCTGATGACAACGTTTCAGATGACTGATCTAGAGCCTACAGCTAATCAATCTGTCAGATTCTGGAGTGCATTACAGGTCTAAAGAAAAATGTAAATGATAAATGATCTTAAATATAACAAATACATTTATAGAGATGGTATACAAGTATATAATTTCACTCAAATGGGAAATGGAGGCCACGTGAATGGTTTGTGAGCACAATTAAGTGCACACAGCATGCCATATCATCTGATAATTGTAAGAAATCCAAAAAGCAACTGACTGTGTAAAGCCACATAAAACAAAACAAAAATACGATGTATATGCCGAGTTCAGCGGCTAATCAGCCGGAATCAGCTGAGGTGAAGTGACGGCGAGCAGCTAGACCTAGCTGTCACTCAAGTGGCCACGCCTTTAATTATGCAGACTTATTATAGACAAAACGGATGAGTTAAAAAAAATTCACCCCCCTCACAGTTGTCATGAAGGATAATATTAGCTATATGAACCAAAATCGTTCTTTGTACCAGGCTGTAAACACCTTTTTTTCTGCTGTAAAGTTGGCCATTTTAACAGAGGGGGCAAATGAAATTGGCTCTATTATGGAGAAAGGACTAGCGGAATTTCGATGAATGGCAGTTTCAGTTACTTCCGGATTTGCTTCACGAGGTTGCCGCTTGGTAAATACAAACAATCAGATACAAGTCACTTTTAGGAGAAGATGTAAGCAGGTCATCAAAAAAATCAGATACAGTCACAAAATCAGAATTGATCATCAAGATCTGCAGTGTAAATGCAGCAAGCCTGAAGGACTCAATTAGTTTGATCAGGTGTGTTTAATTAGGGTTGAAACTAAACTGTGCAGAGCTGCGGCCCTCCAGGAACTGAGTTTGACACCTGTGGCATAGATGATCCATTTCGATAAAAAAAGCAAATATTCCGAAGAACAAAGACATTTTTGTGTTGTGAGAGATGTCCTGTTTGTTTTTACATCTGAAACTTCTGCAGTTGTCCAAGCAGAAAATAACAGTCTATTTTTGGAAACTGAAAACAAGTGTTAAAGTGAAGAGTGGAAGTTGATGCTTTCAAAACTAACTAAATGAAACAAAGTAAAATGTATACTGTACAATGACTAAGATATAATAAGAGGATATAATAGGATATAAGTAGGATGTAATGACTGTAATGGCAGTCATAAACCTCATATTGTGCAGTTAACATCGGTGTATCTGATTTTCCTGAACGTAAGTGATGCTCAGAAAAGAGGAAGTACAGTCAGGAACTGCTATACATGGACTTCCTCGTGCCCACATATTTTCAGACGCTCAATTTCACGTTTTACTTCACTATTAATTGAGGATTCTTCATTAAACTTTTGTTTTTCCTCTGTCATCATCCTGTAGTCTGGTGTTTCCTGAGAGAACCTTTTATTTGTGTGCAAAATCCGGAGCCGAGGCAGATGAATGGATTAAAATACTACGATGGAAGCTGGTAAGAGGAACCTAAAGTTAACCATACAAAAAATGCACTATGAATAATCAATATATACGTAATGTTAAACATTTCAAGTAGTGTGAGTCATTTCTATTTAAGTGAAGTTCTTGTTAGTTCTTCGTTTAGGAATAAAAACAAATCGTAATACCTAAAGAGAACTTTAAAGTTAGCGAATGTCCAGACATCACCCATGTGCTGGACATATGCCAAGCCATTTTAACATTAAATCTGTAAAACATACTAATATTGTTTGCATGCATTAAATCAACATTGGATAGTAGTCTTATTTAATAGATTTATTAGACACTAATAGTTAATAATTAGATACTAGTGCCTGTAAAATATAAATTAAAATTAGTACCTTTGAAATAGATTTTCAATGGTCAGTACTATGGTATTGTTACTATCAATACAGTTCAAATGTTTGCCATTGACTTCTATGAGATCTGTCATTACAAAAAAAGAAGCGGTGCCAGTATAGTTCCTTGTGGAACACTATCCCTAATTGTTAATATAGTTGAGGTGTATTTATTTATAAAGATGCAGTGAGTTATATACAATTAATAATTTCAAAAACCAATTTAAATCCAATGTTCTTGAAATTATACTTTAAAGGGCATCTATGATGCAAAATCATCTTTTGTAAGCAGTTTGGACAAAATATAAGATAGAAACCCAACAAGTCTCTTTTTTTTTAATTTCCTGACGTTAAAATAGAATCCAAATCCCAGTGATTTTGAAGCCCACTGCAACGTGATGTAGGAGTGCGGATTTCCCCGCCCACCTTATTGATTGACAGGTGCCATGTTTCTAGAATAACATGTATACACATGTCCACAGAACATTTTTTGCAAAGAAACAGGGATAAAAATATGTCAAAAAATATGTTACTCTCTGTGATCAGCTGCTCCTTAATAATTAGTTTTATAAGTTTAAAACGTTTGTAAAACTGAGCATGTTTGTAATAAAGTAAAATCTCTATGTAATTCTTACCCGCTATAATCACCATGGCCGCATAGTGTCAGTAAACACGCATATACAGTGTGTGTGTGTGTGTGTGTGTGTGTGTGTGTGTGTGTGTGTGTGTGTGTGTGTGTGTGTGTGTGTGTGTGTGTGTGTGTGTGTGTGTGTGTTTTTGTGACATATCAGGACACAAATCTGTATAATGACATAGGTATGACACAGGTATTACAAAAAGCAGGTGAAATATGAGGACATTGGAGACGTCCTCACTTCTCAAAAAGCTTATAAATCACACAGGATGAGTTTTTTCAGGGAGTAAAGCTGTACACTGTCTCCTGTGATGGTTGGGTTTAGGGTGGGGTGAGGGCAATATAATATACGGTTTGGTCTGTATAAAATGAATGGAAGCCTATGTAATGTACCCACTTTTCACAAAAATAAACATGTGTGTGTGTGTGTGTGACTCATCATTTCAGAAAGGCTTGAATAAACTCCTCCACAAATACATCAAATAAACTTCCTTGGTATTTTTGACTAATGATCTTATTTCAGCTTCATCCATGTTTGTTTCTGTCACTGACTGCTGTTTATCTGACATAACGCAGGAAAAGCAGCCTTTTGCAAAAAATTGTAATAAAATAATTGCTAACTAGCATAGGAGCCATTATTGTACTATGGTCTGATGAAAAAATTATCTGCTCTAAATCCCGATTAAGCACTAATAGCTAAAGTATACAAACTACAATCCCAGAAACTACTAGTAGCATGAAAATAGATTAGTTTTTTTTCCAATGAATGTTAAAGCGTCTTGCCATGTTGCATGTACCATTTTCCTCTTAATAACAAAATAAACAACATTAAAATGGTTAAAAAGTAACTTTTTCCTATAAAGGGCCAAAAAGCAAACTTGATTGTGGGTTGTGGGTCGAATATATACCAAACAGTATATATTAAATTTGCCATGGGTAATTTTCTAATTTATTCTGTAATATTTAAGAATAATTCAATTCAATTCATCTTTATTTGTATAGCGCTTTTACAATGTAGATTGTGTCAAAGCAGCTTCACATAGAAGATTATCGTGAATTGAAACAGTGTCAGTTCAGTTTTCAGAGTTTAAGTTCAGTTTAGCTCAGTTTAGTGTGGGTTAATAATCACTACTGAGAGTCCAAACACTGAAGAGCAAATCTATTGATGCGCAGCTCTACAGATCCCGAACCATGCAAGCCAGTGGCGACAGCGGCGAGGAAAAAACTTCACCAACTGGCGAAAGTGAAGAATTTAAAAAACCTTGAGAGAAACCAGGTTCAGTTGGGCACGACCATTTCTCCTATGGCCAAACGTCTTGTGCAGAGCTGCAGTCTAGGCGCTGAAGGCTGGAGAACGCTGGACGTCAGCGAAGACTCGTCTGTCCCTCGAGCGTCACAGGAATCAGTCTCATGCTCTCCACTCCTCCATGACCACCACAGCAGCTGCTCCGGATACGGCCTGGTCCAGGATTATGGAATTTCGTCGCTGGTCTTGGATCACATCAGTGGCACTGCATAGTCTCTGGGGACCTCGGGATGAGTATCCCCAGGTGGAAATAGAGAATAATTAGCGTAGCTGCTGTTCATAGTGTATGTAAACGAGATGCAAAAAACCTGCGTGGAGCACATTCATGCATCATACCGCTATGTGATGCACTGAGTGTATGCTTTACTAAAAAGATAGGTCTTTAATCTAGTTTTGAACTGCGAGAGTGTGTCTGAGCCTCTGACATTATCAGGAAGGCTATTCCAGAGTTTAGGAGCCATAAATGAGAAGGCTCGACCTCCTTTACTTGACTTTGCTATTCTAGGTACTACCAGAAGCCCTGAGTTTTGAGATCTTAAAGAGCGGGTTGGATTGTAGCGAGACAGGAGGTTGGGTAGATAAACAGGAGCTAGATTATTTAAAGCTTTATAGGTAAGGAGCAATATTTTATATTCAATACGAAACTTAACAGGCAGCCAGTGTAAGGAGGATAAAATTGGGGTGATATGATCATATTTTCTAGACCTGGTAAGAACTCTGGCAGCTGCGTTTTGTACTAGCTGAAGTTTGTTAATAGAGGATGCTGGGCAGCCAGCGAACAGAGCATTACAGTAATCCAGCCTAGAAGTCATAAAAGCATGAACTAGCTTTTCTGCCTCTGATATGGATAGCATACTTCGTAACTTAGCAATATTTCTCAGATAAAAGAAGGCAGTTTTTGTGACATGGGATATATGATTTTCAAAAGTTAAATTGCTATATAATATATGACACCTAGATCTTTTATAGTAGAGCTAATGCTAACTTTGTATCCCTCTAATTGCAGGTCGAGTTGTGAGATCTGTGTACAGGATTTAGGCCCAATAAGTAATAATTCTGTATAACTATAACTAGAAAACCTTGCTTTAAATCATATTGACTAATGCAGTATCATTTTAAACATTTCAATGCTGAATACACCAGTCAAGCTTACTTTGATTTGATTTTGATACTCTGATTTGCTCGCAGATGTCTTGTGCATTTTGCTGACAGTATTTACATTTTAAAAGTCTGATTTATTCATAGTATTTAATTGAATCATTCAGGCTTTTTTATAGCTCAGCTATAAAACAAAGAAACAAAAGGTTATGTTAAATTCAAAATGACGATCTCTGTCAAAGGAATTCACCAACAACCACCTCCCTCTCTTTTCAGATGGGATGCTTGGCCAAATCTAAGGTTACCATGGGCCAACTTTGGCCCGCGGGCCCTACTTTTGTTCATCTCTGCTTTAAACTAAGCTAGCAGCGTTGTAGTATTAATAGTAATAAACATGTTGCTTTCTTGTCTGATCTTCTTGTATTTCCAGTCACAGGTAAAGAAAGGTAGATGATGTCCACGATGGAAAGAAGAAAAACTGGAGCAAAAAGAGTCATGTGCAGTTGTGTTTGTGATTACACGAGATACATGAACTGCATCTGATGCCCTGTGATCTCCAATGGAGCAGTTATAAAGAGTCTGGAAGCTGTGTTGGCATTCTAACTGACAGTAGGTTTTTGTTTGTGTTTATGGATACTGATTTTTTTTATTCTTCTCCAACCCAAGAAATATTTGCAGCATGAAGATAAATGTACCTTTAAAGAGTGTCTGCTCCCAAACATATCTACATAAACCCTTACTATATTGGAAGTAACAATGCTTCCAGAATAAGACCTTGTAATGATGATGCATTTTTAAGCCATCCTGGAAGTGTCCATCACTCTTGGTTTCACTGAAACAACATCTATAAGTAAATCCACATAGAATCTGCCAGAAATATCTGCAGATTTCATCAAGTCTTTATTTACTAGTGTAAATGTGTTTAAATATATATTTATTCAGTTTTTATATTCATTTCAGTGATATGATTGAATAATATGCAAATGTTTATATGATTTATTTACAATACAGTTTGTAAAGTACTTTTTCTGTCTTTTAGCAGATATATTATAAGAGAGACTTGCGTTGTTTACCAAACAAGTGGATCTAATTTGAATTGTATTGTAAAATTTAAATAAAAGTTAAAAAGTTATTATTTTTGTATTTCATGTTTTAGTTGCTATAATCTCAAACTCATTCCGCAGATTTTAAGCAAACTTTTCCCCAGAAATATCAAAATATGTCTGCAGATTCTGTCTGGCTCTGCCTTTAAAATATTCCCACTGGCATTTTTGCAGAAAATAAGCTCTGCGGCCAATAAATGTTTATGATTCTTATATAGGGCGCCACAGTGGCGCAGTGGGTTGCACGATCACCACACAGCAAGGTCGCTGGTTCGAGCCTTGGCTGGGATAGTTGGCATTTCTGTGTGGAGTTTGCATGTTCTCCCTCTGTTCCTCCGGGTGCTCCAGTTTCCCCAAGTCCAAAAACATGTGCTATAGGTGAATTGGGTAAGCTAAAATTTTCCATAGTGTATGAGTGTGAATGAGTGTGTATATGTGTTTCCCGGTGATGGGTTGCAGCTGGAAGGGCATCTGCTGTGTAAAACATATGCTGGATAAGTTGGCGGTTCATTCCGCTGTGGCGACCCCAGATTAATAAAGGGACTAAGCCGAAAAGAAAATGAATGATTCATATATGGTTATTAAGATAATCTGATACATATCTGTAATTCATTTTGTAGCCTAAATACAATCACTAGAAGTCAAATTTAAATAATTTACTAATATAACATGACATCACAATCACTAAGTTTCCCATCAGTCTTTATTTAAGCACATTTTGAATTCTTTGTGTGTGATTACCTGAGTAAATACAAAAAAAGTGGAAATATGAGTACTTTTCCTATTTAGTATGATGGCAATGATGTCCTACATTCCTATTTATAATAAATATGTCATAAGTGTGCATTATTACTGATGTTGTAATATAAAGTATTTCAGGTGTTTAACCATGAACACATTTGCTTCTGGGTCATGGAAAGAGAAGTGCTATATTTTGAGGCACGATCTACAGAAATGTCGTCCCAGTAGAATGCTGGACATCACCACAGTAAAAATGATCAATTCTCATTCATTCATTTTCCTTCGGCTTAGTTACTTTATTTATCAGGGGTCGCCACAGCGAAATGAACCACCAACTTAACTAGCATATGTTTTACACAGCAGATGCCCTTCCAGCTGCAACCCAATACTGGGAACCATCCATTCACACTCATTCACAATTCACCTATAGCGCATGTCTTTGGACTGTGGGGGAAACCGGAGCACCTGGAGGAAACCCACACGAACACGGGGAGATCAACTCCACACAGAAACGGCAACTAACCCAGCCGGGACTCAAACCAGTGACCTTCTTGCTGTGAGGCGACAGTGCTAACCACTAAACCACCATGTTGCCCCCAATAAATTCTCTTAAAAAAAAAAAAAAAACATTTATTTCATGTGTTAATTTGTATCCTTATATTATACAGTCCATACTTATACAGTCCATATTTTAGAATTTGTTTACCTCCCAAAAGAAAATAGTGTAGAATGTCAATAAATACACCTTGTGTTTTTTGTAAACCAACACTTCAGACAAATTTATTAATTAGGATGAGACAAAAAGGAGCAGGTTACATTCAAAAAATACATACAGCATCAAGAGCATCCAACACAACAGCCAGCCAACAATACATATGTACAGATGTGTTTGCATGAACTCGAGCACCAGGACCTCAGTTTGGACCGTGATAGTGGCTCTGTTATCATTCAGGTGGTCTGAGATAAACAGCTGCTAAGCCACTTCCACCACCTGCCTTAGTTCTTCAATCAGAGGAACCAGCTCCTTCTCCAGACTGAAGATCAATCCTACAGAAGAAAAACATCAACTGATATTCATGGTTCCAAGCCCAACAATGAATTACTGTCATTTAGTCTTTTAAAGGTCTGGTAAAATTAAAATAAAGTTTATTAGATATTAGTTTCAGTCTGTTAGTTTTAAGGATATCTATTACCTAATGTGATTCAAAACAGTGACAATTCGCGTTTAGAAGATATAAATCTGATATAAACACCCACACCTTTGATGTTTGCACTTCCTAAATGGATCAACGTTTTTTTTCCATGCCACCTCATACTTCAGTCTGTCATCAAATCTTGACCAATCAAATGCTCTCAAGTATCTGACATGCCCCGCCCCCTTTAAGATGCTTCTCACTTGATGCGCTTGATCTCACTGGCAGAGCTAACAATTTTTTTTTTTTTTTTTTTTTTTTTTAACAAAACACTATTGGTTTTTTTTTTTTTTTTTTTTTTTTTTTTTTTTTAAGGGAAGGGACACGTTGAGATTGCATTGAATAAAAACTGCACATTTCAAAGCACTTCACGGGACTCTTACATGTAATTTATTCACATCTTAAATGTGAATACAGGCATAGACTCCAGAGATTTCTTTTTATGCTAAAGCAAAAATGTTTCTTTATTTTATTTAAAGAGTTAATTAATGTTACCTATTTATGAACAAATTATTATGAAAGCAACAATTACACTTTCATGCAGAACAAATTAATCCCAAATCTAAAACACTAGATTAAAATTCAAGCATTTTCAAGGATTTCCAGCATCCGTAAGAACCCTGGTTACTGTAATGTACAAAGAACATACATGAAACAGTGGAGATCAAAAATGACAGAGTCATAAATATTTTACGATTTAATACATTTGTGTTCATAGTTAATTGGAATTAATTAGTTTTTATTGTCTACACCAGTGTGTAAATGATCTATTGATTATCAGGGGTCTGCTTTTTTCTGTTTTTATAATAGCCAACATATGCATGCCTCTGAGAACGAAAAATCACATATTTCAATAAAATCTCATTTATTAATCAAACTTAATTTCTGTGTTTTTAATGAGTAATAAATGCACTCTTGCATACAGTAAACCTGTGATGGGCTATTTCAACAAACAACTATCAAAGACAACATGCTTTCCGTATAAAACAGGAATTTTGCTAAACTGGGATAACTTTATTCCAGCTCCAGTAAATATACGATGATAAAAGATTGTACATACTGTTTCCTGTATAACTTCCATGTGCAGGGCATAGGTGTCTAGTTTAATTTGACTTGGCTATTAGGCCATATGTAAACAGAATATAGATAGAATTTACAAGAAAAGGTGTCTTTTGAAGATTTACTGTGGGCTAGATTACTTTTTTCTGATTAGAAGTTATTATTACCATATATGAATAAGTTAATAATATTAACTTATTATTATTCCAGATACAGATAAGTGAAAACTACTCCCCAGACCCCACACACATCAAGTTTTGATATCCTTCAGGTAGTTCAAGGATTAATTAGGAGGGTCAAAACCCCCTTTAAATTTCACCACACTAGCGGGCAACATCAAATAGGGCTAAGCAGTAACAACGGCATTTACAAAATGATCTGTTGTTCTTTAATTTCGATCTCTAAAGTACAAATGGCTCATTGTGACAGAGAGAGAGACTCACCTGTGTTAGCGTTACTACTTGCGATGAAACTTATCACTAAGGGTAATCGGTTGAACTGTACAATCTGCCAATAATAAACAACATACGTTAATATAAGAAATTCTGAGTAACTAGCAGATCAAATGTGTCTTATGTCAAAGAAAGTACCTGATATGTGTTGTAGTAACAAATGATGCTCTTATTTTTGGACAAGCCCAGCTTGCTGCCCTGGTCAGTTGCCAAAGCAAAGGTGGACAAGAAGGCCGGCCGCAGCGCATATTCAGGAGCATTGTCATTAGCAACTAGAGTGGACACAAGCAACATTTCTGAGCTTTAGATATACTACAATTACTACACATATTATTATTCTATATACAGGGAGTGCAGAATTATTAGGCAAGTTGCATTTTTGGGGATTTTATTATTGAACAACAACCATGTTCTCAATGAACCCAAAAAACTCATTAATATCAAAGCTGAATATTTTTGGAAGTAGTTTTTAGTTTGAGCTATTTTAGGAGGATATCTGTGTGTGCAGGTGACTATTACTGTGCATAATTATTAGGCAACTTAACAAAAAACAAATATATACCCATTTCAATTATTTATTTTCACCAGTGAAACCAATATAACATTCACAAATATACATTTCTGACATTCAAAAACAAAACAAAAACAAATCAGTCACCAATATAGCCACCTTTCTTTGCAAGGACGCTCAAAAGCCTGCCATCCATGGATTCTGTCAGTGTTTTGATCTGTTCCCCATCAACATTGCGTGCAGCAGCAACCACAGCCTCCCAGACACTGTTCAGAGAGGTGTACTGTTTTCCCTCCTTGTAAATCTCACATTTGATGATGGACCACAGGTTCTCTATGGGGTTCAAATCAGGTGAACAAGGAGGCCATGTCAATTGTTTTTCGTCTTTTAGACTCTTTCTTGCCAGCCAAGCTGTGGAGTACTTGGACACGTGTGATGGAGCATTGTCCTGCATGAAAATCATGTTTTTCTTGAAGGATGCAGACTTCTTCCTGTACCACTGCTTAAAGGTGTCTTCCAGATACTGCCAGTAGAACTGGGAGTTAAGCTTGACTCCATCCTCAACCCGAAAAGGCCCCACAAGCTCATCTTTGATGATACCAGCCCAAACCAGTACTCCACCTCCACCTTGCTGGCGTCTGAGTCGGACTGGAGCTCTCTGCCCTTTACCAATCCAGCCACGGGCCCGTCAAGACTCACTCTCATTTCATCAGTCCATAAAACCTTAGAAAAATCAGTCTTGAGATATTTCTTGGCCCAGTCTTGACGTTTCAGCTTGTGTGTCTTGTTCAGTGGTGGTCGTTTTTCAGCCTTTCTTACCTTGGCCATGTCTCTGGGTATTGCACACCTTGTGCTTTTGGGCACTCCAGTCATGTTGCAGCTCTGAAATAAGGCAAAACTGGTGGCAAGTGGCATCTTGACATCTTGACAGCTGCACGCTTGACTTTTCTCAGTTCATGGGCAGTTATTTTGTGCCTTGGTTTTTGGTTTGGTTTTTCCAGACGCTTCTTGCGACCCTGTTGACTATTTTGAATGAAACGCTTGATTGTTCGATGATCACGCTTCAGAAGCTTGGCATTTTTAGAGTGCTGCATCCCTCTGCAAGATATCTCACTATTTTTGACCTTTCGGAGCCTGTCAAGTCCTTCTTTTGACCCATTTTGCCAAAGAAAGGAAGTTGCCTAATAATTATGCACACCTGATATAGGGTGTTGATGTCATTAGACCACACCCCTTCTCATTACAGAGATGCACATCACCTAATATGCTTAATTGGTAGTAGGCTTTCGAGCCTATACAGCTTGGAGTAAGACAACATGCATAAAGAGGATGATGTGGTCAAAATACTCATTTGCCTAATAATTCTGCACTGCCTGTACAGTTGAGCTCAGAATTATTAAACCCCCTGAATTATTAGCCCCCCTGTTTATTTTTTCCCCAATTTTTGCTTAACGAAGAGAAATTTTTTTCAACACATTTCTAAACATGATAGTTTTAATAACTCATTTCTAATAACTGATTTTAAAAAATAAAAATAAAAACTGCTTTTATTCTAGCCAAAATAAAACAAATAAGACTTTCTCCATAAGAAAGAATATTATCAGACATACTGTGAAAATGTTCTTGCTCTGTTAAACATCATTTGGGAAATATTTAAAAAAGAAAAGAAAAATTAAAAGAGGGGCTAATAATTCTGACTTTAACTATATAAATAGAACATAAAAAGTAGATTTAATTTCAAGTAGATGCTTGAGCTTTTCTTACATCAAAAATTCCTAAAAGTGACATTTGGGGGGAATTAATAATATTGATAATAAGAAGACTTACTAATTGTGATTAAGCACCAATAATAACTGATCATAACAGAACAGCTGATCATCACATTATAATGATTTCTGAAGGACCATGTGACACTGAAGACTAGGGCTGCACAATATATTGCTTCGGCATCAATATCGCAATGTGCTCATTCGCAATCGTCACATCACTGGATATGCAATGTTGAGTTTGTATTATAATTTATCATTTGCATGCGTTTTTGATGCCTGTGATTGTATAATTAACTTAAACGCATTTAGACATAATAAATTGTACCATTTGTAACTTTAACAATGATTAATTTTGTTGAATTATTTTTATTCTTATCATTCAGTTACTGTACTTGAATACTGTTAGACTTGGGAAGTGATAAAACACTTTTTCAGTTGTATCTTTTTCTTGATTGTATTCATTTATTATTATGCATTAAAATACTCACAAACAATGCAAATACTGCAAATAGCACAGACCACATCGAAAATGTGTCGGGGGGGGGGGGGGGGGGTGGGGGGGGGGGGTGGAGTTTATAGATTTGATATATTGTTTATTAGACTTTATGGAGATGTAAATAGTAAACATTAATTCATCAATCTCTGACTAAACATGTGCATAGAAATACTCACAACACATGCAAATACAGAAATGCACTGCAAATAGCACAGACCACATGGAAAATGTGTTGGGGGACCCCAAAAGGTTTATACTGCAGAATCATCCCAAACGATCTAACATTATAAATTATTTTAAAATAGAAATATTCAAGTTATCTGGTGAAATTGTACTCATATCGCAATATATAATCGCAATTATTATTTTTATTTTTTTCCGCAATGCTCGATTTTTCCAATATCATGCAGCCCTACTGAAGACTAAAGAAAGTAATGATACAATTCAGCTTTGGTTCAAAGGAATTTTTTTTTTGCTACATTCATGTTTTTAATCAAATAAAAGTAAATAAAATCTTGCTGTTTCCATACATTTGACCGGCAGTATGCACAAAAATGAAAAAATCTGAAATCTGGCTTTCACCTTTGATTACAGGGACTCCATCTCTATCTGTCACCACAATTGCATGAAGTCCTTCAACACTGATGACAGATTAAAAGAAAAAAATCTGCATTCATTACATCTGACAAGGCATGAAATAAAACTTGTCTAAAATAAAAGAAGAATCTCTTTACCTTGGTAGTTGTTTATACAAATAACTTCTGAGATTCTGCAAGAATGAAATCAAACACATTATGACATTTATAAGACATTCTCTATGAGCAAATTAATTTACAAATATACTCACATCTGCCATATTCATTGGACTGATTATGAACGTCGCCTGCAGCACACTAGTAAAAAAGTAAAGGACATGACATGAAAAATTAAGCACGGTTTTACTACAAATAAAACCAAACACCGTGGTTACTGCAGTTAATCCAAGGTAAACACAAATTAAGCATGTAACAGTAGTAAAGCTATAGTTAACGTAAAAAAACGGTAATTAATACGTAGGAAAAACATAATTACTACACGTTTACTATAGTAAAACCATGGTTAATAATTCGTAAGAGATTATACGACATTACAACAGAATTTTACCAGCATCTTTGGCAACATGTTTACTTACTAACTGCTAACATGTCTAATCTAGAAACTGTTATAACCCAGAAAGCATCTATTGAACTCATAATACACAAAATGGAACAGAATTACCTTCCACCGAACTCAATGCTTTAAAAAGTTCTTCTCTTGCGTTTCTGTGCGAGTATCACATGACAAAATACACAAGCTTTTCCGTGTACGTCATATCCGTTAAAATGTCACGACCATAGATATCTATGTGTCACGACCAAGTTAACGAGAATTATTGTATTATTCATAAATTTACACATTTAATTTTATTTTACTTAACGTCTACCCTCACAGTAACGTAAAAACGGTTATTATTGTTGATCTGTGTCACAAAACATATGCTGTGCCATATTGTTGTGCGCATGCGTATCAGCAGCTGTTTTTTAAATGCCAGTAGCGTACATAAACAAATATGAAAAGCATAATAGAGTTATATAAAAGTACAAAAACTCAATAGGTAAAACAAAATAAAATAAACAAAGAAAAAAATTACAAATAACGCTAGGCCTTGCTAACTTAGACGTTTCAAACAAATACACCGTTTTAACAGCTTTTTTGTTTGTTCTCTCCTTAATGGTATTTATATAAATATCTAGTTTAAGTACCATTGAGAAAAGTATGGAGGACGAAACCTGCAAAAACAATAAATAAATACGCAAATATATAAATAAAGGAGTAAATGAATCCATAAATTCTTGCATTAATAAAACATTAAATAAATAAATATACAGATAAATAAATAAATATATGTATATTAAACATCCAGAAAATCCTGCATAAATAAATATTTAAATAAATAATAGTGCGAGCAGGCAAATAATTAAATAAATTACACGAAATAATAAAATGCTAAACTGAAGGTTTATTTTTCCTCCCTTTCAAACGTTTATTAAATACACGTTCAGTTTAGCATTTTCTTATTCCCCTCATGTATTTTATTTAATTATTTACCTGCCTGCACTATTAATAATTTATATATTTATTTATGCAGGAATTTGTGGATTTATATATACATTATTTATTTGCATTTTTATTTATTTATTATTTTATTTATGCAGGAATTTATGGATTTATTTACTCATTTATATATTTGCGTATTTATTTATTTATTTATTGTTTTTGCAGGTTATGTCCTCCATAGAAAAGAGGTTTCTGACTGTTAAATTTACAGGGATTTGAAACTTGGTAAGTATAATCAAAGGATTGATAATATAAGCTTCATTTTCCAACTTCTTATCAGAGTTCAAAAAATCAAAAATGACAAATTCATACAATTCAGGTGGTTCGAAAGACCCACCCCCTCACTGACAAAGTCCAGAAAATGACCCCTATATGAGCTCATTTATTTATTCATTGATTTTCTTTTTGGCTTAGTCCCTTTATTAATCTGGGGTTGCCACAGTGGAATGAACCGCCAATTTATCCAGCATATGTTTTACGCAGCGGATGCCCTTCCAGCTGCAACCCATCACTGGGAAACATCCATACGCACTCATTCACACACATACACTACAGACAATTTAGTCTACCCAATTCACCTGTACAGCATGTCTTTGGACTGTAGGGGAAACCGGGGCACCCGGAGGAAACCCACGCCAACACGGGGAGAACATGCAAACTCCACACAGAAACGCCAACTGACCCAGCCGAGGCTCGAACCAGCAACCTTCTTCCTGTGAGGCGAAAGTACTACTGCACCACCGTGAAGCCCTGAGCTAATTTAATGATTACAAAATATATACATTTTGACTGAGGAAAGTTGAATGAGCTAGCCAGTTCGTTATTTTCCTATAGGCTACAGTTTTCATTTTAAAACAAGTTTTACCAGATTCCTATTTTTTTTTAAATGATGGATGATAATAAATTTGTATTTAAAAATAGGCTAAGTATTTTTTCATATTTATTTTTAATGCTAATCTCATAACAATATTTAAATTGTATATAAACTGGAAATATTTTCGCTGCATCTAAAAAGTGAAGTTATGATTACCATCCAACAAGATTATGCAATAAAGATTAGTTCTTAAAATGTCACTGAAATGCATAATTAAATAGAAAATGACGTGAATAACTGCAAAAAGGTCATTTTTTTCTGAAAAAAGAACCACCCCTTTCAACAGGCTGGCCATGGACCTGGATATTTATTAGGCATTACCCAAACTTTCCTCCAATTAATATTTTGAATAAATTTAAACCAATAGAAAAATAACATATGGTTTACTAACCAATTCTAGCTGTACACCTTCTAGACTGGTTGTTGCTAGATTAGATACGTTTGCGGCTGAAAGTTAACGAGAATTATTTATATTATTTATTAAACTTCCCATTAGTTGTATTTTATTGACATTTACCCCTACCCCAACCCTAAACCCAATCGTCTCAGTACTGTAAAAATATTAATTAATGTTATACAGTGGCACAAAAATGATGCTATAGTGATATATTCAATCTGGACTTTACCTTCTAGACCAGAGGTGCCCAAACTTTTTCTTATGAAGGGCCAAAAACCAAACTTGACTAGGTGCTGTGCTGTGTTACAGTAAAAACAAAAACAATCATTACACAACAGAGTTCAATGCCAAATAGCAACACAAGTCAAGCTTTTGCATTGATTTGCTCGCAATGTTATGTGCATTGTCCTCTATCCGTCAGGAGACAGTATTTACATTATTAAAAATCTGATTCATTTACAACATTTTATTGAAACGCTTAATTTCAGTTTGCTATAAAAACATAAAACAGACAAAAAGATTACGTTAAACTCAAAATGATGATCTCTGTTAAAGGGATTCTCCCCAATGCTCCCCATCATTGTTTTCAGATAAGATGGTGGGCCAAATCAAAGCTTACCATTTTGGACATGTCTGTTCTAGACTTTGCCCAAGCAGTGCACGCAAACAGCGCTATCTAGTGGTGATTATATAAGTTGCCGTTCATGATAACTAAAGTATTTGGGGGTTTTATGTTTGTAGATGAGTGGAGTGGGTTGATATTCAGCACTTAACATGTCTTCTTTTGCATCTGTGTTTATGTTTTAGTTAGATGTGCTTCTTTTTTTACCATTTAACTACCGCAGATGACGATTTAACTTTAACTTAACTCACTGTAAATGGTTCTAGGTATCTTTCATCTGTTAAGTAGAAAAGACAGGAAAGATATTACTTATTGGAAACACTGAAAAAATACATATACACATACATGCATGCACTTTTTATTATTTAAACATCCAATATATACATGCATGTATGTCTATTTACATATACATACAGTATGAATACACAAACATCTATACACAAACTTGTATGTTGGATGAAGGACTGGTATTTTCCTAGTTTATGTTTTCATAACGCTGGGGCACATATTAGTCAAGGCGCAGCATACGGTCACAATCTTGTCCAGGAATGTCATGTCCTCCCCTTCACATGGGACTGCCATGCTGACGGGAACAATCCCATTCAGCATGACGTACTTTGTGCGTACACATCCAGTCACTCTATCTACATGCACCCCGAGGTGAGTTATCTGTTGTTTTTCCACCGCATCTTTAGCCTCCAGAAGTCTGCATCCTCCAGTGATTTTCACTTCGGCACACATGAGTCCACCACTGTCTCCGATTTCAAACCCATGATCTGCGAGCACCAAGTCACCAGGTAAAAGCTGATCAAGAAGGCCACTATTCTCCGTCACATGCTTGTCGCTGACACAACCTTCCCACCCTTTGGAAATGAAAGATATGGATCCTCGTGGCGTAATGCCAAAGAGATACTTCATTGTTTGATGGTGTTTGCAGTGAGAAAATGTGTGAGCGCTAGATTTGAAACCTGATCCTTTCTGTGTGCAAATTTCAAAGCGGTCCACAATAACTGGCACACGACTGCCAAAAGCCTCGACAAACTGATGTGGCATGGTGGCTTGCAGGCAATGTCTTTCTGGCCAGTGAACGAGAGATTTAAGTTTTTGAAACATAGTGCAAAGAGTATCTCTGAACGTGTTAGAGACCGTATCTTGATCCACAGAAAAAAGGTATGCGACGTGCTGAACTGGCAGATTGAGTTTGAGGCGCATCAGTGTTAAAAGGAGCATCTGAAAAGGTGAGAGTTTTTGGCCAGTCTGTGGCAGGCAGGGAAGAAGCTGTGTCAGCACACCCATCAGAATCACAAAACACGGTAGCCCAGTGTAGTACCTGACCTTCGCATTGTCCTCTTTAAACGAATCCTCCCCCATGTTCTTTTTAGCAAGCTCTTTCCTCAGTCTTCGGTTTTCCTTTAACAGGTGGTCAATTTCAGCACGCATAGAGCTGCAAAGATGGCAGTCCTGTTTTTCGGCATTTGGTCCTTTGTCTTTCCTCTGACCTTCATCTGCTGTTTCAGCTTCATCCTGGCCAGCTACAAGTAGCGATGCAGGTGGAGCATCATCCCCAATGATAGCTTTTTCACCCTCTTTACATGGGTTAAACTGCCCACATTCAGTTTTGATTTCTGTGTGCCCGAGATGCAATGATGGATCAAACTTTACTATTTTACAAGGTGGTTTGCCTAAAATAAAACAATAAATAAATCAATTTACTGAAATAGTTATGACAAACATAACCCCATCAACTCTATGACAACTCCATCTACACTGCATTTGATAGTTAGTGTCCAAGCCAGCTGTGAGTGTGATTGTGGTAAGTAACAATACAATTACCAATTGCAAATTACATTTGCCATGTAAAGTAAAACTTCTATCACAATCCAACACAGTTGTCTACCCCAGTTATGCGACCTAAATCCCTAACATACATTGTGTTGTGACCTCACAATCTCAGACTTTATAGGGCTGCACCATATTGAAATAATCTGACAATGTGATATTTAGTTTTTCTGCAATACATACGTATTGTGTGCCAATGCGTAGTATAAATACAATTTCCTGATGACTTGAACAGGTCTTTTTGAAAAGAATTCATTCATTTAGATCGATTGGGATAATTCTGTAATTTAGTGAATCATCCATAAAATATAATAGACAAACTACAAGCATGTATAAATACAATAGAGCAAAGAAATAAAACGAAATGAACAGGGCTTTGTGGTTTTCTGAGGAGTCTAACAGTATTCAGGTACAGAAATTGTATAATCAAATGTAAAATAATGTTGCACAGTCTTCATTGTGTAAATAATCAAAAAAAATTCAATTAAAATTGTATTACTTCTTGCACCCAAATGCTTTAAACTCTCTTGAAATGCTCACACAGTCACAGGCCTTAAAAAACACATGCAAATTAAACACTTTTACTCCAATATGATTAAACTGCAGTCACTCCACAAATCTCATGCGTTCTGAAATGTGGCTCCTGGTCAACTATAATCCCAACTCAGCATTGCACATCCTGTGATGTGACTATTGTGGATGCGCAGATTGTGACACTGATGCTGAAACGATATGTTGTGCAACCCTACTCTATACATATTAAGCATATTGATAATAATGGACTCTCTTCTATACATTTGTTAAACTGGGTTTCCAAAAATAAGGACAGTCCTGAAGTACATAGAGTTGAAACCAGAAGTTTACATACACTCTAAAAAAAGGAACATAGCCATTTTTTCAAAAATGTCTGATGGTAAATCATACTAAACGTTTACTATTTTAGGTCTGTTAGGATTACCTAAATGATTTACAATTGCTAAGAATGCCAGAATAATAAGATAATTTTTTTTTGAGAATTTTTTATTAATTTCTAGACAGTCAAAAGTTTACATACATTTCCTTGGTATTTTTTTTAGATTTGCTTTTAAATTGTATAACTTTGGTCAAATGTGTTGGCTGTCCTTCCACAAGCTTCTCACAATAGTTTGCAGGAATTTTGGCACATTCCTCCTGACAGAATTGGTGTAACTGTGTTAGATTTGTAGGCCGTCTTGCTCGCACAAGCTTTTTCAACTCTGCCCACAAATTTTCTATAGGATTCAGGGCTTTGTGATGGCCACTCCAAGACATTCACTCTGTTGTCCTTAAAGCACATTTTTCCCAGTGTAATTTAGCAAATTGTAATCTGGCTTTATTGTTGATTCTGGCTTGTTGATTTTCCCATGTTGTCACGCAAGGAAGCAGTGTGTTTGAGGTTTTCCTTAAATGTTATTCTACAGCTGTGCCTCCAATTATCTCAAATGTTGTCAATTAGCCAATCAGAAACTTCCAAAACCTTGACACCATCATCTGAGCTTTTTCAGAGGCATGATAATCGTATTGTATGCAAACTTGACTTTCAAGAAAAGTTATAACAATTTCTCAAAAAATATCTCTCTCATTATTCTATTAAGCATAACAGAAACAAATTTGATAATCCTAACTTACCTAAAAGAGAAAAAGTTTAGTCACATTAATATCTGACTTTTTTTAAATGGTTATGTGCCTTTTTATAAGTAACTGTAAATATGAGCACTTAGCATACAATGCTATTTTAAAAAATGTCTTCATAAGGCTTAAAAGAATAGTAAAAAAAAAAAAAAGCTAGCTTTAGCACCAACGGTATCTTAACTCTGCTTTTAAAGATTTGTTTCCGCATGGCACTCAAAATGTTTTCTAGTTTTATGGTGAATGAGAGTGATGCAGAAGCGCAGCCAAAACCGTGACTTGTCTTACTTACCCCAAATAGAGAACGTCATGTGAGGTGGCAGACTGTGCAAACATTAACTATTTTACGTGTAGTTTAACCAATATTATTTACAAGTTCTTATTCAAAAGAATTTTTCAAACAAATTCACACGACTTTAATAAAACTTCATGGAGTTATTTGTTTTTCCAAAACGTTTGCAGGCCTGGAAAATGCCATTTCAAAATTCCATAACTTTTTCCAGGTTTTTATGACCATATAAACACTGCAAACTTAATTATTAGTACTGTTTCCAAGTTATAGGACAGATGGGTATAACAGGGAAGTCGCTGTGTGATATTGCATACGTATGTGTCTGTGTCAAATGTGACAATGACTGCCACATGGAGTGTATTGACTTTGATGTGAAATTTGGGGAAAAATAAAACTAAACTAGACTTTGTTGAAACTTGGTTCTTTTTTGTTTTTGAGTATTTATACCAGCACTGTCTAGTTACAGAGAACACTAAAAGAAAAAAACTCATACCCATTTCAGTGACCGTACTGTCCCCCCCTGTAGTGGTCTCCTCTGCTGATGACTCCACCTCTACTGTAATATCGACTGAAACGCCTTGTTGATCATACCCAAATCTATGAATGTATTTAAAAACATGCTTAGCAGATTATTGAAACTAATGTGATTGTAATTTATCATGTCTCATTTATTCACTAAAACTAGTGCATTGTTACTATTTTGTTTTTTTTGTTAAAATGGAGAAATACCTGACGTCTTCAGCATCGTTTTGTTTTCGTATACGTCTCACAGGTGTGTCGTCATTTGGTTCATATGGCAGAGGATCGGGAGCGGCTGGTGTCGGTCGGCCATCAACAAAGTGCTGAAGTTTATTGATATAAATATTAAGTATTCCTATATTACGCTTCAAGTACCTAAAGTACCTTCATACCGAGCAGAAATGTGAGGCAAAACTGACATTGTGTGTGCGCGTGTTACCTTTGAACACACATAGATGTGTTTGGCTCTGGAATGAATCCTCAGCTTGTCCATATTCAGTTGATGGTGAGGCCCTCCACATAAACGTATCCACTTCAAACACTTCTGCAGGTTTCGGCAGGGTTTGGGGAATGGATAAAATTGTATATTGATCACTCTTTCTGAGTACCGGTCGTCTGTCTTGCAATCCCCATATGAGCACCTTTTCACCATTTTTCTCAATCACCGATGTTACTCTAACTTACGCCGCGGTTGTCAAACTTCCACTTAAGATTTTTTTTGTATTGTTGGTTTGGGTTTTTCGCTTGTCGGACTAAATGGCGGACCATCACGAGGGCACAGAATTTCGGCGTTATGATTGGTCAGATTGCCTGTCAATCAATCTACCGGCGAATGGTTGATTCCCATACCCGGATGTAAACAACAGCATGGATTGCAAGGTAATGTACTACTGAATACGTTGCCTGTTTCGACTGTCTATAACCCCGGGAAATAAACGTTTGGAGCAGTTAATTTCCTAAAAATCCTTGACAACATTTCAAAATACTGGAGAGGCAAGAAGAAACACGGTTCAACAGCAAAAGACAACATGCACCATCAGTGAAAAGATACTCGTGAACTGTCCAACAGAGAGCGCCAGCTGTCCGTGTCTTCTGCTGGAGCGGTGAGGTCGATAATTGCGGTTCTCTTTCTGCTGTCCAGCATCTCTCTGCATCCTCTGCCCTGTCTGAAAGGGTCATCATCAGAGATCGCAGACACTCCACAAACTCAACATGCTCATTTTCATGAACAAAAATAGCTGATTTTTGAACCATTAAACCAAATAATGTTTTATTGCGTTAATAAATTAATCTCTCTTCTTGCTTATCTTTACTTTATATATATATATATATATATATATATATATATATATATATAAATAAAATGTTAGTTATAGCTTAATGGTACAGCCCCTATATTAGCTGGCTAGCCAGTTAAGAGTTAGTTTAGTTTGCCCCAATCATGGCAGGGTGTCCGCAGGGTCTTAAAATGTCTTAAATTTCAAAAGCAAAATTTCAGGCCTTAATAAGTCTTACATTTACTGAAATATTGTGTTGTATGTCTTAAAACATTTTAAACAAATCATAATTTTCCTCTGTCCAAGTAAAGCTACCCAATCAGTACAACATCCATCCAATTACCAACAATCATTTATATATATATTATATACTGTATATAATTTATTTTTATTGCAAAGAGATGACAGTTATTAGATATTTTTACAGCAAATTGTCAAAATTTTATTCTCTAATCAGTGAAAGAAAACTAAAAAACATTTACACAATTCCTTGTGATAATAACAGAGCAATATTTCCCTTTACATAATCTTCCATTTATACAAAAAATATTTACAGAAGTAAGGGGGAGTGGACATAATATTTATAAATAGACATAGAATAGGCAAGTTTTTAGAGGTGTGAACCTACACTGGTCCCATGGTTCGGTTCGGTTACAATTATCATGCCTTCAATTCGATATCACGGTGCATTGATGATGCTTTTCATACACAATTTTATATTTTCTTCACAGCACAGCAATTCTTGTATTAAAATGTATAAATATATTTATATGCTATTTGTAATACAATTTTGTCTTTTAATACAAACAGTCAGATATATAAAATGTACCTTTAAACAACACAAGCATTTATAGCAAATAAACATACATAACCCGCTCGCTTTCTGAGTCTGAGTCTACCAAGTTCTTTCTTACACCCCTATGATTGGTCATGCGCTCAACAGAAAGGGCTGCGATTGGCTCCGCGCTGGCGCTCCTTACAGATGGGTGACACTGATAAACTGCAGCGGCGATCACAGCTGATCCTTGATAGGCACTGTGGAGAAAACTCTGCAGACACGTGCTCGTGTCTGTATCCAGAAGTATTGCTGTAACAGCCAAGAGGAGAGGAAATGTCACGCCAGCTGGTCAAATGGGCCACAGTGAGAGAGAGCGAAATGGAGTTTACTTTCATTCCCTCAATCGCAGTGAAATAGGGGCTCCTGCTGTAAGTGTCAGTGAAAGACTGTCCAGCAAACACACTCGCAGTGAAATTGTGCAGAGTTTAAGTAGACTTTAAGTAGTTGGAGCGTTGTAAATATTCGCGCTCGCCTCCCTCGCCATAATAAACTACGGCAACATAGCGCATATGAGATAAATGATGTCAGTACATAATAACCGGTTATGATCTATTACTGAACTGATTGTCCGCGTCTGCATCGCGGTGCACCGAAGAAACAATTAATTTTGACACCCCTACAAGTTTTATAGCAGAAAACATTATGTTGAATAGGAGTTATACTCAAACCATTCAGACAAAAAGCCGACAAACATATATTTTTGATCATTCATGTAAATGTGTCCATAAGAAATATATTTTTAACAATGTTAAACTTGTCATTTAAAAAAAAAAAAAAACATTGTGTTGTAATAAAAGTATAACTTTTACTAGAGTTTTCTTGTTTTGACACATTCATATATGTGGCTAAGGAATAACTAAATTAGTTAATTTTTTTGCTGTTGTGGCAACCAAAAATAAAAAACATAAGCCATTTAAAAAATCCTTATTGTTTAGCTCTGTATAAGTCTACAGTTTTATTCATGACGGTCTTAAAATGGTCTTAAAAAAATTTGACTTGATAAAACCTGCAGAAACCCTGCATGTGTTTTGGGTAACATGAAGGCAGCTTGACTTTAATCACTCTTTGTTGCCATGGTATTACGAAGCAGCTGAGCTCATAGAACCTAAAACCCAGACTTGGTGCAAACTAAACTGAAACTTAACTGGCTAGCCAGCTAAACCGACTTCATGGTACAGGCTCCTTGTTCTGAGAAGCTCAAATATGTTATTGCTAATTGCAATATTGTTTGTATTTACCTTTATCACACCTTACATTTGTTACAGATGCCTGCCTCATATACAACGGACTGAGGAAACACTTGTACTCAAGGTGATAATACAGGGTCCCCTCAGTCACAGGTCCTTAAAGTCAGTTACAAAAACTGTTTAAAAAAAATCATAAATATTTAAAGACGTACAATATTAGGATATATGGATGTAATAAAGCTACTGCTGAATCTTCTTGTATCTTTTATCATGTTTTTATTTAGAAATGAGTCTTAATATGGGTATTGATAAGTATTGTTGATAGATCCAAGCTTAAATGGATAGTTCACTCAAAAATGAAGTCCTGCTTTTATATGTTTGAGACTCTTTTTGTTTAATAAAAGCTATTCTTTGAATCTTTGGTTTAACTTTTTAATTGAGGTGTTTACTTTCTATACTCGTGACTTGAACAAAACTACATGGTTGAAGAATCTGTAATGTTCAGACTGAATAAGTATTTGTAAACAGTAGCTTTAAATGAATGCTTGTTAATGTGTGTATGCGGTGTGTGTTTTCTTTGAGAATTTAATAGGGCTTTGGTTAAATTACTGATTTTCTCATCCTATGAATTACACTCATCTATCCTGTTTTTTTTATCATTTCAGATTTAATTGCTATTTTCAATAGTATTTAATTATAATTATATTTAAATATGAAAACAAAATATGCAACATAGTGTTTACAAATAAAAAAGTGAATAATAATAATACACCTGACATAGCACCAAAGTGCAAAGTCAAGAATATACCTGTAGGAGATTTCAGTATCAGTAAGAAAGAAAATAAGGAAAATTACATCTCATCATGGGCGACGCAGTGGTGCAGTGGGAAGGGCTGTCACCTCAGCAAGAAGGTCGCTGATTCGAGCCTCGGCTGGGTCAGTTGGCGTTTCTGTGTGGGGTTTGCATGTTCTCCCTGCGTTCGCGTGGGTTTCCTTCGGGTGCTCCCCCACAGTCCAAAGACATGCATTATAGGTGAATTGGGTAGGCTAAATTGTCCGTAGTGTATGAGTGTAAATGAGTGTGTATGGATGTTGCCCAGAGATGGGTTGCAGCTGTAAGGGCATCCGCTGCGTAAAACATGTGCTGGATAATAAAGGGACTGAGCCGAAAAAAAAAAATGAATGAATGAATGAACATCTCTTCATTATTTCTTCGAATATTAAAGATGGTTTTACTATAGTAAAACTGCAGTAAATATGACTGTAGTAACCTTGCTTTTTGGTCCATAATGTGGTTTTTAATTGTATTAATGCTATATAACAATATATAAGTATTTAATAATAACACTGTAGGAACCATGACTGTTGTAGACATGTTTATTTGGTGCAAACCTTTTTTTATTTTTGCTTTTGTAATATTGTAGTATACTATTAGTACTACAGTAAAGCTATAGTATTCATAACTGTAGGAACCACAGAACCAAAGCAGCTTGTAGTACAAAAGTTATGCAGTAACATTTACAACAACACACACACACACACACCCACACACACACACACACACACACACACACACACACACACACACACACACACACACACACACACACACACTTCAATTCTAAGATACAGATGTTTATTAAAAACATTTACATCTTATTTGGAAGAGAATGTAAACCATATGGGTAAAAAGGTTTAGAAGTTCTCATGCGCCAGTATGATATTGGTAATAAATCACTGCAATGCAAAGTGGTAAAAAGGTTTTTTGGAAAGATGCGGTGGCGCAGTGGGTAGCACGTTCGCCTCACAGCAAGAAGGGTGCTGGTTCGAGCTGGGTCAGTTGGCATTTCTGTGTGGAGTTTGCATGTTCTCCCCGTGTTGTTCGCATGGGTTTCCTCCGGGTGCTCCGGTTTCCCCCACAAGTTCAAAGAAATATGGTATAGGTGAATTGGGTGAGCTAAATTGTCCGTAGTGTATGTGTGTGAAAGAGTGTGTATGGATGTTTCCCAGTGATGGGTTGCAGCTGGAAGGGCATCCGCTGCGTAAAACATGTGCTGGATAAGTTGACGGTTGATTCCGCTGTGG
This sequence comes from Danio kyathit, assembly GCA_903798195.1. Lineage (NCBI taxonomy): Eukaryota > Metazoa > Chordata > Actinopteri > Cypriniformes > Danionidae > Danio > Danio kyathit. The sequence goes on along the minus strand of LR812531.1, from coordinate 20,445,521 downwards.
CGACCCCAGGTTAATAAAGGGACTAAGCCGAAAAGAAAATGAATAAATGCTTCATTTTGTAGTTACTTTTTTTTTTTTTAATTCAAAAGCCGTTAAGCCATGGTTCATTTTATAGTTATTATGGTTTTACTTTAACTGCCATAGTAAAAGTTAATTTTGTGGTTACTCTGGTTTTATTACAAAAAACATAGTTTAATTATGGTTACTGCAGTAAATAAAACCATGGTTAATATAAGAGTCAACTCTGAGCGAGACGACTGCACTAAACGAGCTCTCTGTGTTTGTTCTGAAATTACTATGCTCATTATAATACATGCTCATAAACATATTAGACACTTATTTTTACTTTATTGGCTCTATTTAAAAAAGTTAACATTATGAATAGAAGCAAGTATTGCACCATTCTTTATTGTAATCGATTTGCACAGATAAAAAAAAAAAAGCGTATTCATCACAACCATAGATATTTACATCTATGCATCACAAGCACTAATAACACTTCCGGCCAATCAAGCAGACGCAGAACGCATCTTATGAAGCGGAGGCTCCGCCCATAGAACGAATCGCGCCCCGTTGCTATAGCAACTCTGGAACTCTGGAAAACGATTTCTGTGATTCTCTGCATTTGTTAGTTGGCTCTCAGATATTTACTTGTATATTTCTATGGTTGACTCTCACCTCACTCTCCTGTGTTTTCAGACTGCAGAGAAAAAAGTAGTGCAATTAAGGCAACAGTAGTTTCCAACACTGTAATAACGCTGCAAGTTGCAAATTGAGTGTACATTTTACAGCTGTATACACCACCACAGTATCTCAGTTATACTGTACATCTCCTGTGATGGAAAAGAAATGCAAAAAGAACTTTTGGACGGCGCTTTTTGGCAATAAAAGAGCTAGTAAAAAATCCAGCATGAACACTAGCTCCAGTGAAGCTGAGATGAAGGACCAGGGTGTGGATGCTGCCATGCTACAATCTTTAAAAGATACTGAGAGTAAGTTACAAGACCATGTTATGAGAATAGGAAATTTGTTTATTTAATACTTCTGTGATTCAGAAATGCTAAATATTGACTGGAAGAAAGTGAATTGGCAGTTTTATTCACCCTATCTATTGTTTTTGTACAGGAATGTTTTATGTAGTGTAATGGTCACTCTTTACAATATGGTTCTGTTTGTTCATTTTAGTTCATGTAACAAGAATTTGTATTTGTAAGTTAACAACAACTAACAACGAATGACGAATGATTTTAACTCATATTAAAGGGCACCTATGATGAAAATCATCTTTTGTAAGCTGTTTGGACAGAACTGTGTGTAGGTCTAGTGTGTCCACAGTCATATTGGAGTGATATAAACACAACAAGTCTCTTTTTAAAAATTTCCTGATGTTAATATAGGACCCAAATCCTAATTTTGAGGCCCACTGCAAACCGTAGGAGTGCGGTTTTCCCCACCCACTGAATTTATTGACAGGTGCAATGTTTCTATAATAACATGTATACACATGTCCATAGAACATTTATTTTTTTTTGCAAATAAATTGGGATTAAAATATTTGTTACAGCTCTCTGTGATTTTTATGTTTGATACGTTTAAAACACTTTTTAAAACAGAGCAAGTTTGTAATAAAGTTCTTAACCTCCATAATCACAACAGCTGCATGGTGTCAGTAAACACTAATATGTCGGTGTGTGTGTGTACTGTAAACGGCATTTGTGTGAGACTCATCATTTGAGAAAGGCTTGAATAAACCACCACAAATACATAAAATAAACTTACTTGGTATTTTTGACTACTGAGCTGTATTTCAGCTTCATCAGTGTCTGTCTCAATCACTGACTGCTGTTTATCTGAAGTTATGCAGGAGAAGCAAACACACACGTGGGAACATGGGCGGGTCATTTTCAACATCAAGCAGCTCATTTTCATTTAAAGGCACAGACTAAAAAACAGCTACAGTATACTCAGACAGCAAAATGGGCAAATTCTGGGGACTATGATAAATAATCTGATGGGTATTTTGAGCTGAAACTTTACAGACACATTCTGGAGACAGCAAAGGCTGATATTATAGCTTGTAAAAGGGGGTAAAATAGGTGCCCTTTAACAAAGATGAATAAATACTGTAATAAATGTGTACTAAGATACATTCAAATATCATTACTTATGACACAAAATTACAGTCTAAATGTATTGTTGTATGTCGTTGTGTCTGTAGTAATGTTATGAGGAATTAATAAGAGATATATTTTGTTTATATTTTACTTTTGTTCATATTTTGTTTCTATTTATTATAATTATGTTTGGTGTCATTCCTCTCTAGAAGCTGCAGTCCACACCAGGTCTGACTGGAATGCTAATGGGGTGCAAGAAAGACAGAAGGAGAAATCCAAGAGGAAAAAGAACCTCTGGAAAGTCCTCCTCAAAGCTGTTGGCTGCTCTAACATTGACACTGCCCTCGTCAATGATGCCTTTGAAAAGCCCTTTGAGTCCAACTGGATTGCTGAAACCTCTGAAGATCTGTTCAGCATTGAGTCCAACAGCATTGATGATGCCCCTGAAGGTCTGGTCAGCACTGATTCCGACTGGATTGCAGACACCCTCGAAGCTCTGGACAGCATTGGGTCCAAATGGGTTGCTGGCCCCCCTATAGCACCAGTCAACATTAAGTCTGTCTGGAATGCTTATGACCATAAAGCTCCTGTCAGTTTGGTATCCAACTGGATTGCTGACACACCTGTTGTCCCTGAGGCCTCTGAAAGTCCAGTCTGTGTGGTGTCCGGCTGTGCTCCTGATGTCTTTGAAGCCTATGAAGGTCCAGTCTGCATGGTGTCTGACTGTATTCCTGATACTTCTAAAGGTCCAGTCTGTGTGGTGTCCGGCTGTGTTCCTGATACTTCTGAGGCCCCTGAGAGTCCAGTCTGTGTGGTGTCTGACTGTGTTGCTGATGCTTCTGAGGATCCTGAGAGTGCAATCTGTGTGGTGTCCAGCTGTGTTCCTCATGCTTCAGAGGCGCATAAAGGTCCAGTCTGCATGGTGTCTGACTGTGTTCTTGATTCCTCTAAGGCCCATGAAGGTCCAGTCTGCGCTGTGTCCGACTGTGTTCCTGATGCCTCTGTAGCTCTGGTCTGCATTAAGTCTGCCTGGACTACTGAGGCCCCTGATGCTGGACTGCTGAGGCTCCACAAGCTTCAGCCCAGATTGAGTCAGACTGAAGTGCTGACCCCCTTCAACATCCAACTTGCACTGAGTCCGACTGGAGTGCTGACCCCTCTGAAGCTCTGGTCTGCGCTGAGTCTGACTGGACTGCTGAGGCCCTGGAAGCTTCGGTCAGCATTGAGTCCAGTTGGAGTGCTGATGCCCTTCAACCTACAGCTTGCCCTGGGGCAGATTGGAGTGCTGGAGGCCTTCAACCACCTCTTTTAGTCCTTATTTTCATCTCCTTTTTTATTTGATCATAATTATCTTATATATATAATATTATATATGATATAATTATAGTGCAAATAAAATTTGTTTGCAATCAAAATTAAATGGTCTTGCTTTATTCATTTAGATCATGACCCACTGATCAGAACCTGGGAGAAAGTTGGAGAAATCAACCAAAAGTATAATAAAAAGGTTTTCCACCTGAACATGTGGTCACACTTTATTCTGATGGTCCATTTGTTGAATTTAAGTTACATTGCATCTACATGCCAACTAATTCTGATTAGATTATAAGTAGAGTGTTAGGTTGGGGTTGGGGTTGGGGTTATTGTAAATTGACATGTACTTGCGAAGTTTCTTATAGTCAGTTAAATGTCTGTTTAGCAGCAGTATCAACAGATATTAAGCAGACAATCTACTAATACTCAAATGGATCATCAAAATAAAGTGTTACCGAAAATGTTTACAAATATAAATCATTTCTGTGATTTAAAGCTGAATTTTTAGTATCATTACTCCAGTCTTCAATGTCACATCATTATTCTTCTCATTCTAAAGCCGGCTCACACTGTGATTTTTGATAATTCTTAATGATTGTAGCATGTAAGACACGACTCTCATGTCACACTGTGAGTTCTCAGTTGCATAATGACTGAACAATGACCTGATGATCATGAAACAGTTTTTAATATCATAATCTTTGTTAAAAATTATACTTTTGCGGAAACTGTGATGCAATACTATTAAATATTAATTTTTCCCCTATTGAAATAATTGTAGTAATCCAGGATACATTAAATTGATCAGAAATGAAAGACTTTAAGCAAAAACTTTATTTTAAAATTGCTGTCTTTTTGAAATTGTTTTTAGGAAAAATGTTCTTATCTGTTTTTGTACAATAGTAAGAATAAAAACATGTGTAGATTTAAACAATTTAAAGCACAGAGACTACAGAGAATTGCTCAGCCATAGCATATTACAGATAAAGACTGCAAAACTCTTTTTTTTTAAATTGACCATAGATGAAGGCATAGCAGAAGATATTTTAACACCTGCTGCTGCTCACCAATCTTTAGTTCTACTCTTAAAAAATTACTTCTGCTACATGTTCAAACTATTTATTTAAAATGAGCTGAATCAATAAAACTCTTGATATAAGAACAAATTAAAAGAACAATTAAAATAATCTGTTTATGTTGTTGGGACAACATGAAGCAACTGTGTGGATCCCAGGATCACGGTGGCGCAGTGGGTAGCACAACCGCCTCACGGCAAGAAGGTCGCTGGTTCGAGGCCCTGCTGGGGTCAGTTGGCATTTCTGTGTGGAGTTTGCATGTTCTCCCTGTGTTCATGTGGGTTTCCTCCGGGTGCTCCGGTTTCCCTCACAAGTCCAAAAAAAAAAACATGCAGTATAGGTGAAATAAATGTGTGTGAATGAGAGTGTATGGATGATTCCCAGTGATGGGTTGCAGCAGGAAGGGCATCCGCTGCATAAAACATAAGTTGGCAGTTCATTCCACTGTGGCGATCCCTAATTAATAAAGGGACTAAGAAGAAAATGAATCAATATGCTACCCATAAGATTTTGCTACCAGTGTAGATTTTTGTCTCAGTTATGCCTAGAAGGAAAATCTTTTCTTGGTAAAGAATGCAATATTAAGTTCATAAGTCAATTGTCCCAGTCACAAAACTCAATTACTCCTAGAAGAAAGTTTTTTAGGGTTCTATAATTGTAAACATTCATTGGAAAAAAACATGGTTATTACCATATGAATTTTGTATTGCTAATAAAATAAAAGAGGTGCACTTTAAATTTTTGCCCAATATTTACCCTTGTAATGCACTCTTATCCAAATGTTGTGATGTTACTGATATTTGCACCGTTTAGAATGAGTGTGTAGACATTTGTCACTTGTTTTTTTTCATGCAATGTATGATCATTGTTTTAATGATTTAAGTTTCTATTGCTTTTCCAAGGTTAATATGAGTGGTGATTTGCACCTTAAGGACGGTATTTGTTAGTTTGAAAACCAAAACAAGTTGTTAGAAGCCACTGTGAACTTTATACTTGCTGGAAAATTTTACTTTCACAAACAGAGGTTCCTTAAAAAAATCCAATTTTTATAAAGATCTTATGTGAAATAGAACATTACATTAACTCACTTAGATTAATTGATAATAAGAAATGTGCTTCTTTCTTGAGTAAATATGATTTTTATTTTTATTTGAATTTTTATCTTTTTTTAAATTGCATTATTATTATTTTTGTTTTTTAATGTACTTTATTTTTGGTTTTGCTCTTCATCCTGTTTATCTATTGTGAATATTGTGTAAAAGAACTGTTCTCTTTTACTGTATTCTAAGTTGTATTATGCAGTTTCTATAAAAATAAAATAAAAAGCAGTGTAGATTTTAATGTGGAGTAAAGTGATATGAAGCTGTAATATTGCCCTAAACTACCTAATCCCTAACCTCAACATCAGAACCATTAAAACAGTGTTGGTAGCATAATGTGATGGGTAGGATAAAATGTCAGGACACCTGCCAATCAAGCAGAAGCAGAACGCATCTTATGAAGCGGAGGCTCCGCCCATAGAACGAATCGCGCCCCGTTGCTATAGCAACTCTGGAACTCTGGAAAACGATTTCTATGATTCTCTGCATTTGTTAGTTGGTTCTCAGATATTTACTTGTATATTTCTATGGTTGACTCTCACCTCACTCTCCTGTGTTTTCAGACTGCAGAGAAAAAAGTAGTGCAATTAAGGCAACAGTAGTTTCCAACACTGTAATAACGCTGCAAGTTGCAAATTGAGTGTACATTTTACAGCTGTATACACCACCACAGTATCTCAGTTATACTGTACATCTCCTGTGATGGAAAAGAAATGCAAAAAGAACTTTTGGACGGCGCTTTTTGGCAATAAAAGAGCTAGTAAAAAATCCAGCATGAACACTAGCTCCAGTGAAGCTGAGATGAAGGACCAGGGTGTGGATTCTGCCATGCAATCTTTAAAAGATACTGAGAGTAAGTTACAAGACCGTGTTATGAGAATAGGAAATTTGTTTATTTAATACTTCTGTGATTCAGAAATGCTAAATATTGACTGGAAGAAAGTGAATTGGCAGTTTTATTCACCCTATCTATTGTTTTTGTACAGGAATGTTTTATGTAGTGTAATGGTCACTCTTTACAATATGGTTCTGTTTGTTAATTTTAGTTCATGTAACAAGAATTTGTATTTGTGAGTTAACAACAACTAACAACGAATGACGAATGATTTTAACTCATATTAAAGGGCACCTATGATGAAAATCATCTTTTGTAAGCTGTTTTGACAGAACTGTGTGTAGGTCTAGTGTGTCCACAGTCATATTGGAGTGATATAAACACAACAAGTCTCTTTTTAAAAATTTCCTGATGTTAATATAGGACCCAAATCCTAATTTTGAGGCCCACTCCAACATGACGTAGGAGTGCGGTTTTCCCCACCCACTGAATTTATTGACAGGTGCTCTCTGTGATTTTTACGTTTAATACTTTTAAAACACTTTTTAAAACAGAGCAAGTTTGTAATAAAGTTCTTAACCTCCATAATCACAACAGCTGCATGGTGTCAGTAAACGCTAATATGTCGGTGTGTGTGTGTGTACTGTAAACGGCATTTGTGTGAGACTCATCATTTGAGAAAGGCTTGAATAAACTCCACCACAAATACATAAAATAAACTTACTTGGTATTTTTGACTACTGAGCTGTATTTCAGCTTCATCAGTGTTTGTCTCAATCACTGACTGCTGTTTATCTGAAGTTATGCAGGAGAAGCAAACACACACGTGGGAACATGGGCGGTTCATTTTCAACATCAAGCAGCTCATTTTCATTTAAAGCCACAGGCTAAAAAACAGCTACAGTATACTCAGACAGCAAAATGGGCAAATTCTGGGGACTATGATAAATAATCTGATGGGTATTTTGAGCTGAAACTTTACAGACACATTCTGGAGACAGCAAAGGCTGATATTATAGCTTGTAAAGGGGGTAAAATAGGTGCCCTTTAACAAAGATGAATAAATACTGTAATAAATGTGTACTAAGATACATTCAAATATCATTACTTATGACACAAAATTACAGTCTAAATGTATTGTTGTATGTCGTTGTGTCTGTAGTAATGTTATGAGGAATTAATAAGAGATATATTTTGTTTATATTTTACTTTTGTTCATATTTTGTTTCTATTTATTATAATTATGTTTGGTGTCATTCCTCTCTAGAAGCTGCAGTCCACACCAGGTCTGACTGGAATGCTAATGGGGTGCAAGAAAGACAGAAGGAGAAATCCAAGAGGAAAAAGAACCTCTGGAAAGTCCTCCTCAAAGCTGTTGGCTGCTCTAACATTGACACTGCCCTCGTCAATGATGCCTTTGAAAAGCCCTTTGAGTCCAACTGGATTGCTGAAACCTCTGAAGATCTGTTCAGCATTGAGTCCAACAGCATTGATGATGCCCCTGAAGCTCCGGTCAGCTTTGAGTTTAACAGCAGTGATGACAACCCTGAAGGTCTGGTCAGCACTGATTCCGACTGGATTGCAGACACCCTCGAAGCTCTGGACAGCATTGGGTCCAAATGGGTTGCTGACCCCCCTATAGCACCAGTCAACATTGAGTCTGACTGGATTGCTTATGACCATAAAGCTCCTGTCAGTTTGGTATCCAACTGGATTGCTGACACACCTGTTGTCCCTGAGGCCTCTGAAAGTCCAGTCTGTGTGGTGTCCGGCTGTGCTCCTGATGTCTTTGAAGCCTATGAAGGTCCAGTCTGCATGGTGTCTGACTGTGTTCCTGATACTTCTGAAGGTCCAGTCTGTGTGGTATCCGGCTGTGTTCCTGATACTTCCGAGGCCCCTGAGAGTCCAGTCTGTGTGTTGTCCGGCTGTGTTCTTGATGCTTCAGAGGTCCATGAAGGTACAGTCTGCGTGTTGTCCGACTGTGTTCCTGATTCCTCTGAGGCCCATGAAGGTCCAGTCTGCATGGTGTCTGACTGTGTTCCTGATACTTCTAAAGGTCCAGTCTGTGTGGTGTCCGGCTGTGTTCCTGATACTTCTGAGGTCCCTGAGAGTCCAGTCTGTGTGGTGTCTGACTGTGTTGCTGATGCTTCTGAGGATCCTGAGAGTGCAGTCTGTGTGGTGTCCAGTTGTGTTCCTCATGCTTCAGAGGCGCATAAAGGTCCAGTCTGCATGGTGTCTGACTGTGTTCTTGATTCCTCTGAGGCCCATGAAGGTCCAGTCTGCGCTGTGTCCGACTGTGTTCCTGATGCCTCTGTAGCTCTGGTCTGCATTAAGTCTGCCTGGACTACTGAGGCCCCTGATGCTGGACTGCTGAGGCTCCACAAGCTTCAGCCCAGATTGAGTCAGACTGAAGTGCTGACCCCCTTCAACATCCAACTCGCACTGAGTCCGACTGGAGTGCTGACCCCTCTGAAGCTCTGGTCTGCGCTGAGTCTGACTGGACTGCTGAGGCCCTGGAAGCTTCGGTCAGCATTGAGTCAGGTGGGAGTACAGACACCCTGGAAGCTCCGGATGGCATTGAGTCCAGTTGGAGTGCTGATGCCCTTCAACCTACAGCTTGCCCTGGGGCAGATTGGAGTGCTGGAGGCCTTCAACCACCTCTTTTAGTCCCTATTTTCATCTCCTTTTTTATTTGATCATAATTATCTTATATATATAATATTATATATGATATAATTATAGTGAAAATAAAATTTGTTTGCAATCAAAATTAAATGGTCTTGCTTTATTTATTTAGATCATGACCCACTGATCAGAACCTGGGAGAAAGTTGGAGAAATCAACCAAAAGTATAATAAAAAGGTTTTCCACCTGAACATGTGGTCACACTTTATTCTGATGGTCCATTTGTTGAATTTAAGTTACATTGCATCTACATGCCAACTAATTCTGATTAGATTATAAGTAGAGTGTTAGGTTGGGGTTGGGGTTATTGTAAATTGACATGTACTTGCGAAGTTTCTTATAGTCAGTTAAATGTCTGTTTAGCAGCAGTATCAACAGATATTAAGCAGACAATCTACTAATACTCAAATGGAGCATCAAAATAAAGTGTTACCGAAAAATGTTTACAAATATAATTCATTTCTGTGATTTAAAGCTGAATTTTTTGTATCATTACTCCAGTCTTCAATGTCACATCATTATTCTTCTCATTCTAAAGCCGGCTCACACTGTGATTTTTGATAATTCTTAATGATTGTAGCATGTCAGACTCCACAAACACGACTCTCATGTCACACTGTGAGTTCTCAGTTGCATAATGACTGAACAATGACCTGATGATCATGAAACAGTTTTTAATATCATAATCTTTGTTAAAAATTATACTTTTGCGGAAACTGTGATGCAATACTATTAAATATTAATTTTTCCCCTATTGAAATAATTGTATTAATCCAGGATACATTAAATTGATCAGAAATGAAAGACTTTAAGCAAAAACTTTATTTTAAAATTGCTGTCATTTTGAAATTGTTTTTAGGAAAAATGTTCTTATCTGTTTTTGTACAATAGTAAGAATAAAAACATGTGTAGATTTAAACAATTTAAAGCACAGAGACTACAGAGAATTGCTCAGCCATAGCATGTTACAGATTAAGACTGCAAAACTCTTTTTTTTTTAAATTGACCATAGATGAAGGCATAGCAGAAGATATTTTAACACCTGCTGCTGCTCACCAATCTTTAGTTCTACTCTTAAAAAATTACTTCTGCTACATGTTCAAACTATTTATTTAAAATGAGCTGAATCAATAAAACTCTTGATATAAGAACAAATTAAAAGAACAATTAAAATAATCTGTTTATGTTGTTGGGACAACATGAAGCAACTGTGTGGATCCCAGGATCACGGTGGCGCAGTGGGTAGCACAACCGCCTCACGGCAAGAAGGTCGCTGGTTCGAGGCCCTGCTGGGGTCAGTTGGCATTTCTGTGTGGAGTTTGCATGTTCTCCCTGTGTTCATGTGGGTTTCCTCCGGGTGCTCCGGTTTCCCTCACAAGTCCAAAAAAAAAAACATGCAGTATAGGTGAAATAAATGTGTGTGAATGAGAGTGTATGGATGATTCCCAGTGATGGATTGCAGCAGGAAGGGCATCCGCTGCATAAAACATAAGTTGGCAGTTCATTCCACTGTGGCGACCCCTAATTAATAAAGGGACTAAGAAGAAAATGAATAAATATGCTACCCATAAGATTTTGCTACAAGTGTAGATTTTTGTCTCAGTTATGCCTAGAAGGAAAATCTTTTCTTGGTAAAGAATGCAATATTAAGTTCATAAGTCAATTGTCCCAGTCACAAAACTCAATTACTCCTAGAGGAAAGTTTTTTAGGGTTCTATAATTGTAAACATTCATTGGAAAAAAAACATGGTTATTACCATATGAATTTTGTATTGCTAATAAAATAAAAGAGGTGCACTTTAAATTTTTGCCCAATATTTACCCTTGTAATGCACTCTTATCCAAATGTTGTGATGTTACTGATATTTGCACCGTTTAGAATGAGACATTTGTCACTTGTTTTTTTTCATGCAATGTATGATCATTGTTTTAATGATTTAAGTTTCTATTGCTTTTCCAAGGTTAATATGAGTGGTGATTTGCACCTTAAGGACGGTATTTGTTAGTTTGAAAACCAAAACAAGTTGTTAGACGCCACTGTAAACTTTATACTTGCTGGAAAATTTTACTTTCACAAACAGAGGTTCCTTAAAAAAATCCAATTTTTATAAAGTTCTTATGTGAAATAGAACATTACATTAACTCACTTAGATTAATTGATAATGAGAAATGTGCTTCTTTCTTGAGTAAATATGATTTTTATTTTTATTTGAATTTTTATCTTTTTTTAAATTGCATTATTATTATTTTTGTTTTTTAATGTACTTTATTTTTGGTTTTGCTCTTCATCCTGTTTATCTATTGTGAATATTGTGTAAAAGAACTGTTCTCTTTTACTGTATTCTAAGTTGTATTATGCAGTTTCTATAAAAATAAAATAAAAAGCAGTGTAGATTTTAATGTGGAGTAAAGTGATATGAAGCTGTAATATTGCCCTAAACTACCTAATCCCTAACCTCAACATCAGAACCATTAAAACAGTGTTGGTAGCATAATGTGATGGGTAGGATAAAATGTCAGGACACCTGCCAATCAAGCAGAAGCAGAACGCATCTTATGAAGCGGAGGCTCCGCCCATAGAACGAATCGCGCCCCGTTGCTATAGCAACTCTGGAACTCTGGAAAACGATTTCTGTGATTCTCTGCATTTGTTAGTTGGCTCTCAGATATTTACTTGTATATTTCTATGGTTGACTCTCACCTCACTCTCCTGTGTTTTCAGACTGCAGAGAAAAAAGTAGTGCAATTAAGGCAACAGTAGTTTCCAACACTGTAATAACGCTGCAAGTTGCAAATTGAGTGTACATTTTACAGCAGTATACACCACCACAGTATCTCAGTTATACTGTACATCTCCCGTGATGGAAAAGAAATGCAAAAAGAACTTTTGGACGGCGCTTTTTGGCAATAAAAGAGCTAGTAAAAAATCCAGCATGAACACTAGCTCCAGTGAAGCTGAGATGAAGGACCAGGGTGTGGATGCTGCCATGCTACAATCTCAAAAAGATACTGAGAGTAAGTTACAAGACCATGTTATGAGAATAGGAAATTTGTTTATTTATTACTTCTGTGATCAGAAATGCTAAATATTGACTGGAAGAAAGTGAATTGGCAGTTTTATTCACCCTATCTATTGTTTTTGTACAGGAATGTTTTATGTAGTGTAATGGTCACTCTTTACAATATGGTTCTGTTTGGTAATTTTAGTTCATGTAACAAGAATTTGTATTTGTGAGTTAACAACAATTAACAACGAATGACGAATGATTTTAACTCATATTAAAGGGCAACTATGATGAAAATCATCTTTTGTAAGCTGTTTGGACAGAACTGTGTGTATCTAGTGTGTCCACAGTCATATTGGAGTGATGTAAACACAACAAGTCTCTTTTTAAAAATTCCTGATGGTAATATAGGACCTAAATCCTAATTTTGAGGCCCACTGCAACATGACGTAGGAGTGCGGTTTTCCCCACCCACTGAATTTATTGATATGCTTCTATAATAACATGTATACACATGTCCACAGAACATTTTTATTTTTTTTTGCAAATAAACTGGGATTAAAATATTTAATACAACTCTCTGTGATTTTTATGTTTAATACGTTTAAAACACTTTTTAAAACAGAGCATGTTTGTAATAAAGTTCTTAACCTCCATAATCACAACAGCTGCATGGTGTCAGTAAACACTAATATGTCGGTGTGTGTGTGTACTGTAAACAGCATTTGTGTGAGACTCATCATTTGAGAAAGGCTTGAATAAACTCCACCACAAATACATAAAATAAACTTACTTGGTATTTTTGACTACTGAGCTGTATTTCAGCTTCATCAGTGTTTGTCTCAATCACTGACTGCTGTTTATCTGAAGTTATGCAGGAGAAGCAAACACACACGTGGGAACATGGGCGGGTCATTTTCAACATCAAGCAGCTCATTTTCAATTAAAGCCACAGACTAAAAACAGCTACAGTATACTCAGACGGCAAAATGGGCAAATTCTGGGGACTATAATAAATAATCTGATGGGTATTTTGAGCTGAAACTTTACAGACACATTCTGGAGACAGCAAAGGCTGATATTATAGCTTGTAAAAGGGGTAAAATAGGTGCCCTTTAACAAAGATGAATAAATACTGTAATAAATGTATACTAAGATACATTCAAATATCATTACTTATGACACAAAATTACAGTCCAGTGTATTGATGTATGTCGTTGTGTCTGTAGTAATGTTATGAGGAATTAATAAGAGATATATTTTGTTTATATTTTACTTTTGTTCATATTTTGTTTCTATTTATTATAATTATGTTTGGTGTCATTCCTCTCTAGAAGCTGCAGTCCACACCAGGTCTGACTGGAATGCTAATGGGGTGCAAGAAAGACAGAAGGAGAAATCCAAGAGGAAAAAGAACCTCTGGAAAGTCCTCCTCAAAGCTGTTGGCTGCTCTAACATTGACACTGCCCTCGTCAATGATGCCATTGAAAAGCCCTTTGAGTCCAACTGGATTGCTGAAACCTCTGAAGATCTGTTCAGCATTGAGTCCAACAGCATTGATGATGCCCCTGAAGGTCCGGTCAGCTTTGAGTTTAACAGCAGTGATGACAACCCTGAAGGTCTGGTCAGCACTGATTCCGACTGGATTGCAGACACCCTAGAAGCTCTGGACAGCATTGGGTCCAAATGGGTTGCTGACCCCCCTATAGCACCAGTCAACATTGAGTCTGACTGGATTGCTTATGACCATAAAGCTCCTGTCAGTTTGGTATCCAACTGGATTGCTGACACACCTGTTGTCCCTGAGGCCTCTGAAAGTCCAGTCTGTGTGGTGTCCGGCTGTGCTCCTGATGTCTTTGAAGCCTATGAAGGTCCAGTCTGCATGGTGTCTGACTGTGTTCCTGATACTTCTGAAGGTCCAGTCTGTGTGGTATCCGGCTGTGTTCCTGATACTTCCGAGGCCCCTGAGAGTCCAGTCTGTGTGTTGTCCGGCTGTGTTCTTGATGCTTCAGAGGTCCATGAAGGTACAGTCTGCGTGTTGTCCGACTGTGTTCCTGATTCCTCTGAGGCCCATGAAGGTCCAGTCTGCATGGTGTCTGACTGTGTTCCTGATACTTCTAAAGGTCCAGTCTGTGTGGTGTCCGGCTGTGTTCCTGATACTTCTGAGGTCCCTGAGAGTCCAGTCTGTGTGGTGTCTGACTGTGTTGCTGATGCTTCTGAGGACCCTGAGAGTGCAGTCTGTGTGGTGTCCGGCTGTGTTCCTCATGCTTCAGAGGCGCATAAAGGTCCAGTCTGCATGGTGTCTGACTGTGTTCTTGATTCCTCTGAGGCCCATGAAGGTCCAGTCTGCGCTGTGTCCGACTGTGTTCCTGATGCCTCTGTAGCTCTGGTCTGCATTAAGTCTGCCTGGACTACTGAGGCCCCTGATGCTGGACTGCTGAGGCTCCACAAGCTTCAGCCCAGATTGAGTAAGACTGAAGTGCTGACCCCCTTCAACATCCAACTCGCACTGAGTCCGACTGGAGTGCTGACCCCTCTGAAGCTCTGGTCTGCGCTGAGTCTGACTGGACTGCTGAGGCCCTGGAAGCTTCGGTCAGCATTGAGTCAGGTGGGAGTACAGACACCCTGGAAGCTCCGGATGGCATTGAGTCCAGTTGGAGTGCTGATGCCCTTCAACCTACAGCTTGCCCTGGGGCAGATTGGAGTGCTGGAGGCCTTCAACCACCTCTTTTAGTCCCTATTTTCATCTCCTTTTTTATTTGATCATAATTATCTTATATATATAATATTATATATGATATAATTATAGTGCAAATAAAATTAGTTTGCAATCAAAATTAAATGGTCTTGCTTTATTTATTTAGATCATGACCCACTGATCAGAACCTGGGAGAAAGTTGGAGAAATCAACCAAAAGTATAATAAAAAGGGTTTCCACCTGAACATGTGGTCACACTTTATTCTGATGGTCCATTTGTTGAATTTAAGTTACATTGCATCTACATGCCAACTAATTCTGATTAGATTATAAGTAGAGTGTTAGGTTGGGGTTGGGGTTATTGTAAATTGACATGTACTTGCGAAGTTTCTTATAGTCAGTTAAATGTCTGTTTAGCAGCAGTATCAACAGATATTAAGCAGACAATCTACTAATACTCAAATGGAGCATCAAAATAAAGTGTTACCGAAAATGTTTACAAATATAATTCATTTCTGTGATTTAAAGCTGAATTTTTAGTATCATTACTCCAGTCTTCAATGTCACATCATTATTCTTTTCATTCTAAAGCTTGGCTCACACTGTGATTTTTGATAATTCTTAATGATTGTATCATGTCAGACTCCACAAACACGACTCTCATGTCACACTGTGAGTTCTCAGTTGCATAATGACTGAACAATGACCTGATGATCATGAAACAGTTTTTAATATCATAATCTTTGTTAAAAATTATACTTTTGCGGAAACTGTGATGCAATACTATTAAATATTAATTTTTCCCCTATTGAAATAATTGTATTAATCCAGGACACATTAAATTGATCAGAAATGAAAGACTTTAAGCAAAAACTTTATTTTAAAATTGCTGTCTTTTTGAAATTGTTTTTAGGAAAAATGTTCTTATCTGTTTTTGTACAATAGTAAGAATAAAAACATGCGTAGATTTAAACAATTTAAAGCACAGAGACTACAGAGAATTGCTCAGCCATAGCATGTTACAGATTAAGACTGCAAAACTCTTTTTTTTTAAATTGACCATAGATGAAGGCATAGCAGAAGATATTTTAACACCTGCTGCTGCTCACCAATCTTTAGTTCTACTCTTAAAAAATTACTTCTGCTACATGTTCAAACTATTTATTTAAAATGAGCTGAATCAATAAAACTCTTGATATAAGAACAAATTAAAAGAACATTTAAAATAATCTGTTTATGTTGTTGGGACAACATGAAGCAACTGTGTGGATCCCAGGATCACGGTGGCGCAGTGGGTAGCACAACCGCCTCACGGCAAGAAGGTCGCTGGTTCGAGGCCCTGCTGGGGTCAGTTGGCATTTCTGTGTGGAGTTTGCATGTTCTCCCTGTGTTCATGTGGGTTTCCTCCGGGTGCTCCGGTTTCCCTCACAAGTCCAAAAAAAAAAACATGCAGTATAGGTGAAATAAATGTGTGTGAATGAGAGTGTATGGATGTTTCCCAGTGATGGGTTGCAGCAGGAAGGGCATCCGCTGCATAAAACATAAGTTGGCAGTTCATTCCACTGTGGCGACCCCTAATTAATAAAGGGACTAAGAAGAAAATGAATAAATATGCTACCCATAAGATTTTGCTACAAGTGTAGATTTTTGTCTCAGTTATGCCTAGAAGGAAAATCTTTCTTGGTAAAGAATGCAATAATAAGTTCATAAGTCAATTGTCCCAGTCACAAAACTCAATTACTCCTAGAGGAAAGTTTTTTAGGGTTCTATAATTGTAAACATTCATTGGAAAAAAAACATGGTTATTACCATATGAATTTTGTATTGCTAATAAAATAAAAGAGGTGCACTTTAAATTTTTGCCCAATATTTACCCTTGTAATGCACTCTTATCCAAATATTGTGATGTTACTGATATTTGCACCGTTTAGAATGAGTGTGTAGACATTTGTCACTTGTTTTTTTCCATGCAATGTATGATCATTGTTTTAATGATTTAAGTTTCTATTGCTTTTCCAAGGTTAATATGAGTGGTGATTTGCACCTTAAGGACGGTATTTGTTAGTTTGAAAACCAAAACAAGTTGTTAGACGCCACTGTGAACTTTATACTTGCTGGAAAATTTTACTTTCACAAACAGAGGTTCCTTAAAAAAATCCAATTTTTATAAAGTTCTTATGTGAAATAGAACATTACATTAACTCACTTAGATTAATTGATAATGAGAAATGTGCTTCTTTCTTGAGTAAATATGATTTTTATTTTTATTTGAATTTTTATCTTTTTTTAAATTGCATTATTATTATTTTTGTTTTTTAATGTACTTTATTTTTGGTTTTGCTCTTCATCCTGTTTATCTATTGTGAATATTGTGTAAAAGAACTGTTCTCTTTTACTGTATTCTAAGTTGTATTATGCAGTTTCTATAAAAATAAAATAAAAAGCAGTGTAGATTTTAATGTGGAGTAAAGTGATATGAAGCTGTAATATTGCCCTAAACTACCTAATCCCTAACCTCAACATCAGAACCATTAAAACAGTGTTGGTAGCATAATGTGATGGGTAGGATAAAATGTCAGGACACCTGCCAATCAAGCAGAAGCAGAACGCATCTTATGAAGCGGAGGCTCCGCCCATAGAACGAATCGCGCCCCGTTGCTATAGCAACTCTGGAACTCTGGAAAACGATTTCTGTGATTCTCTGCATTTGTTAGTTGGCTCTCAGATATTTACTTGTATATTTCTATGGTTGACTCTCACCTCACTCTCCTGTGTTTTCAGACTGCAGAGAAAAAAGTAGAGCAATTAAGGCAACAGTAGTTTCCAACACTGTAATAACGCTGCAAGTTGCAAATTGAGTGTACATTTTACAGCAGTATACACTACCACAGTATCTCAGTTATACTGTACATCTCCCGTGATGGAGAAGAAATGCAAAAAGAACTTTTGGACGGCGCTTTTTGGCAATAAAAGAGCTAGTAAAAAATCCAGCATGAACACTAGCTCCAGTGAAGCTGAGATGAAGGACCAGGGTGTGAATGCTGCCATGCAATCTTTAAAAGATACTGAGAGTAAGTTACAAGACCATGTTATGAGAATAGGAAATTTGTTTATTTAATACTTCTGTGATTCAGAAATGCTAAATTTTAACTGGAAGAAAGTGAATTGGCAGTTTTATTCACCCTATCTATTGTTTTTGTACAGGAATGTTTTATGTAGTGTAATGGTCACTCTTTACAATATGGTTCTGTTTGTTAATTTTAGTTCATGTAACAAGAATTTGTATTTGTGAGTTAACAACAACTAACAACGAATGACGAATGATTTTAACTTATATTAAAGGGCAACTATGATGAAAATCATCTTTTGTAAGCTGTTAGGACAGAACTGTGTGTAGGTCTAGTGTGTCCACAGTCATATTGGAGTGATATAAACACAACAAGTCTCTTTTTAAAAATTTCCTGATGTTAATATAGGACCCAAATCCTAATTTTGAGGCCCACTGCAACGTGACGTAGGAGTGCGGTTTTCCCCACCCACTGAATTTATTGACAGGTGCCATGTTTCTATAATAACATGTATACACATGTCCATAGAACATTTTTTTTTTTTGCAAATAAATTGGGATTAAAATATTTGTTACAACTCTCT
Source organism: Danio kyathit (assembly GCA_903798195.1). Classification (NCBI taxonomy): domain Eukaryota; kingdom Metazoa; phylum Chordata; class Actinopteri; order Cypriniformes; family Danionidae; genus Danio; species Danio kyathit. The sequence goes on along the minus strand of LR812531.1, from coordinate 20,427,043 downwards.
GTGATTTTTATGTTTAATACGTTTAAAACACTTTTTAAAACAGAGCATGTTTGTAATAAAGTTCTTAACCTCCATAATCACAACAGCTGCATGGTGTCAGTAAACACTAATATGTCGGTGTGTGTGTGTACTGTAAACGGCATTTGTGTGAGACTCATCATTTGAGAAAGGCTTGAATAAACTCCACCACAAATACATAAAATAAACTTACTTGGTATTTTTGACTACTGAGCTGTATTTCAGCTTCATCAGTGTTTGTCTCAATCACTGACTGCTGTTTATCTGAAGTTATTCAGGAGAAGCAAACACACACGTGGGAACATGGGTGGGTCATTTTCAACATCAAGCAGCTCATTTTCAATTAAAGCCACAGGCTAAAAAACAGCTACAGTATACTCAGACAGCAAAATGGGCAAATTCTGGGGACTATAATAATAAATCTGATGGGTATTTTGAGCTGAAACTTTACAGACACATTCTGGAGACAGCAAAGGCTGATATTATAGCTTGTAAAAGGGGGTAAAATAGGTGCCCTTTAACAAAGATGAATAAATACTGTAATAAATGTGTACTAAGATACATTCAAATATCATTACTTATGACACAAAATTACAGTCTAAATGTATTGTTGTATGTCGTTGTGTCTGTAGTAATGTTATGAGGAATTAATAAGAGATATATTTTGTTTATATTTTACTTTTGTTCATATTTTGTTTCTATTTATTATAATTATGTTTGGTGTCATTCCTCTCTAGAAGCTGCAGTCCACACCAGGTCTGACTGGAATGCTAATGGGGTGCAAGAAAGACAGAAGGAGAAATCCAAGAGGAAAAAGAACCTCTGGAAAGTCCTCCTCAAAGCTGTTGGCTGCTCTAACATTGACACTGCCCTCGTCAATGATGCCTTTGAAAAGCCCTTTGAGTCCAACTGGATTGCTGAAACCTCTGAAGATCTGTTCAGCATTGAGTCCAACAGCATTGATGATGCCCCTGAAGGTCTGGTCAGCTTTGAGTTTAACAGCAGTGATGACAACCCTGAAGGTCTGGTCAGCACTGATTCCGACTGGATTGCAGACACCCTCGAAGCTCTGGACAGCATTGGGTCCAAATGGGTTGCTGACCCCCCTATAGCACCAGTCAACATTGAGTCTGACTGGATTGCTTATGACCATAAAGCTCCTGTCAGTTTGGTATCCAACTGGATTGCTGACACACCTGTTGTCCCTGAGGCCTCTGAAAGTCCAGTCTGTGTGGTGTCCGGCTGTGCTCCTGATGTCTTTGAAGCCTATGAAGGTCCAGTCTGCATGGTGTCTGACTGTGTTCCTGATACTTCTGAAGGTCCAGTCTGTGTGGTATCTGGCTGTGTTCCTGATACTTTAGCGGCCCCTGAGAGTCCAGTCTGTGTGTTGTCCGGCTGTGTTCTTGATGCTTCAGAGGTCCATAAAGGTACAGTCTGCGTGTTGTCCGACTGTGTTCCTGATTCCTCTGAAGCCCATGAAGGTCCAGTCTGCATGGTGTCTGACTGTGTTCCTGATACTTCTAAAGGTCCAGTCTGTGTGGTGTCCGGCTGTGTTCCTGATACTTCTGAGGCCCCTGAGAGTCCAGTCTGTGTGGTGTCTGACTGTGTTGCTAATGCTTCTGATGACCCTGAGAGTGCAGTCTGTGTGGTGTCCAGCTGTGTTCCTCATGCTTCAGAGGCGCATAAAGGTCCAGTCTGCATGGTGTCTGACTGTGTTCTTGATTCCTCTGAGGCCCATGAAGGTCCAGTCTGCGCTGTGTCCGACTGTGTTCCTGATGCCTCTGTAGCTCTGGTCTGCATTAAGTCTGCCTGGACTACTGAGGCCCCTGATGCTGGACTGCTGAGGCTCCACAAGCTTCAGCCCAGATTGAGTCAGACTGAAGTGCTGACCCCCTTCAACATCCAACTCGCACTGAGTCCGACTGGAGTGCTGACCCCTCTGAAGCTCTGGTCTGCGCTGAGTCTGACCGGACTGCTGAGGCCCTGGAAGCTTCGGTCAGCATTGAGTCAGGTGGGAGTACAAACACCCTGGAAGCTCCGGATGGCATTGAGTCCAGTTGGAGTGCTGATGCCCTTCAACCTACAGCTTGCCCTGGGGCAGATTGGAGTGCTGGAGGCCTTCAACCACCTTTTTTAGTGCTTATTTTCATCTCCTTTTTTATTTGATCATAATTATCTTATATATAATATTATATATAATATAATTATAATGTAAATAAAATTTGTTTGCAATCAAAATTAAATGGTCTTGCTTGATTCATTTAGATCATGACCCACTGATCAGAACCTGGGAGAAAGTTGGAGAAATCAACCAAAAGTATAATAAAAAGGTTTTCCACCTCAACATGTTTACAAATTAATTCATTTCTGTGATTCAAAGCTGAATTTTTAGTATCATTACTCCTGTCTTCAGTGTCACATCATTATTCTTTTCATTCTAAAGCTTGGCTCACACTGTGATTTTTAATAATCCTAAATGATTGTAGCATGTCAGACTCCACAAACACGACTCTCATGTCACACTGTGAGTTCTCAGTGGTCATTATGTCAGACTGAACAATGAAGATGCATTTTGACCTGATGATCATGAAACAGTTTTTAATATAATCTTTTGCGGAAACTGTAATATAGTACTATTAAATATTTATTTTCCCCCCATTTAAATAATTGTATTAATCCAGGACACATTAAATTGATTAGAAATGAAAGACTTTATTTTAAAATTGCTGTCATTTTGAAACTGTCATTAAGAAAAATGTTCTTATCTGTTTTTGTACAAAAGGAAGAATAAAAACATGAGTAGGTTTCATTATTTTTAAAGCACAGAGACTACAGAAAATTGCTCAGCCATAGCATATTACAGATAAAGACTGCAATAATTTTTTTTTTTAATTGTCCATAAATGAAGACATTCATTCATTTTCTCTTTGGCTTAGTCCCTTTATTAATCTGGGGTCACAACAGCGGAATGAACCGCCAACTTATCCAACACATGTTTTCCGCAGCAGATGCCCTTCCAGCCGCAACCCATCTCTAAGAAACATCAATACACACCCATCCACACTCATACGGACATTTCAGAAATGCCAACTGACCCAGCCGAGGCTCGAACCCCTGACCTTCTTGCTGTGAGGCGACAGCACTACCTACTGTGCCACCGCATCGCCCAGATGAAGGCATAGCAGAAGATATTTTAACACCTGCTGCTGCTCACCAATCTTTAGTTCTACTCTCAAAAAATGACTTTTGCTACATGTTCAAACCACTTATTTAAAATGAGCTGAATCAACAAAACTCTTAATATTTTTTGAGACAACAATTGTTTTATGTTCAATCCACTTAAATTGAAAAAAAAAACAAAACAATTAAATGAACAATTTGTTTATGTTGTTGGGACAACATGAAGCAACTGTGTGGATCCCAGAATTTTTTGCAGTTCAGTTCTCACAAAAATACGAAGCAATAATAGTTTTCAACACTTAAAATAACAAGGACCATAGTTATTCATTGAGCACCAAAAAAATACTTTAGCAGAGCAAATCTACATGCCAATATTCAGTTACAGTCATAGTGTCACCTGCTGGCAGACAGAAGATGGATATTAATATAATAATAATAATAATAATAATAATAATAATAATAATAATAATAATAATATGAAATATATAATAATAATAATATGATGACTTTCTTATATTTTACCCTTCTCACATATTCTACGCATTTAAAGGAATAGTTTACGCAACAACAACAAAACCTCACCATTTACTTACACTCAAGTGTTTCTAAACTTTATGAATTTCTTCTGTTGAACACAAAACAAGATATGCTGATGAATGATTTTATTTTTGGGTGTATTATCCTTTTAAATGAATATCGCCTTCCAATAGTATCTGGAAGCAGCCTTGATGATGCAAGCTGAGACTGCATATGTCAGTGATGCAATGTCAGACACAATTCACTCAATGGAGTTAGAGACGTCACTGTGAGGGGTAGGGTTAGGGGTGGGCTAAGGTGAGCGCATTGAAAAACATTGGATGCAGCTCAGATTGCACTGCACCTGGTCTGCATCCAGACCCCTCTCCTTTCAACACTGCTTGCAGCTTTAATTCAAAATAGACATTTGTGCTCTAATACCAATCTGTTGAAAAAACCCTCTTAATTATGGCTTTATTGCATTCATGTATTTGCACTGTGCTTTTGTGCACCTTTAGAAGAGTCGACATAAGTCATGTGTGTGTGTGTGTGTGTGTATGTTTGTGTCTCTGTCTGTCTGTGTGGAGTGAGATATTAGATAATGTAAAAAATGAAATGAAAACTATGTTTTGCAAATAATGAACTTTTATGTGGGATCTGTATGACACCATAAATAAATAATAATCATTAAGTAATCTTGTGCAGTTAAACGATTAATTGCGATAAATCGTATCTAAAATAAAAGTTTATATTTACAAAATATTTTTGTGTGTACTGTGCACATTATTTTTTAAAACAGTTTGAAATACCATGGTGTTGAAAATGTGAATAACAAATAAATGTGTCTTGAGCACACACACATACACACACACATACACACAAACACAAACACACGCATCTGACAGTATCTGACTGTATTGTTGTTGTTTTTGTTTTTTATTGTTTTTGCTGTTTCATTTTCTTTGTATTTGTATGATCCCACTTTGTTTATCTTTTGCATATTCTAATAAAAATAAAAAAATTAAATAAAAAAAATATATATAAATAAATGTGCCTTGAGAAAATTGGACTTTTTCCACACTTTTTTTCCAATTGTGAAGACAAAAATCTGATAGCCATACATAGGGATAAATCATAGTGCTCATAGTAAATAATACTGGAAGTTAACTTGAATTATTTTGTGTTTACAGAGAAAAGAAACTCATGCAGGTGAGGGTGAGCAAACGGTAATCAAGTTAAAATTTTTGGATGCCAATCAATTTGTTGATTTAACAGAAACTACAAACATAACTTAATTTTATTGGCATCAGTGGCATCACTTTTAACATAAAACTTTAAACCCTAAACCCCTGTTGCAGAAAAGGTTTTGTAAAGTTAATTAGATTATTAAATGTAACAGGTTCTTTGGGGAACACAGAAATTGATACTTCATGGCATCACTGTGAAAACCTCCTTTTGAAATCTTTATTTTTTTTAAGAGTGTTGAAAGCTGTAATTTTAAATCTAGTCACACCACAAGCAAAAATACTATAATAATTTAGTAAATACTTTAGTGTTTATGAACTATATTATAGTTCAGTATAAGCTGTGCTGTATATAATATCATGTTTATAACACTTTCTTAACGAATGCTGCAGCATACTGTAGTATGAATATTGTGAACTGATAAACTGTAATAAACTATCCTAAACCCTATAGTTGTAGAAAACTTTACATTTATTTATTTTACATAACATTTATTTAAACTATTAAAGTTGTTTTCAACCATGGTATTAACACCATATCAACTATAGTATTAACACAACAGATTAATTCAACTATAGAATGGTCCAAACACTACATTTACTATGAATTAATATAGTATTTTTTCATTTGGGATCTTATTTCTATTTTAACATTTTTAACAAGCTCCCCTTCATCTTAAATAAGCCGTTTAATCCAAACATGACGTAATAACATACTTGAAATAACAACGATTCCACCAAGTACTTAGATATATTTAACTATTATTTTTCTGCATTCATTTACACACAATCTCCTTTATTTACATAAAATGTCTGAATAATACTCATCAGTATTTATATATTACCACACTTTAATTGTTTTTAAAAGTAAAACATGCCAATAAAACCTTCTCCACCATCCAAGTAAGCTTTTGTGTTACGTGGAATGAAAATCTTTCATGTGCGGATTAGCAGTGAAACAACGGTTTCTTCAGTCCTCACAAACCAAGCAGAAAACATAATTAGAGAACATAATCCAGGCCAATGCGTTCCTCACAATCACCCCGTAACCTTCCGCTAACACACACACAACACACAGTTTGATGACCTGCTTTCTGGACTTCAGATTGTGCATGATTTTGTTAGATGTGAATGTTAGACAGAACTGAAGCTGGAGTGGTGTGTGTATATAATTATGTGTGATAAAGAGATGGAGTCTGGATTGCTGAACGTTTCTGCTGAGACTGTATATGGAGAAAAGAGCGCCTTTACACAAACAGAGCACAATATTGTTGCTGTTTACCTCATCACAGCAGGTAAAGACCAGTGTTTGTGTGTGTGTGTGTGTGTGTGTCTACTGTGATGTGAGCAATGATTGAACTAAAATGATCAATAATGAATTAATAATAATTAAGTTTGTGAGCTGGCATCTTCTCAATTTAGAATCCAAATCCTATTTTTGGCAGCCAATAGTCTTAGATTAAACACAGTCTTAGCTATAAACATTCTCAGAGCTTTGTAATTTGGTAAAGATTCTTTAAAAGTTATAAACAAATGTTTTTCCAATAACATTAGACCACTAGAACATAAACACAACAAACATCATGTATGTATGTACATTGTTAGGATTTTTTGTACAGTATTTAACTGTAATATGAACTGTATTTTACTGTAGGACAGTTATATGTTACTGTATTTTAAAGCTGCATTGTGAAAATGCCTGTTTAGTTTACAGTAAAGATATACATACAATTCTGTAAATACACATTCAGCAAAATAAATGTTGCTGTAAATGTAAAAACTGTATTTTTGCTGTAATTGATTTACAGTAAGTTACTGGCGAACTGCTTCCAGTATGTTACTGTAGATTCTACAGGAAATTGTTAACAGTGTATTGTTCTCTTACTAAACATTTGGATGTTTTTTCTATTTTTATGTAGTTTTTTAATCATTATTATGGTTGTCGTGAATTTGACCTACAAAATACTCATTATTTTTTAACTTGTGACTCTTTTGGTGTTATGAACAGGGCTATAAAATTCTAATACTATGAGGTGTGGAATGTGCATGAAACATATATACAATATTGATGTTAGTTTCATGGTTAATGACAGCTGCACAGATGATATTGTAGAACATGAATTATTAAGTACTATAATAAAAGGCAAAAAAAGTGTAGAGTTTTTTTATTTAAACTATTCTATACATTTAAAAAGTTAAGGAAGTTAAGGAATGAAACTGTTAAATAATTGAATGAAAGTACAAATATAAAAACACGTGGAGCCTTTGGGTGATTCTAGAATTGCGAGTACATTTTGTGTCTCTATTATTTTTCAAAAAAAAAAAATTGTATGAAAAAAAAAATGTATAATGGCACAAATAATATCAAGTTATCTCTAAAAAAAAAAGTTTATATTTGTATTTAGGCACAATTTGTCTTATACTTATCAAACTATTGACTAGCCACTATTTTTGACCGTCTCTTGCCTCCCGAATCATACACTGAGTTTTAATTATCATTGAATAATTCAGTTTAATTTTCATCTTTTTTGCATGTTTACTTTAATGAAAAATCATTTGCATGAAACATATATTTTCTGTATTTTTTGTAATTTCAGTTATTTAAAAAAAAACAATTGTGTCTATCCCTACATTCTGGTCAACTCTGTTACATCAGATAAAAAAGCATGTCACATCCTCTGGTGGGAAACTCTCTATAAGTCATTGAGGCATGTATTCTCATTAATTTGTACAAAATGTTTAGGATACAGTAATAGTAGATTTATTATTTGTCAACTCTGTTATTATGATATTTCAGTAAATTTGCTGCTGACTTTTTATAAATTTTTATACATAAAATTCTATTTTAGACATGTGGTTTGAGGTTAGCACCTTAAGCTACAGAATAGAACAAAATATTGGAAAATGTCAGCCATTGATGTCAACTCTGTTATTGTCAACTCTTAACATTTAACAGTAAGTTAAACAACAATTGGTAGGGGAGAGCGGGGGCGAAAGTAACGTGGGATGAAAGTAACAAATGGATTTTCTCGAAGCCCTGTCAACATTTGCTTTCCAGGCTATAACAGCACATTCAGCATACAACCCTTGATGGAGCTGCCAAATATCAGCTGATTTCAGGACCATGTCCTGCGGTTAGGTCCAAATTTCAGTTTTTAAGTGCAGAAAGTAAATTACTGTAGCGTTTCTTTTTTCCTTATTAAAATTGTGTTTGTCTTTTCATGCATCAGAGTAATAATGAACAAATTACAGGTTATTTAGCGCAATAACACATCCTAAAGTTTGCAATCTCTGAGTTTTTCAGTTTAAAAAACAGGCTTAAATGGCAAGAGTTCCTGTGGGGACGAAAGTAACACTGTTATTATGTCCCACTGCTAATAGACATACCTTATTTTTCACTTCCACATTAGCTTTCAGTGTTTTAATTCAGATGTTTTATAAATTTAATGTATATTTACAATAATAATAAAACATATTACAAAATTGTTCAAAACTTTAACATTTTGCATTGTTGGATTGCTATTGTATCATTTGATGGAGATGACATTTAAAATGAAAATGCAGTTTAATATATTTTTTGCAAAAATAAAGGACAAAATATGTTTGCAGTTAGCAGATTAGCTCATAAACTGTAGACCAAATTATGGTCTCAGTCCCCTTAAATTTGATAAGAAGACGGCGGCAGAATTCGGCTCCTCCCCGACTTTCGTTTTTCATTTGATGAAAAGACTGTGCAGAGCGAGAGAACAAGGTGTGTGTTTATCAATAAAATTTTATAAAATATGCTTATTTGCAGATCTTTGCTATGGATACACTTGTATCACTTGTACCCCAATGTCACATAGGAGCAATCGGGTTTCCAATCTACTGTTTCCTCACTGTGCTCACCTCATAATCACAGCTGTTTCCTCCAGCGAAAATGTAACTCTTAACGAACATTTTACTATTTTTATTTCAAAATGAACTGCCATTATAAAACACATTACAGTGCATGTGGCATTATCTATTAAACAGTCATTCACAGAAAGGATTAAACACAGTGACAGAACCAGTTAGTGAATGTTCTCATTTTAACTGTCAGAGTCACTGACAGAGATAGAAACATCATGTGTTGTCTTGTATTAAAACTATTTCCTATTTTAATATTATGATTCGATTCGTGAAAATGTGAATTAGTTAAAAATATATATTTTATAGGCTATGTATCCCATTTAATTATACATGGAAACAAAAGTTGTACTTCACCATATAAAGTGGCTTTTGCTACATTAAACAGGTTTGTTGAGCCTATTTGGCTCAACAATATATATATATATATATATATATATATATATATATATATATATATATATATATATATATATATATATATATATATATATATATATATATATATAAAATAAGTAATAATTTTAATAGTTTATATATATTTTTTTATTAGATTTTTTTTTTCTCATAAGGAGCTGAGCCCTCCTAAAATGAAAATCCTAAAATCGCCTATGTTGCAATCTGTTCAAAATATCGCACGATATTGATAGACCACTTATGACACAGCAAACCACATCAAAAATATATTTCTGTCTAAAACACTATCTTTTAAAAATAGTTTTTTATGAAAATTGGTACTTTCGTCCCTGCTCTCCCCTAACAGAATAAAATGTTCAGAATAAAATACATTTGGTATATAAACATACAAACATTATTAGCACATTTTTTTTTATTATTGAAATAATGTATTTAAATGAAAAAACAAACATCTTTTAAGTCAACTATTTGATGCATTAGGTTTAGTGTAGTAAATTATAGTATACACTTTTAAAAAGTAACATTCTCGCAGTGTTTGCAAAGTATGCTACGCTAAAGTTACTGTAACCAAGAAAAACGGCTTTAAAAACTTCTTTAAAAATATCTTTTTTAACCCCGCATGGTTAACATTTAAGTAAACCATTTTTACAATGTCATCGGAGTGTTAGCAAAATACTCCTAGACCACTTTATTTTGTTATGTGAGATATTTTCATCTTTCCACGAAGCTGACATTTACAGATTCAGACAGGCGTGGGAAATGTCCACCAGTGCTGTAAAAACGTGTGTAAAACGGTAAAGTGAAAATGGGAAACGTGTCAAGTGACGAATTACAGTATATGTGCTGGCAGAAGTCTGAACTCTTTGTTTGGTTTCAGGAGTGATTAGTCTGTCGAGCAACATCGTGGTGCTGCTGATGTTCGTGAAGTTCAGAGAGCTGAGAACCGCTACTAATGCCATCATCATTAATCTGGCTTTCACGGACATTGGCGTGGCTGGCATCGGTTACCCCATGTCTGCAGCTTCAGACCTGCACGGGAGCTGGAAGTTTGGCTATATGGGTTGCCAGGTGTGCACATTATACTGTACTGACAGAGCAACATGACAACTAAAGTAAAGTAATTCTGATTGAGTAAATAATGTTGTGAATATAGCTAATACTATTGTTTGGGGTAATTAAGAAGAATATATCTAAAGACATGAATAATCTAGAATAAAGAACACTAGCCCTACTGGTTACTTGTTCTTAGTTGTTTAGTTCTTAGTCACTAAATAATTATTCTTAATCTTAAATAATTTGTAATTGCAAATGTTTACTCTGTTGTATTACCACAGTTTTATTTTATTTATTTATTTAGTTAGGTTAGGTTAGGTTAGGTTACTTAATTTATACCCGAAGGTAGATTTGGTTTGCAGTCAAATGCCTCAATGTCTTAATGCCACACAAAAAAACTCACATAGTGACAACAATAAATGGACAAATAAATAAGTATTTAAAACAAATATTTAAGTATTTAAAACAATCTATAAAATATAAAATATACAAGTCACAAACTCTGAGTGTACGTAGGGGATGATTGATATCACTTAAAATTGAATTTGTAATTCTCCAAATTCAACAGTATCTGGATGCAGCCTTTATGATGCAAGCTGAGATTGCATGGCTCAGAGATGCAATCTCAAACACAATGCACTCAATGGAGCTAGTGACGTCACTGTGGGGGGTAGGGTTAGGGGTGGGGTTAGGTGAGCGCATTAAGAAGCATTGGATGCAGCTCAGATTGCACTGCACCGAATGGAATGGTTCCCAAACCATGACACCTAAGTAAATACAAAACAGATTCAGCAAAAGCATGGTAAATTAAATTATCATGCGTTTATCAGTATGCAAAAACAGTTTAGGTTCCTCAAACAGAATAGCCGCTGGTGCCCTTTTACTCACTGCTTTGCAATTCTCAACAAAGGACAGTTTAGAGTCAGTAACTGTGCCAACCAAGGTATTTGTATGATTGCACACTTTTGACACTCTGATTTTAATGGAAGTGTTCACCTGTGTGTGAGTGACCTTCCTAAAATCGATTATCATATCTTTTGTCTTTGTACTAACTGAACGTTGATTTAACTTGACTTTGTAATTAACTTAAGATTTGACTGCTGTATATAAAACCGCATGTGCGAATAAATGAAGCAAATCTAAAGGTTTATTCTGTTGTATAAACACAAGTACAAATTAATTAATATTGTTCTTACTAGATTGTTTATTAGTTTAATAGTTAATTAATTGTGAACTATGGTGAAAAAATAAAACAAATGCAAAACAGAACAGAACTTTGAAATATTTATTTAATTTATTTATTAAAACTGTCTGTATATAAACCTGTGAGTGAACAAACTCTAAATATTTACTCTACAACGTTCTGTGAATTATATCTCTTATTATGACTTTGTGTTATATTTAATTATTTAGTTATTGGTATTTAAATTGTTATTTAATAAATGTGCCATTGTTATTTACCTATATAATTAACTAAAGTTAGTTTGGTTTGACCACAAAAACATGTGACACTTCCGATTTTACATTTCAGATGCACGTTTTTATTATTGAATTATTATTTTCATTCATTTTTTTCATGCTTTCTTAATAATGTAATACTGCTTCTTTATAGATTTACGCTGCGCTGAATATATTCTTTGGAATGGCCAGTATTGGACTGCTCACAGTGGTTGCCATTGACCGATATCTGACCATATGTCGACCTGACATAGGTATGAATCTCCACAAAGTGACTGTCATTGTCTCTGTGGATACTAAGGGGAACATCATTCATGCCTCATCCTGTAAGAAACCATTCATGTGTGTGTTTCTCCACAGGACAGAAGCTGACCACCCGCTCATACACTCTTCTGATTGTGGCCGCATGGCTGAATGCGGTGTTTTGGTCCTCAATGCCCATCGTGGGCTGGGCAGGATATGCTCCAGATCCCACAGGAGCCACATGTACCATCAACTGGAGGAACAACGACACGTGAGCAAACACTCGTATCACACAACTAACCACAACACACTCTAGCCTAGCTGTTGCCTGTTTCACCACTGTGTATGCTAGCATTCATACCGAGATTGTACAGAGAATAGGTTTTTACACATATGTTAGAGTCTGTCAGCAGTTTAATGTACAGTATACTCCATTTTATCAACAAATGCACACTAGAAAGATTCAACCCTGTTCACTCTTTGTATGGCAAGCATGTGTAACATTAAACCTATAAAATGTACTAGTAGGCTCTATACACTCACCGGCCACTTTATTAGGTACAACACAAATTTCTAAACAGCCAATCACATGGCAGCAACTCAATGCATTTAGGCATGTAGACATGGTCAAGACGATCTGCTGCAGTTCAAACCAAGCATCAGAATTGGGAAGAAAGGTGATTTAAGTGACTTTGAACGTGGCATGGTTGCTGGTGCCAGACAGGCGGGTCTGGGTATTTCAGAAACTGCTGATCTACTGGGATTTTCATGCACAACCACCTCTAGGGTTTACAGAGAATGGTCCGAAAAAGGGAAAATATCCAGTAAGCGGCAGTTTTGTGGGCACAAATACCTTGTTGATGCCAGAGGTCAGAGAGAATGGCCAGACTGGTTTGAGCCACTCCTGTCAGCTGAGAACAGAAAACTGAGGCTACAATTTGCACAGGCTCACCAAAATTGAACAATATAAGACTGGAAAAATGTTGCCTGGTCTGATGAGTCTCAATTTCCGCTGCGACATTCAGATGGTAGGGTCAAAATTTGCCATCAACAACATGAAAGCATGGATCCATCCTGCCTTGTATCAACAGTTCAGGCTGGTGGTGGTGGTTTAATGGTGTGGAGGATATTTTCTTGACACACTTTGGGCCTATTAGTACCAACTGAGCATCGTGTCAACGCCACAGCCTTGTTGCTGATAATGTCCATCCCTTTATAACCACAGTGTACCCATATTCTGATGGCTACTTCCAGCAGGATAACTCACCATGTCATAAAGCGTGAATCACCTCAGACTGGTTTCTTGAATATGACAATGAGTTCACTGAACTCAAATGGCCTCCACAGTCACCATATCTCAATCCAATAGAGCACCTTTGGGATGTGGTAGAACTGGAGATTATCATGGATGTGCAGCCGACAAATCTGCAGCAACTATGTGATGCTATCATGTCAATATGGACCATAATCTCCGAGGAATATTTCCAGTACCTTGTTGAATCTATGCCAAGGATTAAGGCAGTTCTGAAGGCAAAAGGGGGTCCAACCCGTAAGGTGTACCTAACAAAGTGGCCGGTGAGTGTGTGTTTATGTTTGACTTTTATTTTGTCTGCTAGTATTTTCCAGTAAGTCCTAACTACTATTAATGCTTTTTTATATATGTATAAAGTTCTTACTCAGACACTCATACCTTTTCACTATACACTGTAAATTATTATTTTCCAAAGTTGTAAATGAAAACAAAGAATGCTGGATTTTGTTTACAAAAAAAAACCCTAGTAGCCCTAACCCTAACACTTGTACGTTTTATAGATGAAATGTAAAAAAAAATAGAAATCAATCAAAAGGAAATCAACTCCTTTGATTCCACCTCACGCAAGCATTTTTAATTGAACAATTCAGTGTTGACACCTTGTGGACAAAAAGGAATAGTGCAAAAAAAGGTGAAGTATACTTTGGCTTTTATCATTTGAGTGGTGATTGTTCTTGTGTGATTGCAGATCCTTTGTGTCGTATACAATGACTGTGATCACCGTCAACTTCATCATTCCTCTGTCTGTCATGTTCTACTGCTATTATAACGTCTCTGCTACTGTGAAGAGATTTAAAGCCAGTAACTGTCTGGACAGCATCAACATGGACTGGTCAGACCAGATGGACGTGACCAAGGTAAGCAGCAGCATTTATATTTAACATTATCATTTTTATTTGAGTTTGAATTAATCTTTACTTTATATTGCATGTTTTAAATCATGTTTTTGTAATTGGTTTGTGTTTTTATCATTTTCTTAAATTTGCTGGTTTAAAATATATTTCCTTAGAGATTTAATTGATTTTATTTCATTTTTTATTTCATTTTAGTCTTTATAAAAAGTAACTGAAATGAGAAATTATTTTTATTTTAGCAAAATTATTTTTAGGGTTTGAAAAATTAAGAAATTAAAAGTTTAAGCCTCATAAAAGCCTATGTGGCAGCACGGTTGCTCAGTGGTTAGTAGCCTAAGAAGGTTGCTGGTTTGAGTCCAAGCTGGGGCAGTTGGTATTTCTGTGTGGAGTTTGCATGTTCTCCCCGTGTTCACCTGGGTTTCCTCTAGGTGCTTCGGTTTCCCCCACAGTCAAAATACATGCAGTATAGACCTTTTTCTTGGCTGCTGCATGGAGGGCGTCATAGAGACCAGCGTCTTCCGGTAAAATGTTTAGAACTTCCGTTTACAGTGTTTACAACAGGTAATTTGCGCTCCGAAAATGGGCTTCAATGGCGTTTTGAGTGGATTACGGAGTATTTTGTGACTTTGAAAGGTGTGTTAATACTCTGCTGGCTGATCTGCATGTTGATTCTAATCGCGAACCGTTTGTGTTTCATTTAGTGTGTTGCAGTATTTACCACGGTTTGTGTATTTACCACGTTTTTCTGTCATTTCAAAACGTCACTTTATTTTCACTTTTGTCACAGTTATCAAATCAGTGTGTTAGTGGGGCAGTACAGTAGTCTACGTGTGTGTGTCAAACATTTTGGTGAACTATATTTGTTTGGAAGAATATTTGAAAGAAAGAGAAACTGTTGACTTTAGCGATGACGAGGCTTCTTTTAAACGGCACAAGATGCCGTCTGACAACGAAAGGATCTGCCACAGCAGTTGTTTTCCATTCTATTAGATCACTTTGTTTAAATGATCAGTCCAGGAGGTGGCGCTGATCGACAACAGTATTAGTTCAAATATGATAAAAGCAGGTAAAATAGATTAAAACTATCATTTCAAAGCTGTCCAAATTTGACTGTTTACACGCATCAGCTGCCGACAGGAAGTTCTTAGCATTCTCCTTGGCATACATGCAAAGCATAATGGGTAATTTAGCATTCTAAAAAAAAGGCCTATAGGTGAATTGGATAAACAAAATTGACCATAGTGTGTAAATGTGCGAGTGTATGGGTGTTTTCCAGTACTGGGTTGTGGCTGGAAGGGCATCCGCTGTGTAACGCTTATACCAGAATAGTTGGCGGTTCGATCCACTGTGGAGACCTCTGATAAATAAGGGACTAAGCCGAAAAGAAAATGAAAGAATGAATAAATGCTCCTTTATTTTTACAGATGTCTGTTATAATGATAGTGATGTTCTTGGCTGCCTGGTCTCCGTATTCAATTGTGTGTTTGTGGGCATCATTTGGTGACCCCCAAAAGATCCCAGCTCCGATGGCCATCATCGCCCCCCTCTTCGCCAAATCCTCCACCTTTTACAATCCCTGCATCTACGTGATCGCCAACAAGAAGTACGGCCACTTTTACCATCATTTTTTTTATTTTATGTGATCAGACACACTCTTTCCTTACTAAAAAGCTGTATTTGTTGATGGCAGGTTCAGGAGAGCCATTACAGGAATGATACGATGCCAAACACGACAGCGAGTCACAATCAGCAACCAGCTGCCAATGACGGCATCATCAGTGCCACTCAACCCGTGAATGATGACGCTCTGATATTCAGAAAACATCAGCGCTGGACGCTCTCCATCTGCTTCACTGTTTTTAAAGGGATAGTTCACCCAAAACATGAAATCTCACCTTTAAGTGGTTCTAAACCTTTATAAGATTCTGATGAACAAAAATTAAGATGTTTTGAAGAATGTTGGAAACCGCTAACTATTGACTTCCATACACTGTAAAAAGTTTTTTATGATCAATTAGTCCTGACAGCATATGTTTTTACTACATTGTAACTTATTATACTATGTTAATCATGCCCTAACTTATTTTTTATAAGTTACACAAGCTGTTTTAAGTCAGTTAAACATATAAGTTCAATGGATTCATAAGGTTAATTTGATTCAGCTTAAAAAATTAAAGCAACCAGGATTTTTTTACAGCGAGAAGTTGATAAATATCATAAAGTATCGTAAATATCATAAAATAATAAAGTCAATAAAAATATGTTTCCAATATTCTTTAAATATTATCTTTTGTGTTTGCTGAAGAAAGAAAATGTAACAATAATGACCACATGCTCATTTTTTTTGAGTGAACTATTGCTTTAACACCAGTAAGGTACTCTTCAGATTAATGTAAAGTTTTCTTCTAGCATGAATATTTGTCTTGCAAATGGCTTTGACTTTGTTTTACCTACTATTCAGAATCTAGTTTGATGGACTGAAGAGTGTAACGTTGTCATCTGCTTACTGCAAATCTTGTGAACTACTATCCTTGATACGGTATGTGCTTAAGATTTGAATAAAAACAAGTCCAATATGATTTATTTATCATCATTGTTTCTATGAGTTTGCATGTTCTCCCCGTGTTTGTGTGAGTTTCCTCCTGGGTGCTCCGGTTTCCCCCACAAGTCCAAAGACATGTGGTATAGGTGAATTGGGTAGGCAGATTCTTGCAAGCCAAATCTTGCTCTAAATATTCCTGCCCACATTTTTTTAAATGGAATATAAACTATTGTTACACTGAATTAAATGTAATGGGTGTTAAAATGAAATAAATAAATCATGGTTAAAATCAGGCCCGGTGCCAGGATGTCATAACTGAGGGGGCATTTTAATCCCATAGGGGGGCACTTGAACTGGTGACTGATTTTGGTCCCTCTTGTTTCTTTCATTTAGGCTATTTATTCACCAATTTATTACTTTGCATTACTGCCCAAGTTACTGACTTAATATAGTTTTTATAGTAATAATAGCATGCACAGTTTCGCTATTACTGATTTTATCAAAGAAGATTATGCAACGATACCGTTTACATTAATGCAGACAGACCATGGCTTCAGCACCAAACGAGTGCTTTAAATTAGATTTTATTCTCCTTCTTCACTTTTATTTGAAATAATATAAGTTTTAGGTAAAGATGTCAAACTATGCCCACACATGCAAGCTAACCCACTATCATATAACTGGTAAATAAATCCTAAACGAGTCATCACGCTTTATTACCCAACCAATATCAGTGTTGGGAAAAAAGTAATAGCTAAATGTGTTACTTGGTTACATTTTTATTTATGTATTTAGCCTATTTTAACAACTTGTTTTCAGGTTACATTTTTATTTTAGGGCCGTCATAAAATGTATTACATTAGTTATTTCTACTCAGATAAATGTAAACGGGACACATTCTAATGTATAAAATAATTAAAGCTGTGTTTTGATCCTTGAACATACCCTTTCAATCTTTAAAGAAGCATCACAATTACACATTTTACAAATAAAACATTTTATGTCAATTGCAACACATTAAATAAAGAAACAATGTACAGTGCCTAAGGATTTGTAATGCCTACTGTAGTTCCAGAAAGCGTTTTGTTTCATTCAACTGTCATGAACGCAATTATGGCTCTTAGCTAAAGAATCATTTTCAAGCTGCACTGAGCAATTCATTGACTTGTGAAGCCAAATTGCTTGTGGGGTGGGCATAAAATGTTCTTCTAGTACTAGGACACATTGTTCTCCAGCCAGAACTGGATCTCGTCCTTATTCCTTTCCACCCATTCGATATTGTTCTTCACAGTCTCCAGTGCCTGCTTTCTGGGCATCTCACCTGCTCCTGCATTCGGGTGCAGCGCAAAAAAGTGCTCCATCTAAAACAAAGAGATCAACATATGACATATTTTGACTCATTGCATAGTTGGACGGTCAAAAATTAAGGACATTTAAAGTAAAGAAAAAGTGAATAGTGTCTCACCTTCCACAGTTGAAGATTAGAGCTGTATGTAGTTGTAATTCTGGCTGGCAGGCGACCCAAGTTTCTGTCATTGATAGTGAATCTAACAAACAGCAGAGAACAGAGATCTTTATTATACTCAATCAAAGTCACAAATCATCTCACTCGTATTGTTTTGAATGGGAAAAATTGTAATGGTCAACATGATGAATGAAACCCCGCCTTCAAGTAAAGGAGCCAAACGTCAATCATCATAGACTGATGATTCTCCAGGAAAGGGACTCGGACCAGACGTGTGTTTTTATGATTTCTTAGCGGTTATGCACTCTCTTGAATCAGCAAATGCAAATGGACTGGTCTGTGTATTTCTGAAACAGCTGATCTGCTGGGATTTTCACACACAATCATCACTATGGTTTACAGAGAATGGTTCAAAAAAGAGAAATTATCCAGAGAGCGGCAGTTCTGTGGGCGCAAATGCCTTGTTGATGTCAGAGGTCAGAGGAGAATGGCCAGACTGGTTCAAGTTGATAGAAAAGCAACAGTAACTCAAATAACCACTCCTTACAACCGAGGTATGCATAAGAGCATCTCTGAATGCACAACACATCGAACCTTGAGGCGGATGGGCTACAGCAGCAGAAGACCACACCGGGTGCCACTTCTGTCAGCTATGAACAGGAAACTGAGGCTACAATTCACACAGGCTCACCAAAATTGGACAATTGAAGATTGGAAAAAATTGCCTGGTCTGATGAGTCTCGATTTCTGCTGCAACATTCGGATAGTCGGGTCAGAATTTGGCGCCAACAACATGAATGGATACATCCTGCCTTGTAGCAACGGTTCAAGGTGGTGATGTAATGGTGGGGGGATATTTTCTTAGGAAACTTTGGGCTCATTAGTACCAATTGACCATCGTGTCAACGCCACATCCTACCTGAGTATTGTTGCTGACCATGTCCATCCCTTTATGACCACAGCGTACCCATCTTTTGTTGGCTACTTCCAGCAGGATAACGTGCCATAAAGCGTGAATCATCTCGAACTTGTTTCTTGAACATAACAATGAGTTCACTGTACTCAAATGGCCTCCACAGTCACCAGAATTCAATCCAATTGAGCACCTTTGAGATGTGGTGGAACGGGAAATTCGCATCATGAACGTGCAGCCGACAAATCTGCAGCAACTGCGTAATGCTATCATGTCAATATGGAGCAAAATCTCTGAGGAATATTTCCATTACTTTGTTGAATCTATGCCATGAAGGATTAAGGCAGTTCTGAAGGCAACCTGGTACTAGTAAGGTGTACCTAATAAAGTGTCCGATTAGTGTATATCCAAATAAAACTTGAAATCTCTCCTTTTAAATGAAAGAATTTCACTTGAAATAAATGCTCTCTGGTTTTGTAACCTGTATGAAATGAACGCGGAACGCGACAGTCTGTCCTGTAAAACATGTAATACATGCAACCACATGAACGCCCACAAACTTGTTAACAAAAAAGTCCCTGTCATTTTGGGGGGAGATTTACTATCAAGACCAAATTGGGATTTACTTCAGTAGACCAGCACGATCGGAAGAAGCATTCAGGGGATAATAATGTGTAAAACGACCATAAATGAGGTTGGTCTCGTGATCTCGTTACCTTCGACTGCGTTAAAGAGTTACTTTGGACAACCTGAAAAAAGTGCCAATTTTGTTTGATTGATGCATTTAGAAACTAAACATAAGAGACAGTAGATGTTTAACGCTATTGGTGATTCCAAATATGAAATTTAATCATAAGCTTGGCAAACAATTAAGGAGAATTTGATGTTTCCCCATTCAAACAAAATGCCCAAGCATGCCTATGAGGTGTTTCAAAAATGGCGGCTAACTAAAATGACTTGCTTTAAAGTGACTTTGATTCAACACAAGTGCTGTTTTTACTTTTATTTCAGCGGTTAGATGAACTAACCTGTTCACCAGGTAATCCCAGTTGAGTGTCATCCAGTCCCAGGCCATAATTTTACCATCAGAGCTTCGTGACACATATTGCACTAAAGTAAAAACATCTTGACTCCTTATGATGCTTTCATTTTTAGTGGCTTCAAGCAACCTGTTAGAAAACAAACATGTTTATATATTTTTTATTTATATCAATTAATTAAAAAAAACTCTAGATAAAATGTTAAGTGGAGCTCAGAGGACAGTACAAAACAAACAAAACAGACTCCTTTAACACGGTTATTTATTAAATTTCCCATTTATTGTATTTTATTAACGTCTACCCCTACCCCAACCCTAAACCCAACCGTCACAGTACTGTAAAACAGTAGTTGTACAGAATTGTATTTATTAAATTACCCAATAAATTGCATTTTATTAACACCTACCCCCAACCCAACCGTCACAGTACTGTAAAAATAATAATTATTGTTAAACAGTGTCACAAAAAGGATGCTATATTGATGTGCGTATCCGCAGCTGTATCCTATCTAGACTTTACCCTTTACCACTGCTTAAGTGTAAGTTTACCTATGAAGCAGATTAATATTTCTGACTGAAGCCAGGCCGTAGAGCAGCTTATCTTTCTCCTGGGCAAGAGTGGCAGACAGATACTTCTGGAACATGATTTCCCAGCTCTCCTCTGTTCCTGAGTTCATCATGCCGTACCGATACACCAGCAGACGCAAGTTCACAGGCACACTGCTGCTCTCCAATCAGAAAAAAGCATTATTTAATACACTCTAGACATCTTATGAGGCTTTATGTACAAACATGTTTACCTAATTGTTCCTTTAATCCATTTGTTGAAAATATCAGAGGCTTGGCTGAGAGCTTCCTGGTCACCCATTTGACATGCGATGCCCAAAACGATCTCTCTCAGCAGCCTGAAGAGGAAAAAAAGATGAAGAAGTTTAGTTTGCTGAGCTCATTATTACAAGCTTAGTCATTTACTGTAATGCTAATTTATGTTAAAAACATACTCGCAATGTGCTAATTCTAACATGTTAAATTGTTACCTATGCTAACAAAATGCTAATTCTTGTTAGACATCACAAATATGTCAAATGGTTTCCACAACAAATACAGTGCATCCGGAAAGAATTCATAGCGCTTCACTTTTTCCACGTTTTTTTATGTTACAGCCTTATTTCTAAATGGATTAAATTCATTTATTTCATCAAAATTCTACACACAATACCCCATAATGACAATGTGAAAAAAAGAGTTTTTGAAATTGTTGCAAATTTAGTAAAAACAAAAAACCTGAAAAATCACATGTGCATCAGTATTCACAGCCTTTGCTCAATACTTTGTTGATGCACCTTTGACAGCAATTACAGCCTCAAGTCTTTTTGGATATGATCCCACAAGCTTGGCATACCTGTCTTTGGGAATTTTTGCCCATTCTTCTTTGCAGTACCTCTCAAGCTCTATCAGGTTGGATGGGAAGCGACGGTATACAGCCATTTTCAGATCTCTCCAGAGATGTTCAATAGGATTTAGGTCTGGGCTCTGGCTGGGCTACTCAAGGACATTCACTGAGTTGTTGTGAAGCTACTCCATTGATATTTTGGCGGTGTGCTTTGGGTCATTGTTCTGCTAGAAACCGTCGCCCCAGTCTGAGGTCAAGAGCACTCTGAAGCAGGTTTTCATTCAGGATGTCTCTGTACATTGCTGCATTCCTCTTTCCCTCTATCCTGACTAGTCTTCCAGTTCCTGCTGCTGACAAACATCCCCACAGCATGATGCTGGGACCGTATATAGACAGGTGTATGCCTTTTCAAATCATGTCCAATCAACGGAATTTACCACAGGTGAACTCCAATTAAGCTGCTGAAACATCTCAAGAATGATCAGTGGAAACAGAATGTGCCTGAGCTCAATTTGCTTCACAGCAAAGGCTGTGAATACTTATGCACATGTGATTTTTCATGTTTTTTATTTTTAATAAATTTGCAAAAATTTCAACAAATCTTTTTCACATTGTCATTATGGGGTATTGTGTGTAGAATTTTGAGGAAATAAATGAATTTAATCTATTTTGGAATAAGGCTGTAACATAAAAAAATGTGGAAGAAGTGAAGCGCTATGAATACTTTCCGGATGCACTGTAAATCCCTTCATAATCCAGCCCCAATCTATCTCTCAGAGCTGTTCCAGTTTTACACTCTTATAAGATCTCTTAGGTCAAGTGGTCATGTGATTATGGAACACTTTGCCCATTGACATTAGAAGGGTTTCATGACTATTTATTTTTAAATCACTCCTCAAAATTTACCTGTTCAGCTTGGCCTTTTAATATTATTATAATAGTCTTTTCTATTGCTTCATTTTTAAATGTATTCAGTCGTTTCTCTTGGTTTATTTTTTATATTTTTATAATCTGTCTCTATATTTTATTCTGTCTTATGTACAGCACTTTGGTCAGTCTTGTGGCTGCTTTTAAATGTGCTTTCTAAATAAATGAACTTGAACTTGTTAATCAAGTTTTAATATTCTTAACATTTTTAGTGATTTGACTGATGGGAGTTGAGAAAACTAGAAAAGTCAATCCGATTTAACTAAAGAATTTGAGACAGGCATTAAATTAATCAAAACCCAAGGCCACCAAATACTATGAAAAATACTAAGACATTCGTTTTTTTTTTGTTTTTTTTTCAATAATAACATGAATTGCATATTAAATTGGAAATAAATAACAAAATACAAAATCCAAAAGTAACAGAAATTTTCACTTGAAGTCGCAGACATATGGACGCCACTGTAAATGTGATAACATAGACAAAATCAAACCATTTAGCAAATATACACAAGATTTTAACTATAGTACAGCTTTTTTTTCTCTCAAAATATTCTCACCGCTGTGTTTGGCTTCCTTCATCATTCCAGCCGAGCTCTCTGGATATCTTCTGCACGTGACCCCTGAATAATTTCTGAACAGATATGATGTGAAACAGAAAACGTGAAAAACAAAAGACATGAACAATTTACATCTTGCAAACGTTTATCCAAAAACATCAGCTACAAATCTCACACTGGGAACAAGGCCACATTTTGCATGATTTTTCATAAAAAGACAGGTCTACTGCTCTATAAGTTATAGTAAAGACTGTGGAGCCCAACCTGAAATGAGGGGTACAGCACTGTATCATCAGCCAACATTTCTCTCACGTAGGAGATAGAAGCAGAAACTCGATCCCACACAATGTACTCGGTTTCGTTGGCCAGATATCTTGTTAAATTGAAGGCATTCCCATAATCAACCATATCAGCCCTGTTAATGCAAAACAAAAGGCGCCACTTTAAGCATGACTTCATTTTGCGCACATTCTGACCTCCACCACTTTAATCATAAAAAGCTGTGCTATGTAAACTCAGTTCACATTCAATCTTTCGCCGGTCATCAAGTTGATATTAAAAACACAAGCTCAATGGGGTTGGAAAATGTTTGCACTCACCGTCCTAATGCGAATATATCATCAATGTAGCTGCTTCTGTCAGTTGCATCGTACACCTAGGAAAATAACATTCATTCAAGCATTTTCTTTTCGGCTTAGTCCTTTTATTAATCAGGGGTCGCCATAGCAGAATGAAGCGCCAGGAAAATAACAATAATTTATTATTATATTTCAGTACACATCACTCTGGTGCTTGATTCTGATTGGTCAGTAATGCTGGATGTCATTACAGTATGCTAGTATGAATTATCATATTGCTTGCATGTTTATAGCATAAGTTAGTAAATTTCTAGCATGAATTAGCTTGTTGATAGCATGCTTATAGCAATTTTAATAAGCTTCTAGCAGAAAATAACACATTTATAGCATATTTTTAACAGATGGCTAGCAACAAATAAACTTTTTCTTATGAAGGGCCAAAAAAACTAATTTGATTGAGGGCTGTGGGCCGAAAACTGTATTACATTAATATATCAATGAGTAATTTCCTAATATTTAAAAATAGGTACAAAACATTGCTTTAAATTATCAAAGATATTCACCCCAACCACCTTCCCATTAATCTATCTTGTCAAATGGGATGGTAGGCCAAATCAAAGGTTAGAATGGGCCAACTTTGGCCCACGGGCTAGTTTGGGCATCTCGGTTTTAAAGGAATAGTTTACCCAATAATGAAAATGTACTTTAATAGTTTTCTTTCTTCCTTTGTACACACAATAAAATACTTTTATAAAGTTTGGAAACCTGTAGCCATTGGTGAAAACACAGGGAAGTCAATGGTTGCTGCATTCCAACATGCTTTAAAATATTTTATTTTGTTTTCAGAAACAATTTATTTGGGTTAACTATTCCTAAAATATGTCAGAAGCATTTTGCCAGCTTAAAATAGCATGTTGCTAGCATGTTTCTTACATGTTAACATGTTGTTAGCATGAATTTGTAAGTTGCTAGCATGTTTATAGCATGCGTAACATGTTGTTAGCATGAGTTATACCGCTCCTAGGATGTTTAACCATAGACTGTAAAGGTTATGAACGTAGTATCCGTGACGTGATTTCTGAAGTAGGCTAAAAAAACTACAAGTAGGCGTGGCCACTCGTCTGCATTTTGTTCGAGCGTCATCGCACCCACCGGGGGATACCAAACAAGGGCAAAAAAGCGGAGCGTGAGCGGAGCTACAGACGCCTGCAAGGATTTCGCTTAGACGGGCTTTTCTTTGGGAGAAATGCTTAATACTTCATTACCTGCAACTCGTTTGTGTTCTGACCACATGTGCTTGGTTGTACACTATATCAATAAAGTGTTTGTAAAACACTGTTGTAATACTTTGAGCCACTAAGAATTGTTCTTATGATATTTTTCTACAGGAGGAAAATGTGAATTACTAACTAAGTATTATTAAGTGCACACAGCATGCCATATCATCTAAAAATTGTAAGAAATAATTCCAAAAAGCAACTGACTGTGTAAAGCCAGATAAAACAAAACAAAAATACGATGTATATGCTGAGTTCAGTGGCTAATCAGCTGAGGTGACGTGATGGCGACCAGCAAGACCTAGCTGTCACTCAAGTGGCCACGCCCTTAATTATGCAGACTTATTATAACTTAATATAAAGGAAACGGATGAGTTATAAAAAAAATAAATCACCCTCCTCACAGTTACCCAGTCATAAATGGTAATGTTAGCTATATAAACCAAAATTGTTCTTTGTACCAGGCTGTAAACACCTTTTTTTCTGCTTTAAAGTTGGCCATTTTAAAAGTGGGCTCAATAGAAATTTGCTCTATTATGGAGCCACGACTAGAGAAATTTTGATAAAGTGCAGTTTCAGTTACTTCCGTATTTGCCTCATGAGGGAGACCGGGAGGTTGCCGCTTGGTTTTAACCACAATTAGGGGGCCCCGACCAATGTCAGGAAGCCTATATATATTATATAACGTTAGCTCTTTTATAAATTTATGTTGTAAAATCTGTCTATAATCATTAAGTTTTTAACGTTATTAGCCTAATTCTTTTCAAAAGTTCCTTCCGTACTGCATATGCAAATATCAAAATCTAATCACAAATGCTACAAATGCTAATTAACTGTACAAAGTTTGTGAACTTAATTTGTGAATTAATTGTATTTAATTTTTTATTAAAGAAGATAAAGGTTCCCTTTAAAATATATTTTTAACATGACAAAACAAAACAAAACAAAACCAGTCAAAACAAATCTACAGAGAAAAAAAAATCTACGTATAGAGAATGAGAATCATGTTTTGAGTTTCAATGCTAGGGCCCCATACCTGGAATTGCTTAGGGTCCACAAATCACTAAGTCCAGTCCTGGCCAGCATGCAGTTGCTAGATTGTTAAACATTTTTCTGGCTTGAATTGGCATATTGCTAGCATATTTCTACCATATTTAACATTGCATTGACATGCTTGAATTGAGAAGTCATGTTTCAGGCATAGTATGCACACTGCATGTTGCATAATACTATAGCATAGCTTAACAATGCAAGCATGAAGTAGCATAACTTCTAGCACTTTTTAGCACTTGCCAACATAACTGATACCTGATGATCCATAAGAAGTTGTTCAGCAATATCGCTCCACATTTGGTCATGATGATTTACTCTGTAGAAGCCCATGTGGTCTTTGTTGACTTTGATAAGACCATTGGTAGCATGCGAGTATCCACTAATGACTGCCTCTAATTAAACACACACCAAACAAATTACACAATAGAATACCTCAATTAATAACAATGTGTATACTGTATAAGTTATCTAAGCTTTTTTACCTGTTTGTCCTTTTTCAAATATAAAAGAGTTGTTTTTGGAGTCAAGTGCTTTCCATTTCACAGGAATAGTCCATTTATACCTGTGGGACAAGGGATACATGAGCAGAGTGAACTAATAAGCTTTAATTGAAAGTCATAGGTGGATTCAGATTAGTATCTGGGTTTAAGGTGGGTCATAAGTCAGTTCTGATTACACTTTGTGGTGTTTTTAGTACAATTTTTGATTCAGTTTCCAGTATGTACTATATCTATTATTATCAACACAAGTCATTATTTTGCACATTGCACTAAAAATGACATTTGCTGTTTTTCAAACTACTTATATAAAAATAATTCAAACAACACAATTCTTAAACTTTTGGCTGACAATTATTTGTAAAAACTAATAGGAAATTAATTCCTTCATGTAGTCAACATAAATCGATTGTGTGGAACCCAGATTTTTTACAGTGTTGTGCCTGTGTGATTAACAGTGATATGACTGGATTTGCTGTGCTGGATTCCATTAACATTTTATTTTTGGCTGTGAGGATGTGGGATCATCAGGCTCACCCAAGTGGAGTGGTGGGCTGACTGGGGTCAGCATTAGGGTCCAGGAGAAACCTGGTCTGCGTGAGTTTAGCTTCAGTGTCTGTGTTGGTCAGACTGAGCACTGGATAACCCATCTGCTTGGTCCATGTGTCCATAATGTCTGCCACGGGTAAGCCACTCTCCTAAATTATGACCCAAGAGATAATTACATTGTTTTTGAAAAAAGTCTGCCTCTATTTGATGAAAAAAACTATTCTAAATATTCCAATATTAGTATATTATAAATGTATGTATAATATTAATGGTAATGTTATATTATAATATATTATTACAATTTAAAGTAACTGCTTTACATTTCTAATGTGTTTAAAAATGCATTTTCAACAGTCCAGTCCAGTTTTCAGTGTTAATAATAAATACTTTTTTTTTTTGTAGAAGCTATGATACTGTTAAGATATATTAAAAATAGATTTCAAATAAATGCTCATTGAACTTTTTACATAATGAATAATGAAAATGGTTACAATTTTACATATCCTTTTTTATTTCAATGTTTATACTGTTCTTGTATAGATGGATTTGTAGTGACTGTGGGATTTTATACATGCATACTGTATGTACATGTATTTTTTTAATATCTTTTATTTAAACTATGATTTATCTACATTTCAATTCAATTTAAAATTACATAAATTTTTTCCAATATAGGTAATAATAACCATTTTTAATAATTTAATGTTTAGTAGCATGTTTCACTATAAACATGGCTATTATTTTTTAATTCAGTAAAAACAAAAAAATGGTTAAAATCTCTTTGCATTGGAACATTTTTCAACAGTGAAAATAATGTATTATTAAAAACTGACCATCAATAATAATTTAGCATTAAATGAGCATAAGATTGATTCCTAAAAAATCATGTGACATTGAAGATTGCAGCAATGGCTGCATTTGAGAAAATAAAAATAAAAATACAGTGCATAATTGAGTACACCCCATTTTGAAAAGGAATAATTTTAACCCATTTCTCAGTGAATATAGGCTGTGTATTTTGGTACATTTAAACAAAACAGATTTATTAAACAGATATATTTATTAAATTAATATTTTAGTCACCAAATATATTTTAAAATTGAAAGATAATACAATTAAATTCAAGCAAAATATTGAAAAAGAAATTACAACCTACAAAATTTGAACCAAATGTAAAATTATTTTGCTTCTCTTGATTTTTCCTCTTTTCTTAATTTGTATTTAATATTTTTTTTATAACATATACATTTGGGTGTGCTAGTTTTTGGACCGTTATCTTAAGTTATTTTGTTAGATTTGGCTTTAGTACTGACTAATCTAATGTATATGCACAAACATAATATTGTAAAGGGGTGACGCAGTGGCGCAGTAGGTAGTGCTGTCGCCTCACAGCAAGAAGGTCGCTGGTTTGAGCCTCGGCTGGGTCAGTTGGCATTTCTGTGTGGAGTTTGCATGTTCTCACTGTGTTCGCGTGGGTTTCCTCCGGCTGCTCCGTTTTCCCCCACAGTCCAAAGACATGCGGTATACAGGTGAATTGGGTAGGCTAAATTGTCCGTAGTGTATGAGTGTGAATGACTGTGTATGGATGTTTCCCAGAGATGGGTTGCGGCTGGAAGGGCATCTGCTGCGTAAAACATGTGCTGGATAAGTTGGCGGTTCATTCCTCTGTGGCGACCCCGGATTAATAAGCCGAAAAGAAAATGAATGAATGAATAATATTGTATAGCTTCCTATTAAAATTATGAATTTAAAAGATAGATTTGTGAGGGGTGTACTTATATATGCTGAGCACTGTATTTTACATTGGGAACGAAATATCCTAATCTGATAGAAAACTGGACATTAATAGATAATAAAAACTCCAAAGTGGTAAAATGGCATTGTAAGACCAATTAAAATTGATTTACATCAGCCAAGGCTTTCCAGAAGTCTGAAGTCTTTGCGTTCTGGAAGAGGTAGGTCTTCAGATATCTCTGTGGTAAAACAGAAGTGAGTTATAAATACAGAGCCACTGGAAAAAGTAGCTTAAAACGTGAGACGCCTTACTCGACATCCATCCCTAAATTTGTCTCGGCCAAGTAAGTCCTCCAGCATTCGCAAAATTGAAGCTCCCTAAAAACAAAATAAGATCAGAACATCCACTCAAAGCAAATACATTTGATAGATCAACACCAACCATCACTGACTTTACCTTACCTTGTTATATGAGATGGCATCAAACACAGACGTGATCTCAGCGGGGCTCGACACATCCACAATAATAGGATGCGAGGAGAGAAGAGCATCATCGACCATGACAGGATATACATCATTGATTAGCATGACGTCACGCTAAAAAACAGAGTGAAATGGGTATAAACATGACATCCTGATTCAGCATTATCAGATTGTTTCAAAAGAGCTTTTCACACTTGTATGGCAAAAAAATTCCTGTCGGTTTTTGCTGCAATTGCATTTTTAGTCATTAAATTAGAGAGCTCTTCATTTAAATTCTCTCTAGCTAAAGTTAGAGAGCTGTTAATTATTAACAGTTCTGCATAGAGAGATACAAATATTTATTTTTACTTGTCTCCATTGACTCATGGCTCTTTTAAAAGTTTAAACTTTTATTAATAAGAACTACAACTAGAGGCGTCACAGTGGCACAGTGGGTAGCACGATTGCCCCACAGCAAGAAGGTCACTGGTTCGAGCCTCAGCTGGGTCAGTTGGCATTTCTGTTTGGAGTTTGCACGTTCTCCCCTTGTTTGCATGGGTTTCCCCCGGGTGCTTTGGTTTCCCCCACAAGTCCAAAGACATAGGTGAATTGGGTAAGCTAAACTGTCCGTAGTGTATGTGTGTGAATGAGTGTGTATGGGTGTTTCCCAGTGATGGGTTGCAGCTGGAAGGGCATCCGCTGTGTAAAACATATGCTGGATAAATTGCCGGTTCACTGCGCTGTGGCGACCACAGATTAATAAGAGGAATAAGCCGAAAAGAAAAGAAATGAATGAACAATACAGCCCCTGTTTAATTGCATAACTGAATTATAGAGCTTTCTAATTTAAATTGTTACTCAAAAATATGAATTATTAAAGGGATAGTTTACACAAAAATTAAAATTCTGTCATCACTTACTCTTCACTTGACTTTATTTGACTTGAACACAAAAGAAAACATTTTGAAAGTGTCAAACCTTTACACTTTACAGCTTCAACCCTAATTGAACACAACAGATCAAGCTATTAAGTTGTTCTGGTTTGTTTGAAACCTACACTGTAAAAATATCCTGGTTGCCTTAAATTTTTAAGCTAAATCAAATTAACCTTATGAGTCCATTGAACTTATATTATGTTAAACTGACTTAAAACAGCTTGCGTAACTTATAAAATTAAGTTAGAACATAATTACAATGACCTAAAACATATGTTGTCATGACTAATTGATCATATCATTTTTTACAGTGTAGAAACCTGTAATTATTGACATCCATATAGTATTTGTTTTTCCTACTATGTAAGTAGGAACAGTTGAGAGAGAGTACCTATCCATTTAATAGCAAGAATTAAATCCTAGAGGTGTCAAATTGTTAAAGAATGGATATGACTTGTAAAAATTAATTTGCAGATCTTGGTATTTGGAATTGTTACTAGAAAGAACTGAATTAGGGTGCTAGCATGGAAATATAAATTTATATAATCTAATTTCGAAGGAACAATAATCTACATATAACTGAAAAGTTATATTCTTTGGTTTTTAATTTTATAATTTCATTCGAAACTGTACCAGCCCAGCTATGAGGGACAGTAAACCTTTGTTTTCCTGAGCACAGGCTACGCCAAAGTAATGCAAATGCTAAAAGCATGGTCTCAATGACCCTCCTTTGTCTTTGGGTGATACTTTCAAGCTGGGGTGCGTTTCCCAAACAATGACGTAACTTGCGGCTGAACTACCATAGTACGATGCATCGGTTGGAAAATGAACGATGTAGTGACGAGTGTTTTCCAAAACTTATAGTTTCTCTGTAGTAGATCCATCGTTTGAACCACGTTAGTTATACCATTAAACAGCCCATAATGATGCTCTAAACAGGGTGGAGTAACTATTTCTTTAGAGAAGAACCCCATAATTTATATTAGTTTTGGTAAAAACATGGACTTATTTTCCATATTAGTTGAAATATATGTAAATCTCACATATGTTTCCTTTACAAATATTATTAAGAATATCCCATAGTCTATTCTAAATTAACATAAAATCACTTACAAAAGCTAACACCTATTCTAATATCTATAAATCATATAAATAAATAAATAATGAGGTTATTTATCAAGAAATTAAATTTTATATTTATTATTTATTAGGAAATGAAAAAAATCCTACTTTAATAATAATATTAACGATGATTATGGCAATTATTATTATTATTATTATTATTAAGTATGATATTGTTTTTTTTTTATTTTTTGAAAAGTTTACTTTTACAATTTGACACATGCAAACCACTGCAGAAATGTTCTAACCAACAGGCCCATGTCATATCCAGTACAGATACTTAATAAATAACCTACTACAAATTAAAAGCATTAACGTATGCTATGTTTTTTTGTTTTCACAAGGTTTTGAGACGTAACATAAATTCTGCTTTTAAATAATAGGTCACCTATAGCTTTCGTCATGAGCCACAGCTGCGTTCAAAATGAAAATAAAAATGTTTTCAAAGTGCACTGCGAAGGGAGCGCAACTGTAAACATGAAGATTGCTAAAACTGAACTGTAAAAATGCTTGGAAAGCAAATTACACCTAAGAGTGATGACTTTAATGCTTTTTTTTTTTTTAAATCATTCCAAGTTTAAATGTCGGAAGGTTCGAAAGGAATAGGGCATAGGGGGGATAACTAGAAATAGAACACAGCGAGGACCTGAGTTTCTAACTACAGCTCCAGAGGTGTAGTTGCAAGCGTACAAGTTTGCGACGCAGTTTGCAAATGTTCGTTGGAGCGATGGATTTGGGAAATGCCAAATCAAATAACTATGTAACAACACAACTTGCGACCTTAGTTGGCTAACGATGGTTTTCGGAAACGCACCCCTGGTCTAGTGGCAGGATGGGTTCTGACTCCAGTACTTCATTTGCATACTTTCTTTTCATGCTACTAACAAGCTGATGAGATCTGGGCTGGAGAAATGCTGTTTATCTTGCTGACTCCAATACTTCATTTACATACTTTGTTTAGCCATCTCCACCTAGCCACTCCCCTCCTCCTAAAAACATATTATAGACTTGCTTTCAGACTTGTGATAAAACTTGCAAATTGCAGACCTGGTTAGAGTCTCCAGTAGGCTCTTGCAGACTCGTGGACTTCTTGTAAACACTGTATGCCTACAGACTAACCCACACGTCTCAATAAAGGAATTCTTCTTGTTTCAAGTCTCCTGGACTGGATTCTTCATTCATAATTGATTTTTTTCCAACACTATACTGTAATTAAAGAGCTTTCTAAATGGAATTGTTGCTGGTAGTTGATTTAGAGAACTTTCTAATTTGCAAGATATACTAACCACAAATTATTTGTAGCTTTCAAATTTATTTCTTACTAACAAAAAAGTGCAGTTATAATGAATAACACTGTGAACAGATACAGATGTGATGAACATCAAATACACATGTGATTTATTTCCAAACTGTTTAACCAACATTATGTGTATCTGTAGTGTGCTTTTGACATACATGAAGAAAAACTAAATTTAAAGTGCTAGTTCACTCAAAAATGAAAATCATTTACTCAATCTTGACTTGTTCTAAACCTACTTGAGTTTTTTGTTCACTTAAACACAAGTATATATAGAGTGGAGGAACTATGACGTCACCTTGTAGGCTAATCAGCTGCTAAACTGGTAAAAACTGGTTCCCTCGATAAAATCCCTGTAGCATTTTCCCATAGGCTTTTCGATGATTAAAATAAGCTCTGTGTTTAAACACAGTTCATTACACTTACACGTTTTGTCCAATCGGATAATCCTCACACGAATATACAACTTTTAGCACTTTTGGATCTTAAATGCAAACGCAAGAATTGAAAAGCTAACATTAGGCTATAAACAGATTACAGTGCCTTCGGGGCGCTCCATGACAAAGATTTACCCTCTCGGTTTATTATATTATAAACAAATAAATACGCAAAAACACATCTGTACAGACCTACGTGTCTTTTGGATATAAATATATTTTTTAACATGGGAAATACATTTTGTTTTGCTTTACGGTTGATGTAAAAGTTTTAAAACTATGTATATAAATGTGCCTACATAGTATTATCATGAGATATATTTAAATAAGTATATCACTCATGTGCGTACAGCCTGCTTACCTTAGTAACAGACGACAGAAATGATAATAATCCATAATATTGTTTATTTAAAATAAAGGATCAACAAATTAATCTGTCTTGACAGTCTTTACAAGTGAAGGCATTATCTACACACAATATAAATTCCCAATTAGAAAAATACTAGAAACTATAAAATACTATTTATTAAATTCTTAAATAACAGACAAGTATAAATTCCCAACACAAGCAGGCTGCGTTCCAGACCATTTCAGCTCGATGACGTATAATGTCTCTGACACCGCCTGTAGTCCTATTCAGCAACTTGATAGCAACGTCTTTTTAAAGAAGCATAACCAATTAAAAAAAATCACGAGTGTGATGTAACTGGTGTGTTTTATGACGATAAAGTATCTTGAGTTTGTGGTAGCCATGAATCTTATTTAAGCGATTTAACCGAAGTCCCATTCAAAATACACATTGACTTTGGGACGAGGGAACCGGAACTGCTAAAATGCTAACTCCCTTCCGGGTTTTTGCATACAAATTGAAATCATAGTTCCTCCACTCTACTTGTGGAGATGTTGGAAACTGGTAACCATTGACTTTCATAGTAGGATGAAGAAATACAATGGTTACACTTTTTTTGTGTTCACAGAAACAAGAAGTCAACGGTGAGTAAATGATGACAGAATTTTTATTTGAAATCCTATCCTATTAATACTCAGGCAATTTCTGACATGAAAGGCATCTTTCTGTCCTTGCACTTTGTGTTTGTACATTCAGAAAAACGTATTTCAAGAGTTCACTGACAAAACTTTAATACACTGTCAGATGTTCCAGGAGTATCTGAGGCACAAACTGTAAAGACTGCAGCCACTTCTAGAAATTGGGGGAGCAGCATTTAAAAAGACACGCAAAAACAGTGTAATTTTTGCTCCTGCCCGAAAAGGGAATATACAGCACAGTATAATAAATAAATGATCCCAGATTAATTTTGAGCCAAAACTTCACTGCACATTCTGAGAACACTTGTGACTTATAAATATAATCTTATAAAACACTATATGGACCCTTTACTTGTAAACCCTAGGTCATCCTAAACTCTGAGTAAACAGTATCCTGCGTTATCTTGGTTCACGTTTCACACCGTTCATAATTTACCTGGGGTTAAAAATTAATCCTGGGTATGTATATACACCTAATGTTTTACACTCTACAAATCTGAAACCCTGGGTTAACGTCCTTATTCACATATTTGCAATTTCATCAACTGGACAAAAGCAAAAGCCTGCTAATTTAGAAGCACATTTAGAACTTTTTAACTTGCTGCATACTGAGGTTACAAGCTGCACGTCAATTCAATGATAATATGAGGTTAATATTGCTTATTTTAAGGATATATTTGAATAATTCAGACATGTGCTCACCATTCCCCAGTCACGCTCGGCTTCTTCCACTCCAACATACTCAAAAAAGCTGGCAAAGCCCTCGTTCAGCCACAGGTCGTCCCACCAGTCCATAGTCACAATATTTCCAAACCACTGCAGATCAAAACACACACAAAAAAAACAGATCCTTAAACAATAGACGACAAAATCCTCATGCTTATTCAGCCTTTTTTTTTATTACAATGCCTTTAATAAAAGGGTTTATTTTCAGTTAGGAACATTTTAACACACATAATTGGCAAAAGTTTCATTAATTTAATCTTATACACTTAAAACTGGCAGCATCAGCCATCAGACTTTGCTTTGAGCACATTTCTTTACAAGAAAATAAATACATGATTACGTCAGAGCATCTATAAAAGGTTTCTACACTTCTGTTATTCGATCATAACATAAACATTTTAATTCTGATTGTTTTTTGGATTCCAGCAACCTTGGACCTGGCCATAAAATGATAATCTTATCAGCATGCAATGTGACTGCAGTTATTATGCCCAAAACATTACTGCATTGGAAGCTTCAGAAAGAGTGTAATATGTAACCGCATGATAGCAATCTTTATGGTAATCATATTGTTTACTGACGGTATTGTTACTGTAAATTCAGCCTCTTTGATTGAAAACGCAGTTACAGGAAACAGTCAAATTAGATGCAAGCTCAGCACAGGGTGTTCTGCCAAAGCCTTTGTTTTTAAGACGTGTGACTGGTTAAATATATGCGATTGTCCTCTGTCACTCTGCACAGCATCCTGGAAAGAACATCTGTAGTGTGCTTTTAAAGGGGTAGTTCACACACAAAATGAAAATTGCAGATCATTTAGTCATCCTGGTGTTGTTTTAATGCTGTATGCCCTTTTTCATTTCACAAAAACATATTTTTAAAGATGTTCTGATTGTGCTTGTCAATATACTGGCAATGAACCGTGATTAGCATCAAGCTTTTTTAAAAAAAACAACATGCAAAAGTATCAACTAATAGTCCTACACAAAGGAAGGGCTCGGGGCGTATACAATAGAGTAAAACATCATAAAATATGTCTTTAATTCAATATAATTAAATGAATTACTTAACAAAAAATCCTGACCTTTGGTGTTAACACAGCTGCACTGTCAGTTCACTCTGATCAGAAAAAGCCACTCTGACATCACAAGGAAACGTAAATATTTAACGTTTTGTCAGTTTAGTGGCTAATTCATATAAATTCATACAATAAAAATGTATGAAATATGAAAATGTATGACTTTAAAAAAGAGGCTTGGCACCCAACCCTGCTCCTAACCCAACCTTCTTAAGGATAAGCAAATTGTACTAAATTGACCAAATGAGATCGTACAAATTAATATGAACTAAATCAAATTGTGATATATCAAGGTCAATTTGATTCAAAATGCAAACCCTGCACCATGAACAGGTTTACACATTTTCACATTACACATTTATGATGAGTGTTTGTCACATCTGACAAACAGATTTTCAGTCTGAAGATTCTCAATAAAGATAATATAAAGGCTGCTTGTTTTACAGTTTCTATACAACCCAAAAGTCAACTTTATCAAATGAAATGAGTTAACTCAAAATTGACTGAAAGTTAATTCTACTCATTTGAAAAGAGTTTTGAACTCGGTGTTGAAGGTAATGAGTTCATTAAATACCTCATTCGTTCAACTTAAATGGAGTAAGTTCACAGTACTCATAAAGATTAGTTTTTTAACTCAAATGGTTTGTAGCAATCGGTTTCCTCAAACTGTTTGAGTTGCCTTAACTTATTAGGTTTTACAGTACTCAGTTGGGTTGAGTTGCCTTCATTTATTGGGTTTTATTGTGCTCAAATTGCTTCGTTAACTCAAATGGATTAAGTTCACAGGACTCATTAGGATTAGTTTTTGAACTTAAATGGTTTGTTGCAATCAGTTTCTTCAAATGGTTTGAGTAATTTTAACTTTTTGGGTTTTACAGTGTATGTATCATGTATCATGTTTCATGTTTAATTTTTCATGAATTATCTAAGCAGCGCACTGGTGTCCTTTTACTGAGGGAGCTGGAGTAAATCGTTTCTTGAATGTGCAGTCGGAAAAACAGACAAACTGTCAAGGTCAAAATATTTACCATTTTCTGTGATACTTTTGCAATTTTTTTTTATTTGAACTCTTTCACCATTCACATAATCAGCTACTAAATTCAAATCTGCTTTCTAGCTGGCTCATGCTTGCTAGAGAAAGATGTGCATGTTTTCAAACAAATAAAATTAATTTTATCTCTTATCTCAGAATATAGAGGAATCAGAGAGTGAAATTCAATACCTTTTAAGACCTTTTTAAGACTCTTTCAATACCTTTTAAGATTTTATAACCACTTTTCAACCGGAAACACCTTACAGAATATTTACTGAATATTAATGTAAGAAACTAATCCAAAACTAAAACATTATTCATATACTAAATAAAAATCTATGAAATCTAGCTAATTCAGCAGATTGGCGCCTATAAAACTGCAAAAAGTATGGTGTTGCCTTGGTTACTGTAGTAAACAAAGCAGCATGATGTCAAATCTAGCAGGATTTCATTGCTTTTATAAACTACACAGCATCCTGATATTCGCAGATTTAATTCAGGCAAACTTTAGCATATAACCACACATTACATAATCAAAAATTATATGAAATTTAAAACCCTGCAAAATAGCATTTAGACTTTTTAATACCTTTTAAGGGCCTTAAATTTCTCTACATTGATTTATCAACTTTGAATACTTTTTAAGACCCAGCGGACACCCTGCATCTGTTATATCTAGCAAAACATAACATTTATTGTTTTTAAAATATACACCAATTTCTATGGAAATGGAAATAATAATTATCCTTAAACATAATTAAACGATGTGCTTTATTCACGTCTGACATTTCATATATTTTGGGAGAGACTGATAAATTACCATGTTGTAAATCCAGCAGCTCTAATTTCTCCAATGCAGCACAGAAAAACATGGTGCAACCCATCATAGGTAGGTCAAATAATATGATTGCTATTAAGCTGCATGTTTAAATGATGCAATACCTGTTTTTACACCTATTTGAAATTCAGAATGTCAAATATTTCATAATCTAATTATTAGATTTGTCAATATTTGCAGAAAATAAAAATAAAAAGTTGAAGTCAGAATTATTAGCCCCCCCCTCCTTTGAATTTTTTTTTCTTTTTAAAATATTTCCTAAATTAAATTTAACAGAGCACAGAAATTTTCACAGTATGTCTGATAATATTTTTTCTTCCAGAGAAAGTCTTATTTGTTTTGAATATTTTAAACACCATTTTAGGGACAACATTATGAACCCCTTTAAGCTATATATTTTTTCAATAGTCTACAGAACAAACCATAGTTATACAATAACTTGCCTAATTATCCTAACCTGCCTAGTTAACCTAATTAACCTAGTTAAGCTTTTAATTGTCCCTTTGGGCCAGGGCTATTCAATTAGTTTGTCACGGGGGCCAGTTCATGAAAAGCATCCCAAACAAAGGGCCGGAGAGACATGACTTGCAATATAAGTGATGACACAACTGCATATAAGAGCCCATATGTTGTATTTTTGCTCCTTTAGACACCCATGTTGTATTTGTCTACATTAAAATGTTAATATATTGTATTTTGAAACTATATAATATCACTGCATTGTACAATAAGTTTTTTTTAACAAACATTCAAATGTTGTATTTCACAGCACAACAAAATCAGTGTATTGCTTAAGCAGGCTTCTTCTACATTCAGATACGTTCATATGGTATGTTTTGAACTGCATAACAATTATGGATGCAACAATCATAGATTTTGGTTGTACGATTATATAGTGTGAAGAATAATCAGTGTTTCACAGTTATCACGTCTAATGTAAATTTAAGCTTTATATTAGCAAGATTTAGATCTGGACATCCCTAACTAATATTAAAAAACCTTTAAAAGGCATTTTCATTAGTAATAGTTTTTATGCTGTAGGTTTTTCTGTGCTTATAGGGCTACACAATTTAATTATGTGTGTGTTTATAGAGAGGAACGGGAGAAAATAATATAATAATAATTGTTATAAAGGTCGGCGCCAATATTTAGATTAACTGTTGTTATCATCTGCGTTCATACATACATAATCATTTTAATAATAGTTCGTCTAACATGTCTTTTGTTTACATTGCACTGAAAGCTAAGCACAACTCTCACCGCTACAGCATGAGATGTCTTCTACTGCGTGCGCCCAGACAGCCGTGAGCGCGTTGCTCCGCTTGCGCCCGCATATTAGCATATAATCTTACGACATAACAAACTTGCGCGCGGGAAAGACGTGATATGGGAACGGCCCGCGGCTATAGTTATTACAGTGTGCGTGCGTATTAGCTTCGGTGGACAAGCTCGGAACTTTAATCTAGCGCACAGTTGGCAACTTGGCTTAACTTTGTTCAGCAGTTTCGTTTCGTGCGGCAGAACAGAAATGCAGAAATGCGGCTTAGAGAAGCCTTTACGATTAATTAACCATGACGAATTAAAGCGCAGTTAATAGTGAAATCGGTTAATCGTTGCATCCCTAATAACGATATCAGTGCATTGTACAAAAGACCTTTTCTACAAACATATTCAAATGTATTCGGCTGCTCTCACCACTCGCCACTGTCAGGTGACTTACGCTATGCGCAGCTTGTGCTGTATTGAACAGACGCACGTCACTTCATAACTATAGCGGCCGTTTTTTTGACTGAACTAAATTTATTCTTGATGTTTTGGTCACACTATTTGGAGGGCCAGAACAAATAGCCTCGGGGGCCGGGTTTGGCCCGCGAGCCGCCAATTGAATAGCCCTGCTTTAAGCTGTATAGAAGTGTCTTGAAAAATATCTAGTAAAATATTATTTAATGTCATCATGGCAAAGATAAAATAAATCAGTTATTAGAGATGAGTTATTAAAACTATTATGTTTAGAAATGTGTTGAACAAATCTTGTGTTGAACAGAAATTGGGGAAAAAATTAACAAGGGACTAATAATTCAGGGGTGCTAATAATTCTGACTTCAACTGTATATAATCGAATGTAAGCAAAGAAAAATATGAAAATATAAGAGCGCACACAATCAGAACAACACCAGGGAGAGTAAATTTCTGAGTGAATTTCTGAATCTCTGTAAACAATATCATAGCTGCAGTCTGAATATATGAAAATAATCTAATGCAAACTCCTAGCAACTTGATGCTACCATGATCGTAGCATCCCAACTCATTATTTCAAACCAGTTTCCACCAGAGCAGATATGTGAAATGTTTAGTAACCTGATGGACAAGCTCGTGTGCAATGACACTGGCCACTCGCTGCTTGTTGACCGAGGATGACTCCTTCTCATCGAACAGCAGGTTGGTTTCTCTGTAAGTGATCAGGCCCCAGTTCTCCATCGCTCCTGTCCCAAAGTCTGGGATCGCTATCTTATCTGCAGCAGAGACAAAATGTATCCTATATTCCTTTGTGACATTAATCATTGCAGAGAGAGACATGATACAAATCAGCTGATAAGATAAAATGTGATATGAATCAGTGCAATTTGGATGAGATCGATTTCAAGGGTCAGTGAATGATAAATGAGAAGTTTTTTATCATGCCTAGACTTAAATCTATCTCTTCGTATAGTTTTGCTTGCATATGATTCAGAAAAAATTTCATTACATTTTCAAGAAAAGCTTAAAGAGCCCCTATTTTGCATTATAACAGGTCATATTTTGGTTTTGGGGGTCTCCAACAACAGGGTGATATGCATGCAAGGTCAAAAAAGACTTTCATTGTCTGAAGCCGCGGTCACACTGGACTTTCCCCATAGACTTCGGCTTTATAATATGCATTTATTTTTACCTAATTATCCCAATGACTCGCATATGATTTGCTCAGCGATTCATTTGTTCCCAAACCCCTCCTTAAGCCGCAGTCACGCTAGAGTTTGAGCTTGCGAAATTCTTTCATTCGGCGCTGCGAAAAGGGGTGGGATTAAACAAGATGATTAGACATTAAAAAAGCGAGCGATCGCTCCATGTTTTAAATTTCTGTTCAGAGAGGTCATGTTTTGATCCTGGTTTGGTCTCACGCAGTCAAGTGATGCGATTTTGCCGGTCAGAGTTCACCAAGCTTGAACTTTGCACTGCAACGAAATGCGAAACTCAACGCATGACCCTGCGTTTCCGGTCTGACGCATTCGCGTGCGTATGAATGGAAGTCTATGGGGAGTAAAGTCCAGTGTGACCGCGGCTTTAGCACGATGCTAATCTGCACTAATTGGTCTGTTGTTGGGTTCATTTCAATCTGCACTAATTGGTCTGTTGTTGGTTTCATTTTTTCAATTAAATATAAATGACACTTTGTAACCCACAGGTTAAATTTGTCTATATTTAACCCAACATTTAGAGTGTCATTTTATTAATTATGAATTCATACATATCATAAATTTAGTGGACAGGCTTTTAATATTAAGCAGTGATAGATATGAACAATATTAATAGCTATTACATTTAAATATTTTATTTGATGGTAATAAACATATTAAGGATTTATAATAAAACTATTCCCACTTACAGCACTAAATAAATTCATTTTAAAAAATCATTATTTTTAGAACAGTTAAAAATGACCACTAAAATGTATTTTAATTTATGAATTTAAAACTTTTTTAAAGCACTGGATTCACATCATGTATTAATTTTTAAGCCTTTTTTAAGCCAAAAACAAATTGATGACAAATTAGTACCTTGCCATTGCCATAAATAAGACAGCCTACAATATACTGCTGTATGACCAAAACATATGTGCTATGTATTACCAAGTTTTTGTATTGAATATTCCATGTCGAAATATTCCTCAAAGTAATCGAATATGACCTGTGTGACATCTGCAGCATATGCAGCGGTGGAGATCTGCAAAGGCTGAGCATAGATCCGCAGCTGAGAGAAAGAGAGAGGAATCATGAAAATCAGGAACTGTTCTAGTCAACCAGACATTAAAACTCATTCATTTAAACATTCAAAGAAAGAGCTTACCGGTATTCCTCTTTTCGAGGTCCGCTCCACATAACTGAACTGATGCACCGCAAAACACACCAAATAAGTGCTCATCTTACTGACTTCATGAAGGATGTTTTAGTCTTTTGCTCTGATAGTTTTTCTGTTTTCTGTGAAAGGGACAATTAGAAGTTAAAGACCTATCTAAGATCTATAGTTATGCGGTGATACAGAGTTAGATCTCTTTCTTGACTTCACACAGAAACAGTAACGTGTGTGGCATGACATCACTTTGTTGCAGAGACGCTATTGGTTAAATGCCTTTCTTCTATTTAGAATGTACAGCAATGATCCAAAATCTTTATTGCCAGTTATATTCAGGTAAAGTGAATATTGAGAATATATCTTAGTCCTAACAAGACCATATATTACAATGTGAATAGATACTAAGCAGTTTATTAGTTGTCGTAATTAACTCGTTGGATGCAGGAGAAATAGTCTCCCACTGTGGCACTTTTATTTATTTATTTATTTTGTTTACATGCCTGCCAAGTATTTTAAGTTGAGGTGCTATTTGTATTTGTATATATTATTAATTTATGTTATTTATTACTTGATTGTTCAAGCTACCTCACAGAAGTGCTCTGTTTGATAACAGAGTTGTTGAATGTTAAAATAAGGTGAATTAATTAAAATAAGGAACATCCTGGATCTGTTTCTTAGCTCTTCTTTATTTTAGAAGTATCGGATCAAGTTTAGATATTGCTTATGGTAATGATCACTGAGTTTTTAAAAAATGAC
This sequence comes from Danio kyathit, assembly GCA_903798195.1. Lineage (NCBI taxonomy): Eukaryota > Metazoa > Chordata > Actinopteri > Cypriniformes > Danionidae > Danio > Danio kyathit. Next base: position 20,384,495 of record LR812531.1, on the reverse strand, counting down.
ACAAAAATATTGTAATTTATTTTCGATATACATCTAGAGTTCAGGATATGGGAAAAACTAATCGAAATCTAATGCAGAATTTCATAAAAATCCTAATTGAATGCTAGATTGTGCAAAATTGTGTTTTTGAGCCTCTATTTGCAAGGAGGTTTTCTCCAGCTCACCCAGAATAGGCATGTTTTGAACACAAACTGCATTCAGAATCAGTTTTATTGCCAAGTGTGCTTCACACACACAAGGAATTTGTTTTGGCAACAGAAGCTTCCAGTGTACATAAAGTGACAAGTGACAACACAAAATTAAGTGTGAGAAAAAGGCGATAAACATTAAACAGAGATGCAGTTAGTCAAAAAGATCTGGATGTTGAATTGTATGTACAGATTTGTTATAAATATACAGGTTGTAAGGTGCTGTGTACAAATTCGTGTGAGAAAGTATTGCACATTTATTGCACAGTAGGGGAATATTTAACTGTTCATGAGGTAGATGGCCTGAGGAAAGAAACTTTTCCTGTGTCTGGCTGTTTTTGTGCTTGGTGCTCTGTAGCGCCGACCAGATGGCAACAGTTCGAACAGATAGTGTGCTGGGTGTGAGTCGTCCAGAGGGATTTTGTGAGCTCTTTTACTCACTCTGGAAGAGTACAGTTCTTGAAGTGTAGGAAGGGCAGTGCTAGTGATTCGTTCAGCAGTCCGGACTATTCGCTGTAGTCTACGGAGGTCAGTATTGGCAGCTGAGCTGAACCAGACGGTGATTGAAGTGCAGAGGATGGATTGGATGGCAGCTGAGTAGAACTGTACGAGCAGCTCCTGTGGCAGGTTGAACTTCCTCAGCTGACGAAGGAAGTACAGTCTCTGCTAGGCTTTCTTCACAATAGAGTCTATGTGAATGTCCCACTTCAGATCCTGAGAGATGGTGGTGCCCAGGAACCTGAAAGACTCTACTGCAGCCACAGTGCTGTTCATGATGGTGAGTGGGGGGAGTGCAGGGGGGTTTCTCCTAAAGTCCACTATCATCTCCACTGTTTTGAGCGTGTTCAGCTCCAGGTTGTTGTATCTGCACCATAAAGCCAGTCGCTCCACCTCCTGTCTGTATCCAGACTCGTCGCCGTTCCGGATGAGGCCGATAACAGTAGTGTCATCCGCAAACTTCAAGAGCTTGATGAAGGGGTCTTTTGCGGTGCAGTCATTGGTCTACAGGGAGAAGAGCAGTGGGGAGAGAACACATCCCTGGGGGGCACCAGTGCTGATGGTGCGGCTGTCGGATGTGATTTTGCCCATTCTGACTAGCTGTTGTCTATCTGTCAGAAAGCTGGTGATCCATTGACAGACAGAGCTAGGGACAGACAGCTGGGTCAGTTTGTTCTCGAGCAGTGATGGGACGATGGTGTTAAAGGCAGAACTGAAGTCCACAAACAGTATCCTTGCGTAGTTCCCTGGTTTGTCCAGATGTTATAGGGTATAATGCAGTCCCATGTTGACTGCATCATCCGCAGACAGGTTTGCTCTATAGGCAAACTGCAGGGGGTCCAGCAAAGGTCCAGTTATGTCCTTCAGATAAGCTAGTGCCAGTCTTTCGAATGACTTCATGGCCACAGATGTTAAGGCGACAGGTCTGTGGTCATTGAGTCCTGTGATCTTTGGTTTCTTTGCTATTGGGATAATGGTGGAGCATTTGAAGCAGGATGGAACTTTGCGCTGTTCCAGTGATCTGTTGAAGATCTGTGTGAAAATAGGAGCCAGCGGGTCTGCGCAGTTCAACATAGTTTCTTCTCTGAAGTAAATATACGTGTAAGTATTCTTGTGGCATAGAGTGCATTGATTAATTATGTTAAATTGTTATCTGATATCTACACAGTGGGTATAATTAATACAAAGAAATTACCCCTAGAATGAAAAGCACGGTTTTGACCATATTAGGAATGGTCAAGAATACTAATGTTAAACTGGAAGTAAACTGAACTTTCCTTGTTTCCACAGTGATGGTCTATCTACTATTTGTTTGCATTTTGTTTTAAAAAAACAGACTCAGTAATATTCTTTAAAATCTACATGAACTGGAGACTTTTATTTTAGTAAGTTAATGTACTTCCAACTGAAACGGAATATTGTGTAGGGGTGGTGGGGCTTTCTTTTGCACATCATTTCCTATTAGCAAACTAAGTATGAGGGGCGTGGCTAATAATATTGTGGCTGAAGCTGTCAAACTGACATCATCAAAGAAGGACCACCACTCCAAATATGAAAGCAAATGTTTAGATTGTGACTGAAGATTACCAAAACAATATTTTTTTTCAGAGTATTAAATTACATGGATTAATTTTTAACTTAAAGAATAACAAAGTGCGCTAGCAAAATATACAATGTAAATTTTGATTTCAACACTTGCACTGCATTCCGAATTTATTATGCAAATGACCATCCACTACTCCATCCATCTGGACCATGCAGGGCTGCATGATACTCATCAGTAAATAAGACTGTTTGAAAATGAGTCTTCATGTATCTCTGGGCCAACTGCAACTGTTTCTGCTTGAGAGCATTGGTTAGAGGTGGCCTAATCATAGGCAAATGCACAACTTTAGGCTTCAGGATCCTACACCTTGAGGTTTGCGGGCCATCAGGGACACCAGCAGTTTCAAATAACCATTTGCTGCTTTGTAAGGCTATTTTAGCAGCTGCTCTCTTAATCCAATGAATTTGTCTGGCAGAACCCTTCCTCATTCTGCCTTTATCTGAATCAACCCATCTGGGTTTTGAATAAGCCACAAATCTCGTCACAGTACAATGATCACACTTAAGTTTTTACGAAGTATCTAACGTTTTCATATCTTCCCCAAGGCATTGCACTATTTGGGCAGCAGAGAGATCCTTTTTCTTTCCCATATTACTTGAAACCTGTGGCCTTCTTAATAATGTGGAAGGTCCTTTTTAATTAGTTTTCCTTTAATTGGGTTCACCTGGCAAATTAATTATCACAGGAGTCTGAGATTGATTTCAGTGATCCAAAGAGCACTGAGACACAATACCATCCATGACTTTAACTGGAAAATAAAAAATGTTTATGACATATAAAGGCGCCATGAAATCAATATTTACTCTTCTTATTTTTGATAACAATAATAATTCATGACATTTTATATAGTGCTTTTCTGGGCACTCAAAGCACAGACTTGAGGGAATAGCACTACACTCAGACTGCACACCACACACCATCTTATTGGTAAAGAGGATTGAAGATTGATGAATGCTTTTTGGGAGGGGCTATCGTGGCATTTCGATCTGCCCTGCTTTTGCTCATTTTGTAAATCTTCCTTCATTTTGTTAGCAACACCCATCTTTCAATCATCCAATTGGTTCCCAAATGACGAATTTTTGCACTGCCCTCAATTTTTTTTTTTCTAATTTCAGAACATATAATAATATGGGAAAAAACGACAATCTTAACTTCCGATTCATGACAACTTTAAATTTGATTGGCATAATATTTTGGAACACAGTGTATATTCTCAAGTTTACACGCGTTTGTTGCCTTATTAAAACATAACTAGCAAATTTCACAATATGCATGTAAACTAACAAAAGATAAACAGACCTTATATTCAGACCTTATAATCCTTATATCCAACATATGGCATTCTGACCAGCTGTGAACATAATGGCATAACGACACATGGCTGCCTGTGTCACAGAAAGCTCATTTATACTTTCTGCCTATCCTGTTTTCAAAATAAGACCCCCACATACAGCATATTTAATACAAGTTATATAGATTAAAAATAAGAGGGAAAAATTATAACAGTGGTAATCTCACTAGAAAATGTTGTCAATCAAACATAACCTGAGGCATGCATATTGACGATTGTGTGCGCAATGTAACAGTGTGTTTTGTTGAGAATGAGAAGTGTTTGAGGCTCACAGTATGTTATTTCTATGTACTGAATTCTTATTATTCAGCTACTTTATAGGTATTATAGAATTTTATTCTATGGTACCTTTAATGTTTGGTTAAATTAATGTAAAAATTACATTAGTTTTTTCTGTTTATGTAATTTTTTTTGCCTACTTCACAGTAATTTTTTTTTATCAGAGTGGAATCATGAAAATGCAGTAAAGCATATAAACAACAAAAACCACGGGCAAAGTAAGTTATTCTGTACATTTTTGTTTGTTTTCATCAAAGAATTTCATTTGTAGATGACATATACTGACCGGCTACTTTATTAGGTACACATGGCAGCAACTCATGCATTTAGGCATGTAGACATGGTCAAGACGACCTGCTGCAGTTCAAACCGAGCATCAGAATGGGGAAGAAAGGTGATTTAACTGATTTGAACGTGGCATGGTTGATGATGCCAGACAGGCTGTTCTGAGAGAAACTGCTGATCTACTGGGATTTTCACGCACAACCATCTCTAGGGTTTACAAAGAATGGTCCAAAAAAGAGAAAATATCCAGTGAGCGGCAGTTCTGTGGGTGCAAAGGCCAGACTGGTTTGAGCTGATAGAAAGGCAACAGTAACTTAAATAACCACTCGTTACAACTGAGAAGAGCATCTCTGAATGCACAACATGTCGAACATTGAGGCAGATGGGCTACAGCAGCAGAAGACCAGGTGCCACTCCTCAGCTAAGAAAAGGAATCTGAGGCTACAATTCATACAGGCTCCCCTAAATTGGACAATATATGATTGGAAAAACGTTGCCTGGTTCGATGAGATTTCTGCTGCAACATTCAGATGGTAGGGTCAGAATTTGGCATAAACAACATGAAAGCATGGATCCATCCTGCCTTGTATCAACGGTTCAGACTGGTGGTGGTGTAATGGTGTGGGGGATATTTTCATGGCACACTTTGGGCCCATTAGTACCAATTGAGCATAGTGGCAATGCCACAGCCTTGTTGCTGATCATGTCCATCCCTTTATGACTTCAGTATACCCCCATTTTCTGAAGGCTACTTCGCGCCATGTCATAAAGCGCAAATCATCTCAAACTGGTTTCTTGAACATGACAATGAGTTCCCTGTACTCAAATGGCCTCCACAGTCACCAGATCTCAATCCAATAGAGCACATTTGGGATGTAGTGGAACGAAAGATTTGCATTATGGATGTGAAGCTGACAAATCTGCAGCAATTGCGTGATGCTATCTTGTCAATATGGACCAAAATCCCTGAGAAATATTTCCAGTACCTTATTGAATCTATGCCACAGAGGATTAAGGCAGTTCTAAAGGCAAAAGGGGGTCCAACCCGCTACTAGTACCTAATAAAGTGGCCAGTGAGTGTATGCTGAATGTGATCATTCTGCAATATTTTTAAAAATATTAATGCTGATGGCTATTCACTTGCATTATGAATGAGTGCAAGCAGGAAGTTTATTAAAATTTCTTCGAGAAAAGCTTATGGCATTGGAAATACACCAGAGTGTATAAATGTCTGAATATGGAGAGCATGTGAATTTTCATTTTTAGGTGAACATAAGTTGCACATTAAGACTGTTGTGAAATCTCAAGCAGCAGGGAACGTACCTCCACAGGCATGTTGGACAGCGCTTCATATGCACTGTCATGGGTGATGGAGATTGTGTAGGTGGCCTTTTTGTTGGGCTCATCAAAACATGGAAAAGATTTACGAGCGTCCGTGGGTTCATGGTCTGTTGCAGCGATTTTCCTGTAAAAGATCAGAGCAATGTTCATAAAATTCAACTAGCGGTTTACATTTACCACATGTGGGGAAAGTCCAACCACATTTTCATCAACATCTAATCAAGTTTGATTACAACTAAATTAAATTCACTGCCACTTCTAAGTGTATGTGCAACAAAATTGATTTTGGTGGCTTTTGGAATTTTTCACAACACAAGTAAGACGTGATTAAAGTTATGATTAAAGACCCTGTGCAGTCACTAATTTTATCTCTTAAAAGCAGAGATGCCCAAAGTAGGGCCTGCGGGCCAAAGCTGGCCCATTGTAACCTTTGATTTGGCCCACCATCCTATCTGAGAGTAGAGTGAGAACGATGGAAAGGGTTGGAGTGAATGCTTCTAACATAGAGATCATCATTTCTAATTTGACGTAACCTTTTTTGTTTGTTTTATTGCTGAGCTACAAAAAAGCAAACTGAAATGAAATGTTTAAATTAAATGTTGAAAATGAATCAGATTTGTAAACATATAAAACTGTCACTCGACAGATAGAGGACTATCAGCCTGATCTCACGAGGAAACGTAAGTATTTTACATTTTGTCAGTATAGTGGCTATTTCGTTCAATTTTAAAAAGGAGGCGTGGCACCTAACCCCACCCCTATCCCCAACCGTCATTGGGTGATGAGCAAATCATACTAATTTGTGCGAATTAGATCGTACGAATTCATATGAATTAGCCACTAAATCAAAAAGTTACGAATTGCCGTGAGATTGCGTTGGGACTATGCAGAAGACATTGGCGAGCAAATCAAAAGCCAGTGTAATTCTGTTATAAATAAGATTGTTTTGTTTTTACTGTAATAAGTTCATTATAAAATGTAAATAAAAATACTGTTAATTTAAAGCAATGTTTTCTCGTCATTATTTATATATTATTAAATAAATTAAGAAATTACCCAAGGCAAGTTTGGTCTTTGGCCCTTCAAGAAAGACCAAGAAAAAGTTTGGGCACCCCTGGTTAAAAGTCATCTTTGATGATCATCGACATATCGAAGTGATTTTTAAACTCATTACCTACACTCAAAACACTTTTGCTGCTTATTCAAACTAGTTGTTTAAAATGAGTTGAATCAACACAATTATTTTGAGTTTTTTGAGACAACTTAATTGTTTTATGTTTAATCCACTCAAATTTGTAAAAAAAAAAAAAAAAATACTAAGATAACTTAGGGTTCACATATGTGGTTTGGTTCACTTGGTCCGGACCAAAGGCAACAAATGATACATTGTAGCATTTTTCTGCCGTTTTGGGTCCCTTTCACACCACACTGATTGCTTTGGTCCGAACCAGTTGAAACGAACCAAAATGCAGTCATGTGACAAAATCTACATCACTCACTGGCCAGATGTTATTGAACGCATTTCCTAAATTGCTTTTCAATTGGTCAGAATTCACGTGGAACTACCGCAAATAAACAAACCGGCAGACACACAAGGTGCGTTCGACATTAAGCACAGCTGCAGCCGGTGATCAACGAGATTAGCCGAGCGCAGGCGGGGGCGGAGTTGAAAACGGAGCCGTCAAGCCGGCCACTTCGGGGACTCAAGTTGCTGCAGTCATGATTACCGATCACATTGCGTGATCATTTATTTATTTATTTATTTATTTATTTATTTATTTATTGAAATAACAACAAAAGATATAAAGTACAAATAAAATCAAAATACAGTCTCTACAAACTTCATTTTTAAACAGTAAGGGAATTATGAATTAAAATTAAGTAGCCTACATACAAATGCATCAGAAATAAGGGGGAAAATAAGGGCACATAAAAATGAAATAAATATCCACGAATAGGATTATTTTGAATAATGAAGGCATTTTTAAAAAAGCCCTTTAATCCAAAAAGATTGAACAAAATGACCAAAATAAATGAGCTACACTTTCAGTAGAAATTTCCCAGAAAGAGCAGGTACATCAATGACACTTTTAACTTTTATTTCTGCGTAATATGGTTTGACAGAAAATAAAATATTTTAGAATCATATTTTTATATTACATATTTTTATATAACTTAATTTGCTAAGAAATCGTCAGGATCAATGATGATAATTATTGTATTACAAGTCTGTAAGACTTATTTGAGTTAATATTTAAGTTATTTACTAAAATATATCATTTATATCGTTTATGGAGCTAAATACAGTAGTCTGTATAAAAAAGGCAGAATAAACCTGTGCAAACAATCTAGTCAGTATGAACAAATTATTTAACAAAAGATGATGCTGCTGTAAAATATTTGTAGTCTTTTAATAAGCATGATGTGTACAAGATAGAGAGTGTATGAACAGTTAATTGTTTATTTTGAAATTTGTGAGAAGGATGTTGTCCAATAATAAACCTGAATCACACGTGGTTGTTGTCATGCGGTGAACTTGGCCAATCGTATTATATTGGTGTCGTCATCAGAGTCCATGCAGGCGCTCTTCAGTTGCTGCGCGGGCTGAGTCAGTCGTCTGATCTCGAAGCGCTGTCGCGGTACTTTGATGCCACATGTGACAGTCACATGCCGTCGGCGCAGCATCAATCCGGCCAAAATTTCTAACCAGCATGCACCGCTTTAAGACAGACTTCGATCGATCTGCGCAGCGCTGCATGAAGTCGAACGCACCTACAATGTCGCTGCGCTGGCTGACGCAGTATCCCTGGTCATAGTATACTATGTAGTTTGTATGCATTACTTTAGACAAACTATACATTTCGAGAATGAAGGGCGGCTGGGGCTGGAAAACAATGTTTTAATGCATTGCAATCGGCGAAAGCATTAGGAAAAGGCGTGAAATAATTTAGCTAAACTGCGACATGGTCATCTTTCGGAAATATCACCAATGATCCATCAGGTAATGTTTCTCTCTCTCTCTCTCTCTCTCTCTCTCTCTCTCTCTCTCTCTCTCTCTCTCTCTCTCTCTCTCTCTCTCTCTCTCTCTGTTTAAAACTGTTGGTAAAGCGCTGTCAACAAATATTTTTCCTCCAAACCCCATAAGATAGACAGCGCATCACACTACGGCAGCTGGATTAGTCCAAAAAGGCGCAGTACTTTTTGCGGTTGGGTCTGTTTTAGTTTGGATCACGTTCTCACCACAAACGAACCGCTCCAGGGTTCGTTTGAAAGCGTACCGAGACCACCTCTTCAAGCAGGTCTCTGTACGCTTTTTTGGTGCGCTTTTGGTGCACACCCGAGTGCGATTGCTACGTTCTCACCTGCCCAAACGAACCGCACCAAGAGGGAAAACGAACTCTAGTGCGATTCAACCAAACTAAATAAGGCAGGTGTGAAAGCACCCTTAATTCATTTGTGTTGGGACAACATGATGTAATTGTGTGGACTCAAGCATTTAAACAAATAATTTGAAAAAACTCTACACACTAAATCATCAATGTTTAAAGTGCTTGTCTCCACACCAACCCACACCTGTTCAACTTACACTTAGTTAAAACAGTAAACGGTACATATCAGACAGTCGTATGGTAAATGTCAGACATGGTGACATAACTAATCTTGGATTAATAGTTACTGCAATGTTACTCATTGCAAGAGTGAGTCTATGAGGGAATTTATTCAAGTTAAAAATGGATTAAGTGGAGACCAGAGATGAAAGTGACACCTTTTTGTGTGAAATAATATTCACACAATCCAGTTTATACAAGAACTTTATTAAAGAAATAAGAGAACAATTTAATTTTAAACTGCCTACAAAATACAACTGAAGAGTTCAGATACAAAAACAATATCTAAGTAACATCTGAAATTTGTCTCAGGCTGTGTTTAGGTCCAGTAATTTTACTATTATGGCAAAGAATATGATCTTTTCATTGCCTTTAATGAAATAACTGAACATACACATAAGTGTAGTTTATATTTCATAAGGGTTCAGTAAGTTTAACATTTGTGGCAATTTCTGGCAAATGTAGATGGCTGCTGGCCCCAGCAGCAGTCTTTGTGTTCTCAAAACTAACAACATCTGACAGATTTCTGCAGGGACACCCCTGTCTGCTCTATGCTTTCACTGCCTAAACATACTACAAAGAAAGAGAAATGTGCCAAGATTAAAAAAAATCAATAAAAAAACTGAATTAGAGTTTGTCTCATAATGAGCTGTTACAAATATCCCCACCCCAGAAAAGTCATAACATATACAATATAGCTTTTTTATGTGGGTTTGCAGTTGATTAGTGCCTAGAATAAAAATAGATGATTATTAAACTCATTAAACTAGAGAAAGAGCATACTTTAGATTATACAAGTCAAAAAATGTAATTTACAATACAATGAATGTTAAAAAGAGAAGAAAATTCTAACTGATAAAAATACTTTTTAACTTCAGTTTTATTTTGGTGATAAAGTTCACAATCTTGCTCATAGACACATCTGTGGGCTCGAAAAGAGCTTGGAGTGTATGATAATGTAACTCTTACAACAATCCCGATCTCCCCCAATAGCCTAGACATCGCTCAATCATCTTATTTTATTCCAATCTCACAAAGTTGGGTTAGTAAATGCTACTGACAAGCAGCACTCTTGAATCGCTATGTCAATCGTTGCATTTTCGAGAGAGTCTGTGAGTGAATTTATTCAAATTCTGAATGGATTACAGAGTCTAGAAAACATGCAAAAAGAACTTCTTTATTTACATAAGCATCACTTTCGATTGAGGATCAATTTGCACTTTAAATAGTTGCTTATTAACTAAATTTTTTTTGCTGTTTATTTGTACTTAAAGGACCTCTCAGATAAAAATAGAATCATTTTACAACTCCCCTAGGCTTAAACAGTTTTAACATTTTTGAATCCATTTTACTTATCTCTCATTTTACTGTGTCTGATGGGAGATATTTTGGCTAAACTAGAATAATTGAATCAGATTACACCATTGGCATATCGCTTAAAATTGACCAAAGTTTCCAATTTTCCTATTTAAAGCTTGACTCTTCTATCATGTCATAAAATGAAAAGTTGTCCTTTTCCAGGCCGATATGACTATGAACTGCTCTCATTTCATTGTAATATTATGTATATATGTATATTATGTATACAGTTGAAGTCAGAATTATTAGCCCCCCTGAATTATTAGCCCCCCTGTTTATTTTTTTCCCCACTTTCTGTTTAACAGACAGAAGATTTTTTCAACACATTTCTAAACATAATAGTTTTAATAACTCATCTCTAATAACTGATTTATTTTGTCTTAATCATGATGACAGTAAATAATATTTTACTAGATATTTTTTCTAGACAATTCTATACAGCTTAAAGTGACATTTAAAGGCTTTACTAGGTTAATTAGGTTAATTAGGCAGGTTAGGGTAATTAGGCAAGTTATTGTATAATGATGGTTTGTTCTGTAGACTATCGAAAAAAAAAATTAGCTTAAAGGGGCTAATAATTTTGTCCCTAAAATGGTTTTTAAAAAACTAAAAACTGCTTTTATTTTAGCCAGAATAAAACAAATAAGAATTTCTCCAGAAGAAAAAATATTATCAGACATACTGTGAAAATGTCTTTGCTCTGTTACATATCGTTTGGGAAATATTTAAAAAGAAGAAAAAAAATCAAAAGGGGGCTAATAATTCTGACTTCAACTGTATATATAATGTAAATTTGCTGCTGTACTATGGCTGCAGCAGGTGCAGTATTACACAGTGCTGGAAATAAACCATAAAATAACGGCTGTTAAACTACAGAAATGTACTGTAAAATAACAGACATTAAATTACAGAAATGTACTTAAATTTTAATTTCTGGTAAATTTCTGTAATTTAACCTCTATTATTTTACAGTAAATTTCTGTAATTTAACAGCCGTTATTTTACGGTTTATTTCCGACACCCCAGCTGCCGGAAATAAACCGTAAAATTACAGATTTTTTTTTTTTACAGTGTACTCTTATTTTTCAATTGGTCTTAGTACACGATGTAACACAAAGGAACCTTTGAAGAGCGGAGATTGTATGAAAGTGCCGTCCATCAAGTTGTTGAGATTGCTTAGATGCTTGAGATGATTGACACAAAAAAGTGATTTCAAACTTTAAAGCTTCTTTCATAGCATTTCGATGGAATTTTAGTCATTGACTTCACTTCAGTATTGTAGTGGATTTTATACATAAACGGATTACTGAAAAGAGGGCAGAGTTTTATTTTAGTGCTCTCCTGTTCACAGCAAACTAAAGCTATTGGCACACTATACAGTAATTCTCCCTCCTTTTACATTTTTCTGTGGGTTAAGCACAGAATAACTGCTTGCTTCAAGAATACCAATGCCCTATAGCAAAGGAAACAGTGTAAATTTTTGGAGAAAATGTTCAGCTGTTGTTGACTGATTGGTCAACTTTAGTACTTTGCGCATATCAAAAACACCAGATACCTTTCATTTTTTTAAAGATCTTTAAAAATTTTTTTACCTAAACAAACATGCTCCATTACTTTGTAATGCAATTCATAGTTCTTTGGATGTCGAGGATAAAAAACATACATATTTGTTGATCACATACAGGTATTAAGTAAGTAAGTAAGTAAGTAAATAATGTGTATTTATATAGTGCATTTATTATGTATGGCCATAAAGTGCTTTACAATCATGAGGGGGAGGGGGGTCTCTCCACTCCACCACTCCACTTGGATGATGCAACGGCAGCCACAGGACACCGGTACCAGTGCGCTCACCACACACCAGCTATAGATGGAACAGAGAGACAATGACAGAGCCAATACGGTGGATGGAGATGATTTGGAGGCCATGATGGGTATGGGCCGATGGAGAGAATTTGGTCAAGACACCAGGGCTACACCCCTACTCTTTACAAGAAGTGCCATGGGATTTTTAATGACCACAGAGAGTCAGCACCTCGGTTTAACGTCTCATACGAAAGACGGCGTTCACTGACACTATACTGGGGCATTAAGACTCACACAGACCACAGGTTGAGCGCCCCCTGCTGGCCTCACTAACAAAACCTCCAACAGCAACCTAGTTTTCCCATGTGGTCACCCATCCAGGTACTAACCAGGCTCAGCTCTGCTTAGTTTCAGTGAGTAACCGGTCTTGAATTGCAGGGTGATGCGGATTATTATTAGTGATTTAAGTTAAAGACAAAATAATTAGCCCTAACTAATATCTTTCATTTTTGCTATGTTAGGATGACAGTAGATATTATTCAGCTTCAATTTAAAGTCTTAACTAGGTTAATAACTAGGCAAGTTTGGTTTATTAGGCAAGTCATTGGACAACATTAGTTTGTTCTATAGCCAAGTAGAGGGAAAATATTTTTTTGGGGAGCTAATAATATTGACCTATGCAGTTTTACAATTTAAATCCAGCCAAACTAAAAGAATTAAAACTTTCTCAAGAAGAATTATTAATAACAACAATTCACAGGACTAATAGTTTAGTCTTCAGTTGTATATGACACATCATCTTTCAGTTTTATAACCCTCTAAAATGTAGCTTGAGTTGTTATTAAGTAATACATTAGAAATGGCATGTAATACTACTAGTGTTTTCGAGCTTGTTTAACAATTACTATTTCATTTCTGAAAGTGAAAAAGCCAAATAGAGCATGAGTTCACAACCATATTATACTTCATGATTAAATAAGCTTTAGCAGATGTCGATCTCATTCTTGGCACCACTCTGCTTTCTTTCCACGAAATGAGGGTCCAGGTCAGTTCAGAGCATTTGTTACAATTTCACACCATTCCCAAATCAGAGCTATATCTATATCAATGGCAACATTCCCACATCAACAAAAAAATACTACATCCTAGGGAGTGTGTTTGAGCATGTTGCATAAGAGTAAGATAAAAAAGGCAATTCCCATGCATTAAAAATATCAGCAAGTGTTGCATTGTTCAAATCTTAATGTTGCATTAACTGCATTGAGGTTTTGCATCAGTTTTTTTTGTTATCTCCCTTCCTCAGAGACTGTTTTATTCCTCAGAGGTCTCAGATCACTGTAGGCTAAATTCAGACATTCACAGGAAGTGGAGACTTTACTGTTTACAAATCAGAAGAGCTGAGATGTAGTTGTGAGACAATTGAGATAAAACGTCTAAAGAAGTTGCCAAGACATTTGGTGGGAGATGTTGTAATGTGGTGAAAGATTGTTTGCATTAGTGAGATCCAACTGCTGAAGCCAAACAGTAAATCTTTGAAGGTTTTATTGCTCAGAAAGTAAAATCTAAAACTAGCAGGGCAACCATTGTGGGTCACTTCGAGTTCAGAGAGATATACCAGGGTCTGCTAGTCACAGTGGTCAACATATTTGTAGCCAGGCCAGGTCACCTAAAGTTTAGGGCAACAGTTTTGTAGTACAAGAGTGACAATATGTGTTCAACTTTGAACAGGGTTGTAAAGTACTAGCAGATCTGGACTTCATCGCTATACACAAGTGATTATTTGACAACTGCTTAAACTGATTATTGCTTTACCATGACAAAGATACTTTCTCAGTGCCTCCAGGATTATGTAGGGACATTTATTATATATTAGCAGTTTAAAATGACTGATTTTGTGAAGACTTTTCTCAAAAAAAAGGGCATTATTTGATTCAATGCTTGTATTTTCATTTCATTCTCAGAATTATTAGCCTCCAACCCCCCCCCCATCTCATAAACCATTGGACAAGGAGAATTCTGGAGGGACTACTGTTTATTCCTTATATCTTTTTAGACCTCCTAAATGAAAATAATATTTAGCAGATTATCACATTGTAAATCTGTCTCTTTCAATATTTGGCAATTAGATTTAGTTAAAGAAAAACAAACAAATGTAAAATAATTTCCACACACATTTTCCATTAATAATAATCCTATTTTAAAAAAGATCTAATTATTTAATGTGACACTATAGACTGAAGTAATGGCACTGCAGAATTGTTTTTGTTGATTAACTTATCTTGGACAATTTATATATTAGGTTTACTGTATATTTGTAAGAGTGAAATATATTTGACCATGTATTTTACTGTATTTTTGATTACATTAATGTAACTATCATATAAGACTATTATAAATATTAACAATGCTTCGCATAAAACATGATTCAGTTTAACAATAGACTGTAAAAACAATCTTACTACTTGAAATTATTTAGTTGAATCAAATTCAAACTTTTCTTGTCATCTCAACTCAACATCAGTTAAACTGACTAAAAATATTAGGTTAAACTTTGTATAACTTGTAATACAAAACCTGATTAACTGATCACTTAACATAAAACATTTGTTGTTGTGACATTTTGTCATATTTTTTGTTTGAATTTTTTGGCAGTGTAGTTTATATACCAAATTAGATCAAAAATCCTTTGATGACATATTAAGACTGCATTTAAGGCTTACAGTGTAGACCATTAATACTAGATACTGTCATTTGAAACCTATATACAGCTGCAATCAGAATTATTCAACCCCCTTTTTCTTTTTTTAAATATTTCCCAAATTATGTTTAACAGAGCAAGGAAATTTTTACAGTATGTCTGATAATATTTTTACTTCTGGAGAAAGTCTTATTTGTTTTATTTCAGCTAGAATAGAAGCAGATTTTAATTTTAAGGTCAAAATTATTAGCCCCTTTAAGCTATATATATTTTTGATAGTCTACCGAAAAAAAATCTTGAAAAATATCTAGTAAAACATTATTTACTGTCATCATGACAAAGATAAAATAAATAGGTTATTAGAGATAAGTTATTAAAACTATTATGTTTAGAAATGTGTTGAAAAAATTTTCTCTCCGTTAAACAGAAATTGGGGAAACAAACAAACAGTGGGGCTAATAATTCAGGGGGTTGAATAATTCTGATTGCAACTGTACTTTGCCACTATCCTTCTCTATCTCATAACATATCTCCAGATTTCAGCCATTTATCAGCTACAATCATGTAATAATAAACCTTAATAAAATCTAGTTGATGTGTCATTCTTTTATAAGTTCAAGTGAGAATAAATTTAATGTTTAATTTTTACATTTATATATCAGTTAAAAATTATTTTCCATCATTATTTTAACATTTTACTTTAAGGAAAGTTACTTGTATCATTAAAGTAGACAAATTACTTGCATTCAATGTGTCAATGACATATGTGTCAATAAATATACTGTATATATATATATATATATATATATATATATATATATATATATATATATATATATATATATATATATATATATATATAAATATTAGAAACGCCACAATTCTCAATACAATATTGAACCATTCGGTACGACATCCACGGTTCAATACGCGCTTGTGAATTGCGTTTTTTCCGGTTTTACGTTTAAATAATTTATGTGCGTTTTATTTCTCTCCGAATTGAATGTTTGTGTATGCCTGTAAGTCTATGAGCTGAGATGAGGAAACTCCTCCCCGTGAGTAAATATTCAATCACTATGCTCTAAAGTTAGGGGGCGCTCAACCATCATTCCACACTTTAACATGGAGAGTGGCAGTGAAGTGAGGGAGCAATAAGAGGAAGCGCTGGTGTCTTTCAAATCTGCGGTGTTGGGACATTTCGGTTACACGTATAGACTAATCGAACAGAAACACTTCCAACATGACTGCACATCTGCGGCGCCATCACCCAGCAATATCACTGTCTGAAGGCAGAATAGCAGAGAAGGTAATAAAGACCTCCATAAAACAACAATCCCTCACTGAATCCTTCCAGCAAACATACCCAACTGGTTCCGAAAGACATATAAAAATAACAAAGGCAGTGTTAAGTTTAATTAGGATGGTTTATTTATATTTACTGAAGTACAAATGGGTTTATTTGAAATGGTCAATTTCTGTTCATTAACTTCACATGTATGTTTATTTTTAAAATGTAGGAATTTATGTGTTCCCCAGTTTGTACATAGGCTACCCGCAGCTGTGAGATTTCAGTGTTAATTTTTTTATTATACAATACACTAGGAACTAGTGTACATTTCTTGGCTTTGAAGTAAAATAAAGGAGTATTGCAATAAATCGTTTTTATTTTTTTCTCATTCTTACTGTTCCTATTGCCTAAGCATAGAATAACAATAAAAAAAACACTTATATGTTAGGCCATCAGAACCGAACCGAACCGAAAACCGTGTTAAAAAAAACGAGGTATGTATTGAACCGTAAGCTAACTGTATTGTTGCATCCCTAATATATATATATATATATATATATATATATATATATATATATATATATATATATATATATATATATATACATACACCTCATGTAAGTACATTTTATACGACTCAAAAATGTAACATTTCAGCTTTGACCCAAACTTTGATAATTGATAAAAAAACCTTCATATCTAATTTACAGTATCAACACTATTCGCACTTCTAACTGGACATACCATTAATTATTCATTCATTCAATTATTTTCCTTCAGCTTAGTCTCTAGAGGTCGACACAGCAGAACAAACTGGCAACTATTCCGGAATGTTTTACGCAGTGGATGATCCTCCAGCTGCAACCCAGTACTGGAAAACACTCATACAATCTCACATTCAAACACACACTCATTCAGACAATTTTTGTTTATTTAATTAACTTGTACTGCATGTCTTTGGACTGTGGGGGAAACCGGAGCACCCGGAGGATACCTACGCCAACAAGGGGAGGACATGCAAACTCCACACAGAAATGCCAACTGGTCCAGCCGGGATTCAAACCAGCGACCTTCTTGCTGTGAGGTGACAGTGCTAACCACTAAGCTACCGTGCCACCCGCCATCTAATTACCCCACTGAAATACATTTCTACAAAACAGATGTTTTTAAGCGCTTACTTGGTAACTCCATTCTCCTGATACATGGTCCTGTAGAAGCCAACCAGAGAGCCATTTAACCAGCCCTGGAAGTGCAGAGTGAGGACGTAGTGTTCATCCGTCCCAGTGACGCTCAGCTGCTCGGCCGCTTCCACAACCACATACTCCTGCGGCTTATATTCAAAGCATTGCTTCAACTTGACAGAGATCAAACCAGACGGGCTGCTGCGCTGCAGTGAAGGCATCACAGTAACAAAAGTGTCCCGGATGTGGAGCCACAGGTGCTGACTAGGCTGTGTCAGTTTCAGATGGATGGACACGTCTCCAGTGTAGATGTCTGAGTTGAGGTCAGGCTCCATATGCAGGTCGTAATGGAA
Organism: Danio kyathit; assembly: GCA_903798195.1. Classification (NCBI taxonomy): domain Eukaryota; kingdom Metazoa; phylum Chordata; class Actinopteri; order Cypriniformes; family Danionidae; genus Danio; species Danio kyathit. Next base: position 20,366,654 of record LR812531.1, on the reverse strand, counting down.
CGGAAGAATGTAGTCAGGTAATCGGAAATTGCTCCAGCCACCATTGGTGTTGTCAGATGGTTTGCATGGCCGGTCATCAGGAAGTTCTGTGGGTAACGGAGTTGGTAATGGTGTTTCCTTTTCGGATGAGGAATTCAGGCTTAAGCCAACTCCAAGTCCCACAGCTACACCTGTCACTACGATGACGGCACAGATGATAGCAGCGTGCTTTCCTCGGATACAGTACCGCTTCTCCTTCTTCTCGAAGTCCAGGCTTTCCATGCTGTCTCCGAAGTAAGAAATGTGTACAAACACTCAAAGTTCAAGTCAGAACACTCTCTCCCTGTGAACCCACACACTCTCCTCACGCTTCCTTTTGCCTGCAAAGAGAGAAAACAGCTGTGTCTGGATTCACAAATGCACACAGTCATGCAGGGCAGCCTGTGGGAGGCTCAGAGGTTAACGCGGGAGTTAAGTTTCAGCACAGTCCAAAAAATTGCTCTGATCCCTGTGAGGTCACAGCCATGCGCTGGTCAAAATGTCCAATGCCAAGAAGAGATCCTAAGTTGGAGTGTGTGGCAAGTCCTCACACTGAATCTCACGCTGATAGTGCTGATATATTGGGGACAGGGGATGAATTTGTACCGCCCTTCAGTTAAACATAAATCAAAATATGTTAATCAGCAGTCAAAGAGGAATGATCGCATACAGCGAGAGAGAGAGAGAGAGACGTGGGGGGAGGGAGGAATAGAAAAGCTGAATGTAAACGGAAAGAGTTATTATGAGGAAAGGAAGGGGCTTATGGAAGTGGACTGGGGAATGTTAAGGTTAAGTGGTTAAACAAATGATGTCCGGGATTTGTCTACATGAGTTGTACTGTAAGTGATCTTTTCATCACAACATTTTAAGAGACAAGTCTTGTGAGATTTTCTTTATTTTTTGTACAATGAGCCAGAACACTCCTATGCTTTGAAACACTTCTATGCTTTACATGTTTGTTTATATAACTGCTATTTTCATTCACAGCACGTCTTTTTTGCATTGATATTTAATATCTCTTGTTCAAATACGCTATGAATTGTTTTCTTTGTTCTCTACTTCCACCATTGATGTGATCCAAGTCCTGTGAAGAGATGATGCCAACCAAAGAGGACTTCTAAAGGTCTCCATAATCCTGGACCAGGTCATATCCTGAGCAGATGCTGTGGTGGTCATGGAGGAGCGGAGAGCATGAGACTGATTCCTGAAAGACCCAGTGACAGACGAGTCTCCGCATTGATCTTGTGGGCCAGCTTGAACACTCGCTGGTGACCTACTCACACCTGCAGCTTCTCTACGATGGACGTCCAGTGTTCTCCAGCCTCCGTTGACTAGACTGCAGCTCTGCACAAAAAGTTTGGCCAGAGGACAAATGGCCGTGCCCAACTGAGCCTAGTTTCTTTCGAGGTTTTTTCCTTCACTTTCATCAATTGATGAAGTTCTGTTCCTCTCCCCTGTCACCACTGGCTTGCTTGGTTTAGGACGTGTGGAGTTGTGCATCGATGGATTTGCTCTTCAGTGTTTGGACTTTCAGCAGTGAAAATTAAGTGAAGTTTATTTATAAACTAATTTCGAGAGGAGCACGTGCTTATGATTGCTAGCGGCTGGACCTACATTATCCAAATCACCATGCACCAATCAGATGATCCCTAAGCTACTATAAATACCCCGGGTTTCATATCACAGCTATCTTCTCTTTGAAGAATCCCCCCTTCCACCCCTACTCCTCCTCTTTTTTAGATGGGTGACACGGTGGCCCAGTGCTTAGCGCTGTTGCCTCACAGCAAGAATGTCAATGGTTCTAGGCTTTACCAAACAAGCGGGCATTTTCTGTGCGGAGTTTGCATGTTCTCCCCGTGCTCACGTGGGTTTTCCCCGGGTCCTCCGGTTTCCTCCCACCGATTAAAAACATGCAACCTAAGTTATTGATTAATCAACACTATAGACTTGCTCACTATCTAGTACCTATCTCGTTAAAGAGAACTACTATCTGCTCTTCAATCACTACGATGGGTGAGTTCTCGAGATCTACCTGAGCTCGATCTCTCCTCTCGCCTTGCAACGGGAGGGAGCCCCGGGCTCGAGGATCTCATGAGCTCAGGGCTCTCTCCCGGGACAGCATGCCAAACAAGCTTTATAATTAATCATCAGCTAAGTGTGAACTCTTGAAACCACACTGAACAGAACTAAACTGAACTTCAACTCTGAAAACTGGACTGACACAGTTTCAGTTTACTAGAACTTCTATGTTAAGCTGCTTTGACACAATTTACATTGTAAATTGCTATATAAATAAAGATGAATTGAATTAAACATTATGATCAAGCACATGTTTATCTGATATCATTGATCATCTCCTAACAAGCCACATATTAAGGTCTGGGATTAGATGATAAGCAAACAATCCATGTTTATACAAAGTGTTTTGTGAGTAAAGATCTGGGCGTGATTTCCCCCTTCCCCACCAGCCTGCAATCACATTGTACTTATCTTTCTGTAATTACAATGCAGTTGTTTTGAAGAAAACAGGAAGAGAAGTGCTCTCGCTCAGTGCAATGGAGCACACTTCTTTAGTTAAATTGTGGAGGATTATTTTGAGTCATTTGGTATGCAGTGACACACGGATGAATATTTTGCTGAACAGATCCACCGCTTTTGTTGCTCATAAATTTACAAGTCATCTTGCTGCATTTATTAAAGACCTATCTTTTCAGTAAACCAGGCACACAATGCATCACATAAGTATAGGATGCTTGAGTGTGCTCTATGCAGGTCAGTGAGTTTGACAAACCACCCGTAGGACACATTCTTCCTGTCTTAATACACCAACCACTTTGTTAGAAATACTTATGTTTAATATGTTTGTTTATATCTCGTTCAACTACATTATAAACAGCAGCTATGCTAATAATTTTAATCGTTCTCTATTTCCACCTGGGGATGTCCGTCCCGTGGCCTCTAGAGATTGTGCAGCACCATTGATGGGATCCAAGACCTGTGAATAGATGATGCCAACCATCGAAGACTTCAAGGACAACATATACACTTAATACGCAAATTCACTTCATTGAACATATACACATACAGTAGACATCACCTATTTACTATGTAATTGCAGGTTAACTATGTTTATATATAACTTTAACTAATTAACTAGTAATTAGTAATGAATAAACTTGAATTGAATTTAATGTGTTCGGAGGTTTGAGAGGTCGCAGCTGTGGTGCGGTTTGCATCGTTGATAAACGATCACAGTTCCTGTTCATTGGCAGGATAATAATGAGTTATATATCCATAAGGAGGCAGTGCAGTGGCGCAGGGGGTAGCGATGTCACCTCACAGCAAGAAGGTCACTGGTTCGAGCCTCGGCTGGGCTAGTTGGCATTTCTGTGTGGAGTTTGGTGTGGGTTGGCGTAGGTTTCCACTCCGGTTTCCCCCACAAGTCCAAAGACATGTACTATAGGTCAATTGAATAAACTAAATTGGCCGTAGTGTATGTGTGAATGAGAGTGTATGGGTGTTTCCTGGTGATGGGTTGCAGTTGAAAGCTCATCTGCTGCGTAAAACATGTGCTGGAAAAGTTGGCGGTTCATTCCTCTGTGGCGACCCCAGATTAATAAAGGGACTAAGCCGAAAAGAAAATGAATAAATGAATGAAATCCATAAGGAATGTTCTCTTAAAAGTGACATCACATCTTAATTTTTGTGCTTAGACATGGTTTGCACACACACACTACATTTATTCCACACTAGAGCCCAACCGAACCATACTCTGGCCCCACCTCCTCCAACCGGGCCAGTACTGGCCAACACACTAGTACTCACACTAGTCAAGCGGGTCAAACGTGCTCAGGTATGGTTTGGATAGCCTAGAGTGAGTACACCCTGAGTGACATTCCCAAGACTCAAAATGTGTTTCTAGGCCACTGTGACAGTCAGTGTCTGAAACAGAAAGGCTTGTTTTAAAAGTTGCTCCTGTTTAGCAATGTTGAGAATTTACCAACAGTTGTCCAAGGAGGGAGACTTTTGTTGGATGCTCAATGCTCAACTAAAGGACAACAAAAGCAAGCCTATCTGTTCTAAGCCAGCAGTAAGTGTAACACAAATATAATACAATACACTGATTATAACACTATTGTGCAGTATATGGGTCTGTGTGGCCAAAGACCAGCCAGAGTGTCTATGATGACCCTTTGTCCACTGTCGTGAGCTCCTACATTGAGCAAGTAACCATCAAATTTCCGAATTTCAGAAAATTACATTTTATTCATTGAATTTTTATATATCACAAGGACAGCTGTGTTCATGTGCACTGTTTACCTGGGGAAGTGATGGCACATGGATGCACTGTATGATGACAACAAGCTGGTGGAGGCCGAGTGTGTGATTGTCTGGTCATTGCGTTTGGGAACTGAGATTCTCAAGGTGAATGCATACCTTGGCACTAAGGGTCAAACAACAAAAAATAAGGTCAAGAATCTTGGTGTGATTCTGGAGTCAGATCTGAGTTTCAATAGTCATGTCAAAGCAGTTAGTAAATCAGCATACTATCACCTCAAAAACATTGCAAGAATCAGATGCTTCGTTTGCAGTGAAGACTTGTTCATGCTTTTATCAGCAGCAGGGTGGATTACTGTAATAATCCACCCTGGCCTCCTCACGGGCCTTCCCAAAAAGACAGTCAGACAGTTACAGCTCATCCAGAATGCTGCGGCCAGGATTCTGACCAGAACCAGAAAATCAGAGCACATCACACCTGTCCTCAGGTCTTTACACTGGCTCCCAGTTACATTCAGAAAAGATTTTAAAGTACTATTACTTGTCTATAAATCAATAAATGGCCTAGGACAGGGCTATTCAATTGGCGGCCCGCGGGCCGAACCCGGCCCCCGAGGCAATTTGTTCCGGCCCTCCAAATAGTGTGACCAAGACATCAAGAATAAATTTAGTTCAGTCAAAATACGGCCGATATAGTTATGAAGTGACGTGAGTCTGTTCAATACAGCATGAGCTGCGCAGAGCGTGAGTCACCTGACATTAAGCGAGTGTCGAGAGCAGCCGAATACATTTGAATATCTTTGTAGAAAAGGTCTTTTGTACAATGCACTGATATCGTTATTAGGGATGCAACGATTAACCGATTTCAAGACATGTTAGACGAACTATTATTAAAATGATTATGTATGTATGAACGCAGATAACAACAGTTAATCTAAATATTGGCGCCGACCTTCATAACAATTATTATTATTATATTATTTTCTCCCGTTCCTCTCTATAAACACACACATAATTGTGTAGCCCTATAAGCACAGAAAGCACAGACTATTACTAATGAAAATGCCTTTTAAAGGTTTTTTATTATTAGTTAGGGATGTCCAGATCTAAATCTAGCTAATATAAAGCTTAAATTTACATTAGACGTGATAACTGTGAAACTCTGATTATTCTTCACACTATATAATCGTACAACCAAAATCTATAATTGTTGCATCCATAATTGTTATGCAGTTCAAAACATCACATATGAACGTATCTGAATGTAGAAGAAGCCTACTTCAGCAATGCACTGATTTTGTTGTGCTGTGAAATACAACATTTGAAAGTTTGTTAAAAAAACTTATTGTACAATGCAGTGATGTTATATAGTTTCAAAATACAATATATTAACATTTAATGTAGACAAATACAACTTGGGTGTCTAAAGGAGCAAAAATACATATTGGCTCTTAAATGCAGTTGTGTCATCACTTATATTGCAAGTCATGTCTCTCCGGCCCTTCGTTTGGGATGCTTTTCATGAACTGGCCCCCGCGACAAACTAATTGAATAGCCCTGGCCTAGGACCTCAATACATTACAGATATGCTTAATGAATACAAACCTAACAGATCACTCAGATCTTTAGGATCATATAAACTAGAAATTCCAAGAGTTCAGTCAAAGCAGGGTGAATCGGCTTTCAGCTACTATGCCCCTCGCTGCTGGAATCAGCTCCCAGAAATGATCAGATGTGCTCCAACATTAGGCACATTCAAATCAAGACTGAAAACACATCTGTTTAGCTGTGCCTTTACTGAATGAGCACTGTGCTACGTCAGACAGATCGCACTATTATGTTTTTCTCTTCTCTTTCATTATTTTATAATATAAACATATTTTTATCTGTTTCTATCTGTTTTTTTTTGGGGGGGGGTTTTATCATTTTTATTATTTGTTTTTTTATTTTTTCTTATACTTGTCTCTTTTATTCCTGTTTATGTAAAGCACTTTGAATTGCCACTGTGTATGAAATGTGCTATACAAATAAACTTGCCTTGCCTTGCCTTGCCTTGGTCATGGTTGGAAAGCTCTGGATCTGGTTATTCCTGTGGACATAAGCATAACACATGTTAACTTACAAAACATAATTCCAGTTCAGGTATACAGGTCATGATAATGATGTTCTTTGGCGGAAGTGGGTCTTTTAGCAGGATAAAGTATCCTGCATCTTTAAAGAACATGATGAAGAGTTCAAGGTATTCATCTGGCAGCCAAATTTAGACTCCACATTGGAACCTAATAGACCTAAAAGATCTCCAGTTGTTGTCTTGGAGTCGTAGGAAACCTTTAAGGGTCTGGCACAGTCCATGTCTACGTGGGTAGGCACTGTTGGCAGCACAAGTTTACTCAAGTTAACATTTATTAAAGGGTTAAATCACTCAAAATTAAACATTCTGTAATGAAATACCCACCCTTTTTTCCAAATCCTGAAACCTTCATCCATCAGTGGAACACTAATATGATATTCAAGAGCTCTCTCAGTCCTCCATAGACAGCAAGAGTCAAGACACTTTAAAATCTTCAAAACAGTGCATGTGTCTTTAGTGGTTCAGTATATACTGTCATACATGACGGGATATACAGTCAGCATAATGAACGACTGGGACCGGGATAATGATTCCATTCACATATAGCAAGAGGAGTGTTTTGAATGTTTAGAATTGAGGTGCCCAAACTTTTTACTTTGAAGCTGCAATCAGGGCCAACTAAACAGAGGGATGTAGGTACAAGCAGCAGACATTGCATTATTTCAAACAATATTATATTACATTTACATCTTTAAAAATCTATTTAACTAATATTGTCTGCAATGGAAAATATTATTTATATAAAAACTTGCATGGCATCACAGGACAAATATAGAATCCACCAATAACCTGCCCTAAAACCTGTCATTTCTTACTGCTCATCTCTACTGAATCTCAGTTCAACGTAAGGTCCAAAAGTGGACACTAGAATAATTATGCTTTGATCCTTTCAGCCTGATGTTAGTGTGATGACAATCACGTGTGAGTTTGTAGTTCCTTTTAAACCATCATCATCTTTTAAGAGTAGGTAATTACTTTGCGACCACTTTAAAAGCACTTTCTATAGTATAAAAGTGTACATCTGCCACCTACCAGTGCCAGTTCGATTTACAAATCTTCTCCCGTGTGGAGTCATGGGAAAGAAAAGTGTATCAGATGCACATCTACTATTTTTGTCAACTCTTTTATGAGGACTAGGAATTCAGACATGTTACATACTCTATGATTTTAGGCAGTATTGGGGAGTTTTGGGCTGTTGGGCTTATAATTCAGAAGAGTTTCTCAGTACAATATAATATTTGACTAAACTGAATTATGAAATCGGTTATTTAATCTTTACTGGAGGGCGGCAATTTAAATATGAAAGAGTTAGCTTGCTTATCATTGACATAATAGTTACTATATCATAAAACCTTTTTATCATCAATGCTGAAACAATGCTGAGGTGACGTCTGTATCTGACAGAATCAATGATCTCATGAAGATGGGAAGCTGTTGCAGCTATTATGATTAATAATCTCTCCCAGAATTTCACAACTTTATTATGCAATTTAATATAAATATCATTTCAGAAGAAATTACGTTAGCAAAATTGTCATGTGGCCAATTTGTTAATCAACAGAGCAACTATATGGTAAGCTCACTTAGATCTATCAAGTATCTGGATAATGATCAGCCACATATTATTAAAGAGGTCATCCCTTTGTGAGATGCTTTCGTGGTATCTTATATATATAAAATAAAGACAGGAAACAATTGAGGTAAGATCTTTATCTGGGAGAATCAATGATCTCATGAATATGGTTACAAGTGTTAAGATAAACAACTTCTCACTATATTTCATTACTTTATTATCATTATTTTAAAAGTAATTGTCATTTCAGAAGAAACTGTGGGCAAGCAATCCACAGATCAACCCTGGAGAAAAAACAGCTGGTTAGGGAAGTTTTGACATGAGTGCTGGTTTAAGCTAATTCTTTGCTGGTCATGGCTGCTGGTTTAAGATGGTTCTTAACCAGCTTAAAGCCCTCATGTGTCAAAACCTACCTAACCATCTTTTTTTTTGTTTTTTAGGCTATATAGCATATATCATGGGTGACCAACCCTGTTCCTGGAGATCGACCTTCCTGCAGATTTCAGCTCCAACCCTGATCAAACACACCTGAACCAATTATTAGAACCTGAGGAGCACCTGATAATTACAGGCAGTCACTTAAAATACAGAATCATCCCGTATTTGAGAATGAAATTGCGCGTCCTGTTTTGAATCAATACGGGATGGGTTTTGTCCCGCATTTTTTATCATTTTTTTTTAAAGTAGCTTCTCATGCAAATCATCCCACACGCATTTTATGAAGTTGCCTCATTTCCTACTTTTGATTGGGTAATACTTGATGTCATCATTAGTTTGATTGGTCATTTTAATTGTCCAGTGAGGAGGGCGGGTCTTTTAAGCAGAGTCCGTCAAGTATTGGCAGAGAGTAATATAAAAAAAATGGCAGATGCTTCTCCAGGTAACCCCCGCGTCTTTCAGAGCTTAAACGCAAGCTACTGTAAAAATACCGCAGAGAGTGGGAGGAAACAAATACTTGGCAGCAGATTGTTAGCAGAAATTGTTATCAAGCAACTGTCAAAGAGCGTCCTCTGTGGCTCATGGTGGTCTGTCAGACGTGCGACGGCAACATGCCTCCGAGAGCACCATTCCCGCAATAACAGCTCACAAAAATCAAAGTACAGTCAGACAGTTCTTCGTACCCCAAGTCTCTCCCGAAGCAGACATGTTAATGACAGTGTAATTATAATCAACAATATTTAGGTTAATTGCTAAATAATGCTAAAACTGTGACCTAGGCTGCGTCCGAAACCGCATACTTCCATACTATACAGTACGCTTAAATCAGTATGCGAGCCGAGTAGTATGTCCGAATTCTTAGAATTCGAAAATCAGTATGCGAGAAGTACCCGGATGACTTACTACTTCCGGCGAGATTCTGAAGTGCGCATCCCATGGACGCTGCGCTATCCCATGATGCCCCGCGAGAGAATTTATGAATGGACGTGAAGCGACGCAACTGACGCAGGTAGGTCACGTGACCATGACAAAATGGCGGATGTAGTACGTCCGAATTCCATTCATACTGCTCACATTCATACTGTATAGAACGTACTTTTCCAACGGCCGAGTAGTACGTTTAAATTCAAATGCAGTACCTACTGAATAGTAGGCGGTTTCGGACACAGCCCTAGTCTGTGAAAACCTAGCTGGAGTAATTTCTTTTTGTAATTTACTGTTTTCTACATTAAATAAAGAACAGTCTGCGAAAATAATACAAATATTATTATTAACTGAGTCTGAAAATAATATTGATATTAACGGAGTCTGTGAAAATAATAAAAATATTAATATTAACTGAGTAAAACCATGTCAACAACTGAAATCACAGTGAAATGAATGGCTAAAATCAAACTTTATCTCAGAATTAGATTTGGCCTGGTTTTCACACACTGGGTCACAAATTGTAATTTGTAAATGGATCACATTCCAATGTAATATTATGATTTGTTTGTTAAGATTAAGTCAGACACATAAGCAATAATTTATTACATGAAACATTTAATACAATAATAAACATAACGCCCATGTAAAGAAAATAAACTAGTAAATTGCAACTTGATATATTTTAAAATTAGAAATAGGCTATATAAAAACTTTACTAGCTAATGTTTGTAGCTAGTTTATGTATGTGCTGTTTGCACGTTTGGATAGGTGTTACAGCAAAAATTGGTCATCCAAAGCCTGTTTTTGTGGCGCCCAAGGGATGTGACCCCCGCTGCAGTATGCATTCCTTATTTTTTGTATTAAAAGTGGTAACCCTAACTGCAATTGAAAACTGCAGTCGATCTCCAGGAATAGGGTTGAGCACCCCTGGCCTATAAGATCATTAAACACACATGTTATAATAAGGTAGGCCCTATTTAGTTATATATGGACGAGACCATCATATACAGTAATTGTAATATTACTAGATTAACTTTTATTAAGCTACTAATATGAAAAGGGGACAAACATACCGTTCAAAAACGTTCTGTGCAACTTTGCAAATGTACGCTGCTTTTGTGGTGTAGCTTCTTTAGCTCAGAGCTGCCATCTTGTGATCATTGCTGAGTACTACATATAAGAAACCTGATGAAATGAACACAAGATTTACCTTCATTCGCGTATAAAAAGTATCTTCATAAAAAGAAACATTGTAATTTGACGGGTCAGGTTTGAATTGTTATCAATACAAGAGGCGTTTGTCAGCGTGAGAGTGAAGGAGTGAAGCATCAGAAGCAGTCCGAAAGTGTCTGTGGGACAGCTTCTGTACAGCTGTCCTGTCCCTTTTCATTTTGTCTCTGCCAGCTTTGGGAGTTTTCAGGACTCTCTTTGGAGGAGAAAGTGAATCTTTCATGTTCCGAGGCATCATTGCCTTAGATTTCTGCTTGGGTTTCCTCCGTTTAGAGTCTGATTTTGTCACAGTTTGCTGTTGGTCAGAGTTTTTGGAGTCTGTATATTCGGCCATTACTCCGACCACATTCAGACTGACGACGGCCTCTGAAATGCCTGCCATGTTTTGAGCTCTGCACCGATACTCTCCTGCATCACTATAGGAGATCCCGTTCAGACTGACCACAGACCATCGGATCCCTGCACGAGGAGACTCTTGCACATCTGCAGAGACGTGTGTAATCATTAAAGCAGATGAAGAAAGGTCACACACACTTACATGACAGTTTACTAGCTCATAAACTGGTAAAACATATGCACCAGTGTGCTTTGTAAAATATTAAACACACAGGTTTATATTAAGTATGCAATAACTACAAAAGTGTGACAAAGGTCTTATTTTAACTTACAGCCAAAAAGTTTTTTGGGTAATCTTTCAGTATCCAGCCTGCTTTGTGTCTGCTTACAACAACCTTAAAACATATGTAAGTATATTTATTGGAAACAAAACATCTGACATCACCACTGAAGTTACAGTGGTTTAGATAGCATATATGTCATATAAATACATTACACACAATAACTTATGTTTGTAACTTATTAACAAAAATGTTCATAAAATGTTTGTAAAAGTTCATAGTGCATTAACTTTATTTTTATTTTTAGTTAGTAATGAATGAAACCTTGCTTTGAAAATTAATCTTTCAAATGTTCTTATAAACAAATCAAATTTAATAAAATATTACACCGAAAAATTCATCTAATTACTTAAAAAATGGAATTAAAATACCCTTTGTTTACACTTAAAATACATAATGTACATTCAAGAAACAGATAAATTGGTGGGTCAGTATTAATTTTAGTATTGTATTTAATTAAACCCTTCTGTATTGTTTCAAATTGACTACTCTTTCCTTATGTTTTGCCCCACTGACTTCCATTACAATAACATTTATTGACTGCAAAGCCATGACACAATGATATTATGAAAAACGCATGATTATATAGTGTCATGGCTTTGCAATCCCAAAATGTCATCATAATGGAAGTCAATGGAGCAAAAACAGCCACAAACATAAGGAAAGGATAGTAAACTTTTTACAGAGGAGCTGTTGAGAGTGTTCTCACTAATGGCATCTCTCTTTTGGTAAGAGAATAGCAGTGTATCTGACAAGAACACCATTAAGAAGATAATAAAGTCAGCTGAAAGGTCCGTTGGAGTCGAAATGACATCTATCTAGGAACTGTCTCAACAACATTGTCTGTCTAGGGCAAATTGCATTTTAAGGGATCTAACACACCCTGGCCATATGGTCTGCTCAAGCTCATGCCATCAGACAGGCGTTACAGAAGCCTGAAAAGCAATTCAGTAATATTCGTGATATTTTTATCCTGTCATTATAAGACTTTTGAATAATACCGTATCTTAAATACTATTGAATAGCTATTATGTAATAATAAATCAATAAATAGTTAAATTAGCACAAAATGTTAATATTATAACTATTATAGCAAACTGCAATAGTTATTTAAGTATTAATTTATTCCCTTTTGTGATTTTTTTTAAAATTGGGTTATATTTTATATAACTATATTTTTATATTTTTGGCTGATGCAACGTAATTTCCTTCTGCATTACAATTTATTGTGATGTTTTGAATGACAAAATTAAAGGAAACTGAAACTAAATGAAACTGTAAATTTGCCCTGAGTGTAAAAAGTTTGAGTTTTTGGAAACAAATACTGTATGTGTCAAAATAAGATTTGTCACAAAAAATCACTCCATTTGCTAAAAAACAGAGACATTTGTGGCCAAATTAAGACTCAAAATCACCTCAGAGTGAATGAAAACATCCCCAACAGCACACACAGGTTAAGTATTACTAAATGTTAGTAAAATACCATTGCGTAGTATTTTGAATTAATCATTTGAATTATTTAATTCTTTAATTACATTTTTATCGTGTGATTTTGCCATTTTTACATATAAATATTTTTTTACAATTAAATAATTTATATTTATTTCAGTAGCTTTATTTAAATTGCTAACACGATATTTAAGGTAAGTTTATGTTTTTCATATTTACATTTTATTTATTTCAGCTTCATTCCATCAAATCAAAATATTTTTAATACTTTTTAAATTTTTGTTAAACTTTTTTAATTTTTAAAACGAAAATATTTTCATTTCAGCTGACAATAACAACACTGACATTTATGAAAATACACCAGACTAGCATTTAAGAAGATACCTTGGTTATAAAGGTTGTGTTTGGCAGATTTGATCCACATGAGTGCTGGCGTTGGGTGTCCTGTGGCCTCACAGCGGAGCAGGACAGTGCTGCCCAGCAGAGCAGTGATCTTTGTGGCAGACGTCACCACATACGGCCTGCGGCATCGGCTGAGCTCTACGCTCTGAAAGGGAACTCCAGCCAGATCCAAAGGTTCACTACATGTCAGGAAGCGGTCCAGCAGGACCAGAGAGCTTTCTGGGCCTCTACTAATGTCAAGCAAGGTGGAAAGCCGACAATCGCAGACCCAGGGGTTGTCCTGAAGACCTACGAAAGGGATGAAATGGGTGACGTTACTGCAGAAAACAACATAGAAGCCACCTGAGATTGTTGTATTATTTTTAATGGAAACTGTATATTTTGAGTCTTAGTATCTCTACTGGTAATTTTTGTTAAAACCAATAAATCATAATGGAATGTGTCCCAAAACACATTAGAAACCATCAAAATATTTAGGTTTTGATTGATATTGATGGTTTGTAATGTTTTTATTAGCCTAGTGTTTGCAGTGGAAACCATGATAATTTACAGTTGAAACCAGAAGTTTACATACACTCTAAAAAAAGGAACATAACCATTTTTTAAAAATGTCTGATGGTAAATCATACTAAACGTTTACTATTTTAGGTCCGTTAGGATCACCTAAATCATTTACATTTGCTAAATGCCAGAATAATGAGAGAATTGTTTTTTTATTAATTAGACAGTCAAAAGTTTACATACATTTCCTTGGTATTTTTTAGCTTTGCTTTTAAACTGTACAACTTTGGTCAAATGTTTTGGGTATCCTTCCACAAGCTTCTCACAATAGTTTGCAGGAATTTTGGCCCATTCCTCCTGAAATAATTGGTGTAACTGAGTCAGCTTTTTCAACTCTGCCAACAAATTTTCTATAGGAATCGAGCTTAGGGCTTTGTGATGGCCACTCCAAAACATTCACTCTGTTGTCCTTAAAGCACATTTTAACTAATTTGGCAGTATGCTTAGGGTCATTGTCTATTTGGAAGACCCATTTGTGGCCAAGTTGTGGCCTAATTTCCTGGCTGATGTCTTGAGATGTTGCTTCAGTATTTCTACATAATGTTCTTTCTTCAGGACGCCATCTATGCTGTGAAGTGGACCAGTCCCTCCTGCAGCAAAACAGCCCCACAACATGATGCTGCCACCCTCATACTTTAAAGTTGGGATGGTGTTCCTAAGCTTGTAAGCTTTCCCCTTTGTCCTCCAAATGTAACACTGGTCATTATGGCCAAACAGTTCAATCTTAGTTCCATCAGACCGCAGGACATGTCTCCAAACATTATTATTTTTCCCAGTGTAATTTAACAAATTGTAATCTGGCTTTTTTGTTGATTCTGGCTTGTTGATTTTCCCATGTTGTCACACAAGGAAGCAGTGTGTTTGAGGTTTTCCTTAAATACTATTCTACAGCTGTGCCTCCAATTAACTCAAATGTTGTCAATTAGCCAATCAGAAACTTCCAAAACCTTGACACCATCATCTGAGCTTTTTCAGAGGCATAATAATCTTATTGTATGTAAACTTGGCTTTCAAGAAAAGTTATAACAATTTCTCAAAAATATCTCTCTCATTATTCTGCTATTAAGCATAACAGAAACAAATTTGATAATCCTAACTTACCTAAAAGAGAAAAAGTTTAGTCACAATAACATCTGACTTTTTTTTCAATGGTTACATGCCTTTTTATGCAGTGTATGTAAACTTCTGGTTTCAACTGTATGTGATGTTTCTGTTGTGTTTTCAGCAGGGACAGCAAGGAAACATTTGCTGGTTACTAGGTTACCAATAATATTAATTGTCAACTACATGAAAAACTTGATGTAAATGCACCCAATTTGCATGTTTTTGCAATAAAAGAGAAAGAAAAAAGCAAATTAGTTGCATTTACATTAAGTTTTTCATCAGACCCAGTAGATGTTATGGTTACATCAACAGTGAATTAAACAAGACAAGCATAATGGACACAGGATTGGAGCAATGAATACGCAGTTAAGTTATAAATGTTTTCGCAGTGTACACCAATTATGTGAGTTTGATCTTCACTACATTTGCTACAATATATTCAGCAAAGGCATTTCCATACACTATTATTCACGTTGAAATGATAGTTTGCCTAAAAAAGAAAATTCTGTCAATTCTGTCCTCATTTCCTTCAGCTTAGCCTTTGCTTTATCAAAGGTTGCCACAGCAGAATGAACCACCAATTACTTTACCATATGTTGTACACCTTCCAGCCACAACCTAGCACTGAGAGTACACTAACCTAATACAAAAATTAATTTTAACTTAAAACTTAAATTACCCCAATGCTGGGAAACACCCATACACTCTCTCATTCACACACACACACACACACACACACACACACACACACACACACACACACACACACATACACACACACACTACAGCCAATTTACTTTATCCAATTCACCTATATCAGGGGTGTCCAAACTCGGTCCTAGAGGGCCGGTGTCCTGCATAGTTTAGCTCCAACTTCCTTCAACACACGTCCCTTGAAATTTCTAGTATACCTAGAAAGAGCTTGATTACCTGGTTCAGGTGTGTTTAATTGGGGTTGGAACTAAAATATGCAGGACATTGGCCCTCCAGGAATGAGTTTGGACACCGCAGACCTATACTGACTGTTGTGGAAACAAGAGCACATAGAGGAAACCCATGAAAACACAGGAAGAACATGCAAACTCCACACAGAAATACCACCTTGCCCAGCCGGGACTCAAACCAGTGAGCATCCTGCTGTGAGGCATCAATGTTAATGACTGAGTCACCCTTGTTTAATACCTATGAGTTTATTTCCTCTGTTGAACACAAAAGAAGATATTTTGAAAAGTGGTGGAAACGGGAAGCCACTGATTTCCATAATGTTCCAATGGCTACCTGTATCCAATGTACTTTAAAATATATGTTGTGCTCAAAAGGAAAAGTAAACATATAAACACTTAGAACCACTTGAGGGTGAGCGAATGTTAGGTACGTTTGTGTTGGTGTGAAACATGCATTTTTTTTACTCATGTCAAAAACCACCTCAAGGAAGGGTAACATTTTTTCAAAATAAGAATTTTTGTTTTTAATTTGTCATTTCTATCATTGCTTTTTTTATCATTGTTTTTTTTTTTCACTTTAAATCAGAAAGATGGAAAAAGCTATTTAGTCTTCAGAGGTGTTCGCAGATTGCATAAGCTCAACGAATCAGAGAAGGCTTTGGTTTCCACTGTAGGAACGCAGTGAGCCATCAAAAGACTGAAGACTCTCAGATCACACTGATATCACGCATGTGTTTGTGTAAACCAGTCAGGTTGGGTAAGTATTTCATTACCATGAGACATTAATGACTTGATGGTGTCACTGACGTTGGTAGTGTCTATGTTTGCATGTGTGCTGAACAGTTTGGCTGCTATAGTTGTTTGAAGGCCAGCCAGGGTGTGCTACTGGATTTTTGTAAGACATTTTTCCATTTGTTAAATTAAAATCATTTAATTATTTATATAATTATTATGCGTGGCAGTTGTTGGGGAAGTGTGAACACAACCGTAGTTTTTTCACAATATTCTAAATACATTGGCCAACTTGTTTGTTGGTGTTTTAGTGTGCTTGCCTGTGTGATGTAATTGACTTAAGAAATGTTTTAAATTGTGTTTATAACTCCATTCTGAGCAAATTTTGAGTTTTTAATTTTACTGATAACCTTTGGACAAAAAGTCAATCAGGTAAAGTATTAAAGATGCAGTCCCAGCAGATACACAACGTCATAAAACGTTAATATTAGGTTAGATTTAGGTCACCAGCGTCTAATGTCTTAAACGTAACATTCTGTAGTGCGTTTAGTTATTGCCCAGCAGGCACACAACATCATAAGACGTAATATTAGGTTAGATTTAGGTTGTAATGTCAGGTAAACAAAATTCAATGTCTAGCCAACGTCTAGGGACAATGTTATTTTGACGTCCAATAACGACGTAAAAACCACATTGATATTTGGTTGATTTTAGGTTGTGTTGGAAAGTGACCAAAATCCAGCATCGAGCCAACATCTTATTGACGTCAAATACTGGCATTTATTCTTCAGGTATGGAAACCAAAATGTAATGTCTGATAGACGTCATATTGGTAATGTCCACACAACGTCAAGCTGTAACATCATTGGACATTGATATTTGGTTGTTTTTAGGTTGTGTTGAAAAGTAACCAAAATGCAACGTCTGTCCGATGTTGGACATTGACATCAGCCTGATGTCACATTGGGGTACAATGTCAATCTGACATCATGTTTGACATCCTGTGCCTGCTGGGGTCCATCACCTGTTCATTTTGTTCAGACTCGCCAAATAATTCCTGGCAAGTGTGTTGGATGCAAACGTAGTCAGCAGAACTTTGGCCCTCTAGAAACAGCATTAAACAAACCCTTAGTCTACAACATTTGTGGTTTCTCTGTTACCCTGTTTCCGCAGGGGCAGTTTGGGTGCTAATTCAGAGCCAGGGCATAGTTTCAAATTGGTGCTCTGTATTTTGACACCCAAACCACCATCTCTAAACAAGGAAAAGTGGTTTCCAAGAAGCAAAAAAATATTTTTGAAACAGCAGCTAAACACAAAGCTAAAAACTCATCTAAACAAATTACGGTGAGCTGCACCACATTGGATTGGCAGTGTTTGAATGCCGATGTAGATTAGTAAAATAATAAATGAAGTTTAATATTAAACTAATTTCGAGAAGAGTATGATTGACCCAGCTGGCCCACATTAGCTAATCACAATCCTCCAATCAAAGGATCCCAAGTCACTATATCCTCATTTCCTTTCTACAACTATCTTGGTCTGGAAGAAACCCCCTCCTCCTATTCTTCCACCTTTATCCAGAATGGGTGGCATAGTGACCTAGTGACTACAGGTAGCACTGTTGCCTCACAACAAGAATACCAATGGCGTCGGGTCCTCGCTGGGCCATCTGGTATTTCTGTGCGGAGTTCGCATGTTCACCTTGTGTCCGCGTGGGTTTCCCCCGGGTTCCACGGATTCCTCCCACCGTCCAAATATGCTCTATATTATAGATAAAATAAGTCTAAACCTTTTTTTTTCTAATTTAACTCTTAGGAAGTTCACCTTAGCCTCAGCAGCAGGGGAGATTTGAGATCGACCTGAGCTCAACCTTCCCTCTCCCTGCGAAAGGGGGGGAGCCCTGGGCCTGAGGATCCCTTGAGCTCAGGGCTCTCTCCTGGGACAGCATGCCAAACAAGCTATGTATAAATCATGAGCTAAGTGTGAATTCTTGAAACATTAATAGCAATGCAATATTTGCCATTGTTGATGGCATGTTTGTATATAATGCGTGGCTCTGTTGTAGCTCTCAAGCCAATGGAAAAGCAAACTGGTTCTTACATGGCACGCCAGTTGAACCAACTTTGAACCAGCAATAACACTAGCTCTAAACTAGCACCTTATGAAATTGGGATGTGAATGTTTCACCTAAAACAAAGGAGTGCTGGGTTTGATTGCCGTCACTGAACAGCCAGAGAGCGGTCAGGTCATTGGCCAGGGTGCTCAGCCTGTTGCTTGAGAGATCCAGGTAAGTCACATTTCTAAGGTAGCGGGCAGCCAGGAGTGGGATTCGTGCCAGGCGATTATTGTGCAGTCCGAGAGTTCGCAGACGGGGCATATCCCTGAGTGCTTCCCAGGGGAAGGTGGACAGCAGGTTCCCGTCCAGTCGTAACTCATGTAGGGAAGACAGGTTTGTGAAACTCCTTGGGTGCAGGACAGAGATGGAGTTATATGTAAGCCATAAATAAAGCAGCTCTGGCATGGCTGAGAAAGCTCCTCTAAAGATCCTGGAAACAGAGGTGCGCTCCAGACGAAACTTCACCGTGTCACTTGGCAAGTCTATTGGAATGGCAGTTAAAGCCGGGTTCTTGCAGAGCACAGTTCTATGAAAAACACAAATATAAAATATAAATTGATTAATAATCTTAAAATATAAGTGAATATGAAATTTTAATGCAAAATCTTACCGACCTGTGTGCAGCTCACCATGCCAAATACATTTATACAGCTCATATTCATAATACCTGTACAAAAAATAAAAAAATAGATCCCCTTTGCAGCTAGCAGGTTCTCATAGCTGTAAGCTGTTAATGATATTAAGCTGTACTTTGATATAGATATGTATTATTATATATAGATATATATATTAATGTTGAGTTACTGGTATTTTCTGTCAGAACATTAGGACATTATCTATTTTTTATCCAATAATTTATTATACACTAAAATATAACTGATAATTAACACTTTCCGTATTTCATGATTTACATGTTATTTTTTTTCTGTTTATTTATGGTTGTGAATAGTAATATGTGATGTTGATTTCTGCTCTGTCAACTTTATGAAAATTCAACAATGCATTTTATCAAAGTGACTATTAGTAGTTTTAGTAGAAACAATTTTTGAAACAATATACTGTATAATAAATAATATAGAGAGAATTAAGTCTTTAAAATAACAGAAAATGTACTGACAGTTTATTACCAGTTTATAACCATACAATATATCACATTAAATAATTTAAATTCATTAAAAGTCATTAAACTTATCAACAAGAAGTTATTGGTGGAAAGATCGAGGCTTCACAATACAATTAAAAAGCATAAATAAATAAAAATAATAAAAACATGAACCTCAAAATATAGAAAGATGTTAATTTACAGATATAAAGATTCCAAAACAATTGATTTGCATTGTTTTTTCCACAAAAAAATAATTTTTGGTTCCCTTTAAAATCTTTCAGTGACCAGTTTTTATGAGAACATTTAAGTGTGTAAGAAAATGTAAATACTTTACAAAAGAGAATCCCTTTACCACACACATTTTTCTGTAATAGAACAGTCTCTGCTTGACCACAAGAAAACAAGACAGTTGAGGAGAAAGTGTGTGGACTGAAAAACTCAGGAGCACAGAATTGACCAGACAAAAGAGATTACAGAAAAACCAATTTGTACCTCAGTCCTTTGGCATCACTGCGACCCTGGAGCACACACGTGCACAGAGAAGGACATGCGGGACTCTGAGCACAGACCACCAAAGCCAAGCACAACGAGAGATCTGCATACAGAAGTGGGCGCATCGCTCTGAGGGGCACATGAAGTATCTCACACACTGCTGTCCAAGGAAAGAAGTGACTGAGCAGGAGTGTGACATTCCCAAACACCACTGTAGATTAAGACAAACACTAAATGGATTAGTTCAGATTACTCTGGTGTGGGGCAGATCAACACCTAGTCAAGTGTAGTAAAGAGAAACTCACCCTAATTCTGATGCTACACAATAGGAATGGAAACTAAATAGAAGACGGATTTAATTAAAGTTAATATAATAAATAATTTTTTAGTATATTAAGAACAATTTGCTGCAACTAGGTTTTAAATTTTTTTTAAATTCTAATGGTTTTCTTTTGGATCCACAGGAATAATTAATTAATAAAAATAAAAAATAAATAATAATAATACATGCATACATACATACAAGGGTTGAACAATGAAACTAAAATGCCTGGTTTATACCAGAATAATTCATTAGTATTGTATAGGGCTTCCTTTTGCAGCCAATGCAGCATCAATTAGGGTGTACTTCTCTTCCTGTTAAACTGAACAGTCCCATCATCGTTGACGTAAGCGGACTCCAGCTCGGAAAGCAAAATACAGTGTGAGTGCAGGCTGTCGGGGGAGGGGGGGGGGACAATAGCGCTTCAGCACGGTTAAAGACAACTGTACCTCGTGTGAGTACTCCCTTAGTCTTAGAAATGACAAATACAAGTCCTGCACACTGTCCAGAGGGATTTTGAGTCATTCTTCTTGCAGAATAGTGGCCAGGTCACTATGTGATGCTGGTGGAGGAAAACGTTTCCTGTTACTGTGCAGGCCATGGGAGATGTTCAACTTCACTCACATGTTTATTAAACGACTCTGTCACAAGCCTTGCTGTGTGTATTGGTGCATTATCATCCTGACACACGACACTGCCTTCAGGATACAATGTTTGAACCATTGGGCCTTCAGAATAGTTCGGTAGTCCTTGGCAGTGACGTGCACATCTAGCAAAAATGTTGAGCCAAGGGAATGCCATGATATTGCAGCCCAAACCATCACTGATCCACCCCATGATCACTCTGGGCATGCAACAGTCTGGGTGGAACATTTTTTGGGGGCTTCTTCACACTGTAACTCTCCGGAATGTAGGGAAAGACAGTGAAGGTGGACTCATCAGAGAACAATACACGTTTCACATTGTCCACAACCCAAGATTTTCAAAACTGCCATCCCTAAAACTGACATTTGGCATTGGAAAGAGTAACCAAAGGTTTGGTTATAGCAGCCTAGACATTTATATTGACCCTGTGGAGCTCAAAACTAACCGTTCTGATGGAAATAGGAGAGATGAGGTGCACATTTATTTTTACGGTGAGCAAGGGCGTGGTGGACATTTTAAAAGTGTGGGGGACAGATGAATGAAATCCAAAAGTTTACATTCCTAATCAACTGTTTCTAAATGGTCTGTTTCTAAAAGTGAGGGGGAAATAGCCCCCCCGGTTGCTACGGCCCTGACGGTGAGTGTGGGCAGTTGTGGTTTTGTTTTTCAGAAACAATCCAGGTGCACCAGCAAGACGCCCACCAACAATTTGTCCTCTTTTTCATTATGTCACCTATATTGTTGTGTGCATTGCAATATTTTAAGCAAAACTGGGCTATTATTCTGCTAATTAAACCTTCACACTCTGCTCTTACTGGTAGATTGTGCAATCTATGAAGATTGACCACCAGATTTTGCCATGAAACCTACAACACTAAGACCCTGTCCACACAAACGCGGGCATTTTCAAAACGGCACTTTTTTGATGCAGTTTTGCTATTTGTCCAAATTTGTCCAGTGTCAGCTGACTGAAACCGACCCTTTCTAAAAAATCCAGCCAGGGTAAAGATTTTCCAAAACTCTGGGTATACTGTGTTCATGTGGATGATCCAACCAGAGTTTTTGCCTCATGATGTCAACATGCATGCTGTTCTCTCCTTTCTGATTGGCCAACACGGCTGGTTTTCACATCTGTTGTGATTACTGTAAACATAGTAACTAAATTCATTTTGACTAAAGTATGTCTTCAAAAACTAAAAGAGTACTGTTGACGATAATAACTAATTTTTCCATTTGGAGAAACATAAACAAAGAACACTGATCGCACACTTACCAAATCCAGGACAATCAACACAAACTGGAACTGCATCTTTTTTTTAAAAGAAGTCAAGTGACAAATCCAGATTTCACCATTTCCAGATGCGAAAAGCTATTTGATAAAAAAATGTTCCTTACAAACATCTTTTTGTCACGTGTTAGCAGACCACTGTAATCCAACTGCTTGGGTCCACATGCGAGCTGTGCTCTCATCGCTGGGAAATGAAAACAAAACTTTTGTTTCGGCACATTTAAAAATGGAACACCGATGACCCATGTCTGAACAATTCTACTACTTGCTTGAATAACGGTTGGCAACACAACATGGCATCTCTCTAAACACTGTAATGCTGTGTTCACACCAGACGCAGTACGCACGGCTAAATTGCGCTATTCGCGCGTAAATAGATGCGTGAACATTTAAGTTTACTCGCTTCATTCGCGCGTCAGACTCCGCTTCATTCGCGCGTCAAATTCACTTCAGAACAGACGCGGATTCGCGTCATGGGCAGGGCTTTTGTCTGCCCAGTGACTGTAGCTTCGTTGCTAAATGGCTAACATGGATTTTCTTGAGAAAATAACTGTGTTTATGTGCTTTTATGAAGGCTGAAAAACAGCGTCGATACGTTTGGACCAGTGTCTGAGTCCACTAGATACTTTCAGAGGTGCACCCAGCTCTGTGAGCTCATAAACTCCTCCACAAACTTAACCTGGATGGCGGAGGCTTTCAGCGGTGCTTCTGACTGAGCCAAGCCCAGTTTGATGAACTATTGTCGGTGTCAGCTCGAGGATTTTCCCCGGGACACCAACAACAGGTGCTACATCACAATCATGCCCCTACACGGCGCACATGTCCGCAAAAAGTTCAGATTTTTAGAACTCAAGCGATTCGCGTGATTTGCGCGTTAAGTGCGTCAAACGCTCAATTCGCGCGGCGCCATTCGCGCGTATCGCACCATCTGCGCCGCGCCATTCGCGCGTATCGCGCCACAGGATGCCTATTCGCGCGTTTGCATTGACTTAACATGTAAATCACTCACGCTTGACGCTTCTTCCGCGTCTGGTGTGAACGCAGCATAACAGGTAAAAGAGTCTTTAAAGCATAAATTTCATGCATATTAATGAAGTTGCATCTCATTCACAATAGGGTGCACTGATTGCTTCGAACCAAGTCTTTCTCATGAATTAATACTGAAAACTCAATGATGTCACTTTGTACCAACCAGTACAGACAGCCAACCTCTCTACGCTGGAATTTACACAAGGATCTCATCGCTATGACGTTGCTTCAAAATTTCTTTTTAAACAGGAAGAACGAATTTGCTCTAGTCTAAACAACGCAAAACAACAAATTTTCACTTTTTAGTGAAATATATGTATAGTGTTTTTAGCAATGTGGGACATATATACGACTGTCAACATCTCAAAATGCGTTTTGGTGACCCTTTAACATGCATCACAGTTCGTTTTTGCGTTTTCATGTGGCTGGAGATTTTTTTAAAAACAGAAACTGCTTCTGACAGAATCTAAAAAAGAAGAAAGAAAACACATTGAATTACATTGTATATCGATCCTTTTGTAAATGTAGAGTTTGTAGATTGATTTGAATCTATATACAAAATACAAGCCAACTTGCTAACAGACTTGTCAATTCAGATACAAACTTTTCATGATCCAGGAGAACTTGAGCACAGCAAAATTCACTTTTTCCTATATTTGACTCATTTGTGTTTTTAAACGTTTTTCCGGGTTTCTCCAAAAATGCAAAAAAAGTGCGGAAATCATAAAACCCGGAATGGAGCACAGTGATCGGATTAGGAGAAGAAGTCATTCCACTCAATTACGGTGCTCCAGTCCGGCTTTTGGTCTGCGTTGCTTGGTGACTTTTTGATGCCTCAACATGTTTTGGAACTATTTTCTTTGGAAGAGGGAGAGACATGTGAACTAACTTTGCCTGGTATATATAAATATAGCTTCAATGAGGACCTCCGAAGAAATATCAAAGAGGTAAATAAAGTCTCCATTTTGCATTGATTCGCAAGGTGGTGTCGGAGTCCCTCCCTCTGATCTCAGATGACTGCAGTAGCAGACAGCAGCGGCTCTCTCTCTCTGACCGACAGCAGCAGAAGCATGGCGGCGGTGGAGACACGGGAGTGCGAGACGGAAGGCTGCCACAGCGAAGCCAAGCTCCAGTGTCCCACCTGCATCAAACTTGGCATTCAAGGCTCCTACTTTTGCTCTCAGGTGAAGCTCTGACACCCTTTCATTTAAAAAAATGAAGCGACGCTCTCGGGTTTTTGTAGCGCATGTCACGCTGCCGGCCTACGAGCTCAGCATTAGCTTGCTAGCTGTCCTTACACCACAAACAGACGCATTAAACTTTACTTCGAGCGTTGACGTTTGTATTAAAGTTTTACACTTGACGACAGGTTTGCCATAGATGTTTAACTTTAAACGCGTAGTGATAATCTAAGCACGCGAGCTGTGTCCCTGCTCCGCGTGCTTTAAACGAGTTCGGCTCAGCGTGGCCCGATGGCTACTCATTCAGTCAATGCATGCATACACCTCACAGTTACTCAGTTTCTAATCGGGAATGTTTTATGATAACCGGATGCATAAATCTGTGCAAGGGAGTGTAGAACTTGACCCTGCCTCCGTTCATTCTCCTGTGATTTTTCTGGTCACTCCTAGCCTCGAGGCTGCGTTTAAATTCATTGTGAGCTGCCTAGGTAGACAGCATTGTGGGCATCGTGTTTGTTGTTATTGTTTGTTTTAGCTAAATGGATATGTTTGTTAGATTATTGGCTTGCACGCTTCTAGTTAAGGCTGCTTTTTAACTTCTAGCGAGCTGCCTATCTAGACAGCGTTGTGCGCATCATCTGTTTTATGAGCCACATGGGCATGACGGTAAAATTGCTGTGAAAATGGGCAGCTCACTATTTTTTTTTATTGAGACAAATGCTAGGAGTGCTCAGCAAAGGCCAGCTATTGGACATTGTGTTTTGGGGCGTGTGCTCAAAATGCTGTCTTGGTAGAGATCTGATGACATGTCGAGACACCTCCTCAGACTGTTGCACCTGTTGCAGGGCAGATCTGCTGTCTTGCTCATGGAGTTGAGAGGCTGATATGAGGTCAGGGCGTAATGACATTTCACCGATTACATCTCATTCACTTTTGTCTTCATTAGATGCAGCGCTCTAGCTCACCCTCATCTTGCGCCAAACCTCTATGGTTTTCTGTCCTGTGTGGAACACTTGTTGTTTTTGTGCGTACACTGAAATTCGGAGGGGTTCATTGTTGTTTTACTTACTTTTTCTTCAGGATATGCACTGAAAAAAAAATGATAGTTTTAGAATGATATTGTGACAAAATGATGACTAAATTTTAAGTTTAGGGTGCTTTCACACTAGCACTTTTGGTCCGCACCCAGGTTTGACGTCAGAGTTCGGTATGTTTAGCTAGTGTGAACGCTGTCTTCTGAACTCGGGTGCGCACCTGTGAACCGTACTCCAGTCCGCCTGAAAGAGGTGGTCTGGGGCAGGGGTTCCCAAGCTTTTCAGCCCGCGACCCCCAAAATAACAATGCCAGTGACTCGCGACCCCCAATATCCTCTGAGGTGGTTATAAATACAGAAACCTTGCATGCAATGGCGCACACACATCAATAGACCCAAGTCTATTCTTCGTTTAATTTTTTTTATGTATATCAGTGCTGTAAATGTGCCAGAAAGTTTAACCTGGTGTTATAAAATCAATCTGTTGCATCTGACGCTATCGGTCTTTGTCAGTCACGTGCGTTTGTTGTGTGTGACGTCACACCTGCGCCATTTTTGTGGTATCGCTTCCCGAGAGAGACACATAACGCTAGAGAGATACATGCCATAAAAAGGTCAAGCTGGAGAAGTACAAGAAAATCGAGAGTAAGCAGTACCGCAATAAACTAAACAAAGATGCCTGGGATCGTCATTTTGATAAACTGTCTTGCATTCAGGATATAGATCCGTTTGAATTAACTGCAAACCTACCGAGTGCGCTGCCGCCGACTCCTCATTTCATACTGTATATCATCAATGTCTTAATATACATTGTTTTAGTTTGAACACCAGTAAACTACAGTAAGTATTTCTAATTATTTATTGCAGCTTTTAGTTTTATTTCATTAGTTACATCCAGTATTTACATTTACAAACTGTTGGACAGATGTTTGTGTCCAAAGCATTTTACAAATATGAACAATAAATGTACTTAAAGCAACAGAACAAAAAATAGTAAGTCACTTTAAACGATCTAATCAGTTCAAACTACCGATTGACCTAATGTTTAACTTAGAGCAAAAGCACTTGTCTCAGTTCTTCAAAGGATTATTTAGTTCAGTAATAACTGCTTACCTTGTGTTTAGTTCTGATGTACCAGTTTTGTTATTGTGAAGAACAAACAATAAATGAGTAAACAACAAATTTGATGTCATCCTCCATTTATTTACATTTATACAAATGATATTTTTATTCAGGCACTGAGGGAAAAGTCAAGGAATGCATCATATCGTTTACATAAGACAGGATGAAACATCAGCAATACACATACACACTGTGGAAGAAACAAAGTTACAAAAATTTAACGGAATTAGCAAAGAATGTATCAGTTAAGCACAGAATGCATTTATACACCTGGGCTTTAACTCTTATTGACAACTACAGCTCTTCTACACTACAGTTGGACATTGGTTTGTGCACAACAGACAGTTACAATCCTATGCTGTAATGGTACATCTTCACCTTCACAGGGGAGTATCATGTTGATGGGTCAGTGCTTATTAAGATTGTTTTTTTTTTTTTAACCGATTAGTACTTTTTAGCATAATTTTTGTTGCAAAATCCATCAGACATCCTGTATTCTTCAAGTTCACACAGCAGCTGTCAGTTCTCCTCCAACAGGTGGTTTACTTCTACACATCTGTCCATACACAATTTACTATCAGTTTGTCTCGGCAACCTCCTTAGTGTTGTGTGTCTCCTCATCAGTGTCTCTCACCATCTTCAACCTCACGTGTCTCCTTCTCTGCATGTTGATATATTTTGCGTCTCAATGCAGCATGCCAGGACACGCGATGCATCTATTATTACCGCTACAGTCTGTCAATATCCTTTCTTCCGAGAGGGAAATGTAAAATATCTGTCGTCGTGATATTTTTTTTTTACCTTTTCGATTGTGTGATTTACTATTACAGCCCTTAACACAACAAGAACTTAAAAATGTATTTACTCTGCGAAAGACGCTACGACTCGGATACAACACAAATGGCGGCTATGTCCCATAATGCAACTCTGTGTTTACAAGCGTGACGTCACCTGACAAAGACCGATAGTTGTGTCTTTAGTATAATGTAATTACCCCAGGAGTCGCAATCCAATAGAACTAGTAACTATAAGCTACTATTAGTAACTATATAGTAACTAGAATCGACTATTTTTTCTCTTCTGTAGGTTATGGATATAATATGGTAATTCTTATGGTTTAATAAAAATAAATAGATTTTTGGAAATCACCAGACGACCCCCTCCCCCTTCATTGTCCCGCGACTCCTCGCGGGGTCCCAACCTCCACTTTGAGAACCACTGGTCTGGGGTACAGATCGTGAAAAAACTGAACGTTTTTAATGTTTTTGTTTTTTTTTTGCAGCAGATAGATGCAAGTGGCTTTCTGTATTTTGGTTTTAGTAACAAAGTCAAAAGATTCAGTAAAAGCAGAATGACTGTGATATGCGGATGTGTTTGTTTTTTTTTTGTTTTTTTACTACAGTCACTAGTAAAATGTTTGGCAGTACACAAAGTAACATTATATTACAATTGGATTCATTTTGTCAATGTGCATTCATATTATTTGATTAAAGACTCATGAAATGACTTGTCAGCAACACCTGTCATCTTATACTTCCTATGCAGACAGGAAGTTAAAGCAGAACTTATTAAAGTGCTACTCTAATCTTTGTAAAATAGATTTTACTTTAAAACAAAAGAAGAAGATTTTTTGCAGTCTATTGCAGGTAGACTTTTTGGATCAAAATATATATATATCAAACCAATATATATATATATCCATTGGAGTATTTATTATTAGATGGTCACGTGCCATCAAAATATTTGAGTATATTTGACCATTCTTTTATTTTAAAGGGCCATGAAACCCCCTGTCTCAGCAGGGTGTTTTCACACCACTAGTTTGAAAAAAGTCACAGAAAGTGGGTTAGTCCAGCTTTATTTAGGTGGGAGTGGCGAACAAGGAAGGGTTTGCATGAAAAGGGGATTTCAGTACGTGCACTACAGCTGATTTTCACAGCGGCAATACAAACACAGACGCAGGGGAGATAAACAGTGATTTGGAGAGCAGCATTTACAGCTGATCTGAGAGCTATGTGAAAGTGGAGGATTTTCAGTCCATAATATTTGAAGTCATACTAGTGTAAACTTAGTAACTAAACATTTTAACTAAGGTGTGTCTTTAAAAACTGAAAGAGTACTGTTGACGATAATAACTAACTTTGCCATCTGAGTAAACATAAACAACGAACATGATCACACACTTGCCAAATCAACCAATCAACACGAACTGGAACTGCATCTTTTTTAAAAGGAGACAAGTGGGAAATCCGGATTTCACCATTTCCAGATGCGAAAAGTTCTCGGGTAAAAAATGTTCCTAACTAACATTTTTTTGTTGCATGTTAGCAGACCACTGTAATCCACACATGTGGGTCAACACGCAGCGGTGCTCTCATCGCGGAGAAAACAAAACCTTCGTTGCGGCACTTTTATAAACGCAACACTGACGGTTCATGTCTCTGAACAATTCTTTTACTACTTGTTTGAATTATGATTGGCAACACAACGTGGCTTCTCTCTGAACACTGTAACGGGTAAAAGGAGTCTTTGAAGCTATATTATGCATTTTAAAGAAGTTGCATCTCATTCACAATAGAGCGTGTTGATTGGTTCAAACCAAGTCTTTCTCATCAATTAATGCTGAAAACTCAGTGACATCATTTTGTACTGGCTGGTACAGACATCCAGTTTCCACGCTGGAATTTACACTGATCTCATCGCAGGGACGTTGCTTCAAAATTTCCTTTCAAACCGGAAGAATGAATTTGCGCAGAACAACGCAAAAACAACCAGTTTTTACTTCTTTTTTGTGAAATATATGTGTCCTAATCATGTTTTTAGCAACGTCGTATAACAATTTATGACATAAATGACTGTCAACATCTCAAAAATGCATTTTGGTGTTTCGTGACCCTTTAAGGGTTGCCTGTTGTGACATAATTTCCCATTGTGTTTAGTTGTGCTGATCATTATAATGTTTGTACTATTTTAAATGAATCCACCTTTCGTTTATCAGATAATTTGTTTTTTCAAAAGAACCATTTTAGACCACAGAATTCCTCAAAAACAGCAGTATAATTTTGTACGCTAACATAGATGCCTCAAGCTAATTTCAGGGACTCTTTTTAAGACGTTTGAGTAACACCTTGTGTGTTTTCAGGAATGTTTCAAAGGCAGCTGGGCCACCCACAAACTGCTTCACAAAAAAGCAAGTATGTGTGCTTTAATTGCTTCCAGTATTGAATGGTGTTCAGTTTAACATTTGCATTTTGTGTGTACTATATAAATCATGTCTTGCATAATAACATAATATCAGCCATCTTGTCTGCAGAGGAAGACAAAACAAATGATGAGGGAAAGAACTGTGTGGAGAAAGAAGTCAATACAGACCCATGGCCCGGGTACAGATACACCGGTAAACTGCGACCCTACTATCCGCTGGTAAGGACACGGCACACCAGGCATAGACATATGAGCACTGACAGCATAAATAGATCATTAATGTGTAATAATATTAGAGATGCAATGATTGACCGACAACAAACTGAAACAGACGCTGGGGGTTTATGTTCCAAAGTCTGAAGTGAGAGTTAACGTCTATACTTAAAGAGCCCCTATTATGCATTATAAAAAGGTCCTATTTTATTTTTGGGCGTCACCAATAGCATGCTGATATGCATGCAAAGGCAAAAAACACTTTCATTTTTTTATAATATGCATTTATTTTTACCCAAGTATCCCATATGATTCAGCGACTCATTTTGCTCAGAAATGTTTAAATCAGTAAAGTCGTGTTTTAAACTCAGTTTTATATACAATCTGTGAATATCCCCATAAAGAGTTAACCAGACAGAGACATCATGGTGCAATTCACAACACACAATTAAATACATATTTAGCAAGCAATAGAAAACGTGGTAACTATTTTAATCCCAATTAACTGGTTGTGATTCGGAGGAAGAAGAAACTGGTTCATATGAACTATGAAGTCCTGCATTGCAGGGCATGTTATTGTATTAACCATCAGAAAAATGACAGGAACAAATAAAGTACAAGGTTGACCTGGCTATACTGTGGTGTTTTCTGGTTCTAACGTAGGACTGAACAATATATTGTTTGAGCATCGATATCGCAATTTGTGTATCTGCAGTAATTACATTGCAGGGTTAGATTATTTAGTAAAGATAACCAGATAAAGATATTATTATTTTTTAAATTATTTATACAACGATGACCGTGTTATTTTACATTCAATTGTTCAATTTCTGTACTTGAGTACTGTTTGACTCCCCAGAAAACCATAAAGCTCTGTTTATTTATTTTTACTTGTAATTTATTATATTTTATGCAGATACACTGCACAGAAAATAACTTGATCATCCCAGTCGATCTAAATTAGTGATTTTTTGATTTCCAAATAGAGCTATTCAATCATCTTGTAAAATTGTATTCATAACGCAAGATATATCGCATAAAATATTGCAATGTCAGATTTTTCCAATATTGTGCAGCCCTAGTCCAGCGCCTCATATATGGTAATGTTTTGTATCAACATCAGTATGAAACAGCTAAAGATTTGAATCCAAGACGATTGAGAATAAATGAAGAGTTCAGATGCAAAAGCCGCTAAACACCACTTCCGCCAAAAATGAGTTAATGACATTGAGTGAATGCTTTAGACACGCAGTACGTTCAACAAATATTTTTGCTTCTTCAAATCATCTTAATCGCAGCATCAGCCCGTTCAGAAATAACAGTTTGTTGGCAAAAGCCTCTAAACGCCACTTGCCTTTGACCGCAAAAGCTGCTATGTCCAGAGAACCAATCAGAATGATGAATTTAGAGGGTTTTGCATCTAAACTCTTCAAATAGTTTTAAACACGGTGCACTTTCAGGTTTAAACCTCAGCTGGATGTTTTCATTTACTTGGCTGTATTACTCACTGCATGATAGATAATTTCCAAAAACTCATAATAGGGGCTCTTTAAAAACAGGTGCACAATTATACTGAATGAATCTTATGTACATTATTTTATCTATGGATTGTAGTAGTAATATTGGGCTACTTGAAAATCTCACTGGTGCTGTTTCACGCTATTTGTTATGTGTGAAATATTGCAAGAAAGTACTTATTATAATGGTGTGGGGATTTAGAGTATTTATGGGTAAAATCTACTGTTCTCTTAAAAGTGTAGATGGTTTTTTATTCTTAGATATTGTTTACATGAGTAATTCAGGAAGTAATATACGTGCCACCTACTGGAAAGGAGTGAATTAGCGTTTTTATCCAGTATGTCAACCGCTTTAAATTTGCACAGGCATGTTTTATGTAACGTGATTTCACAAAGTCAGGTTGTTTTCAGTTCATATTTTGAAACTATACTTTTGATTTTAAGATCTTGTTTGTTGCATCTTTGTGTGGATCATGATTAAAGTGCAGTTGTTGCCTCTAATTTAAAATCACTGTAGATAGTTCTGTTTGTGATGAAGCAAATGTTCATTTTGCTCACATATTCCTATCTTCATTCCTCATACATTCAATAAATAAATGAATGAATGCTAATAAAAATGATCAGAATGACGTACTAGACTCTGCCATTTGGCTAGTACATAATCAGAATTAGTGATGTAATAAGTAATATTTCTGCATAACTGAAACCTTTTATCAACGTTTACATTTTAAATAAGTGGCAAAAGGAGTGGGATGCATTGGAAACTAATAAATTACATGAAATCCAACCTGAAATCTCACACAGAATTTTAAGACATTTTAAGACTAGAGTTGATCAAGTGATTTTTACCAGATGTCGTATTGGACATACAAGACTAACCCATGCCTTTTTACTTAAAGATGAAGACCCCACACAATGTTTTTACTGCACACTTCCTCTTACAGTAAAACACATTTTACTGGACTGTCCTGCTTTTAATGATTCCAGAAGACTTTTTTATGAAATGAACTCTCTTAAGGACATTTTTAACAAAGTGACACCAGGAAAAATTTTAGAATTCTTATCAAGTATTAATTCTAAAAATCTTATTTAACTTGTGCATTCATTTGTTTGTTGTTCTTAATTGTTTATTTATTATTGAAATGTTCTTGCCATGAAAATAGCCTTGGCTGCTGACATGGCAATAAATAAAAAAAATACATTACATACATTGCATAACTGAACATTACCATGACAGCACACGAACACTTGCCTATATTACTGTTAAAGAAAATCAATTAATCAAGTCAAACATTTGTTTGTTGCAATGATTTTTCTGGGTTGTTTTCAGACTCCCATGCGGCTTGTTCCAAGTAACATCCAGAGACCAGACTATGCAGATCATCCTTTGGGTAAGATCGCACAAAGCTTCACGCATAAGTAGGAGCTCATTCTGTAAATTATGCACGCCACTGCTCCAATTGACCTCTCTCACCTGGACTAACTTTCTTGGCTCATGACTTTTATCTGAGTCATTGCACTTTTGTAACAGACTGCCCTGTCTGTTGGATGCGCCTGTTTAAAATGTAATCTTTTGACCTTTGCATCAGGCCACTCACAAGCTTTTAAACTAATGGTCGCAATCTCATCAGCTAAAGTGGCCTTCGATTTTGAGTGTTTGTTGCAAAAGTGCACATCAGCTGACCAGATTAAACCACAGTTCAATGTACATGCACATCAAGATGTACAAGAATACTGTTTACAGAAAACTCAAATTATTTGATTGTATAAATTCTTTTCTTCAATATTTTTAGTGTAAGGAAGGCATAATTGTATATTTGCTGTTAGTAATGGAGACAGTGAGCCCAAATGCAAATCAAACCTAATAATGTTCATCACTAACATGCTATTTTATCTCATTTTTTGTGAACTATGGAAAATATTAAGCGCTTTGAAGAGTAGTGTTGCACCCTATAAAATCTGTGTTGTTTTAAATTTATAGTCTTAATAATCTGGACTAGAGATGCAGCAAATGTTTAGCTGAAAATTATTGTTTGATCACATTTAATGGTGTGAAGCGCTGTGCTGCACAATGAAACCCATTCATTTCAATTCATTTCATTCATTAGGCAGCGACAAGTTTATTCCACCAACCAATGCTCAAGAGCATTGGAGCACTGGTGACTAACTTGCGCACACACTCTGGTCAAAGTTCAAAATAGCTCTATATTCCGCTCATGTATACGTACTATATAATTATCTATCCCATCTTTTTTTTTTAAATCTCTATAAGTTAAATTGAAAGAGTCTTAGGGCCGTGATACACCAAGCTGATGGTCGGCCATTGGGCTTGTTGGTTTGGTTCCACACGACAGCTCTCATCGGGTTAACATCAGAGCTTGTTGGTCCGATACAGCATGTTAAATTGGCAACGGACCATCGCTAAAGAGAGCACTCTGACTGGATATTCAACAACAAATCAGAGCGCACGTGTGACGTAGTGACCTAATGTAGCAAGTAAACCATTCAAGCCTAGAAGGACCACAAAGATACTGGATGTAATTTTAGATTATCAGACATATTTGCACAAGTGAATCCCTCTGGTAAGTGATAATTACTGTGATAATGGTACTAAGTTCTGCTTTGTTTACGCCTTGTATGTGCTCGTCGGAAGTTCGGTTTCCCTTTGTGTAATGAGAAAACAGACTACTGCCCCCTGCAGAGCAGAAAGACACTCTTCTTGCACAGGCGCAGAACGTGGCTCTCGCTTCAGTTGGCTTTCATTCATTTGGTGTGTTCATTCGCAGCTTTTTGATCCAGACATGATCCAACGCGTGGGTTTCGTCAGTGCTAATTGTTTGGCGTCAGCTTGGTGTGACCCGGCCCTCACAAATTACTTTAACTATTTATTATTTTGTATGTATTCAAAAGCAGTTTCCGTTTCGGTCCAGAATATTAATTTCAGTGCATTTCTAATCTGAACTGCATTTTATTTAATATATATTTTTGGTAATCAAACATGCCTGTTTAGTTGGTTGAAATCATAAAACATATTCATCAATTTTGCAGCAGTTTGACAAACATTTTGTGATCCTTCTGAAATGAGTGTTTATTCAAAAATGTCATTCCTGTTGAAATTAAAACATGGAAGAATGTTTTTTTAAAATTAAGAACTGATATTTATTATTGTTATTATTTAAATAGCTTCTAGAAATACATTCTGCTGTACAGTTGTCATTTATTTCTGTCACTATTTCTTTAAGTCTGTCACTGTTCCTTCAAACTGAATTTTTATATTGACTGGTTGTGAAGATTGACTGGTTTCTGTCTTTATATTATTATTTTTCCCCCAAATTAAATACAATGCCCAAAATGACTGCCAGAGCAGCTATAGGGATGAAGTTGATATCTTTACAATGAGAAGACAAATGCTTGAGCATGTGTGTAGTAAATTAAAACTGCACTACACAGAACATGCACACTTTACACATAAATTAGTTTTAATATTCACACAACTAGTCCATGTCTGAAATAGATTGTCAATAGAGCTAGCTGATTATTTTTTTTTTAAATTCCAAAATGTTGTAACACTCCTTATTATACAGCTAATTACATTTTTATTCAGCGATTCAGTCTGCAGTCTTAAAAAAATTAAAGGCCATAGAACTGCTATTATTTAATTGCACAACCCATACTTCTATTTCATTGATACCTAATATGCCTTTTAAGAGCCAATGAAATTGTTGAATGATCCTTCAAACGAACTGAGAACACACACACAATTTCATAGAAACATCTCTCATGAATTAGCGTTTTGTGAATAAATGCTCATTTGTTCTTCATTAGCGGATGCTGGCGAGTCTTCCCGTAAGTAACCATTATGCTGGTGATTAGTTGGTTATTAGGCTCCTGTAGTTACTGCCTCTCTTTCCTCTGTTATTAGCTCATCCTAGAGTCTCCGACCCCCGGCTTTCAAACAGCACAATAGTGATGTATTGAAAAAGCCTAAATGTCTTCAAAAGCATCCAATGGTTAGGCTAGGAATATGTGGGGATTTTTAATGTGAGAGCGTGTGTGTGCGTGCGTGCGTCTGTGATGGTCCTGAAGCCACCTTATACACGTTACCATTGACCTTGGTTTTTGTGTATATGTGTGTGTGTGTGTGTGTGTGTGTGTGTGTGTGTGTGTGTGTGTATGTATGTGTGTATGTATGTGTCGGGGGTGGGCTGCTGCAGTGTGTGTCTGAAGCTCTTCTCTCGCTCTCTGCAGCTGCAGAGGTTGGGTTGTTGGCAGGTATGAAGCCCCGCCGCTCCCCATGTGTGTCCGGCCGGTGCTGTTTTTTGTTTTAACAGTTTTACAGGGAGCGGTTTGCTCCACAGAGGGAGTGTGGGTGTAGTTTTGTGAGCGAGTGTGTCTGTGTAGTAGCATGGCCCTGTTTGTTTCTGCATGGCTCATATCGTTATTCAGCAGGGACTAGAGATGGGCGATATGATCAAACCAAGACTTATGGTGAGGGCTCAACACTAAGGAATTTTATTTGTTTATTTATTTTTTACTGCTGGCTGGGCTGTGTCAGTGGATCAAATTTTTATTCTGGTACTGGCTTGAATTTCACTCACTCACTAAAAAAAAGTTTTTAGTGAGTTTTTGTTTTTGACTCATGTAGACTTGTATAGGATTTCTGTACATATGGTTTGTCTCAGCTGTTTACATTCACATAGGACAAAGATGACTTTGAATTTTGAAGGTGCTCCCTCCAGTTATTTTTGACTTTACTTTGTATACATTTGTCCATTTAAAAAGTCAAAGAGAAGTCTGGAACCAGACTGTACAATATAAAAATAAAATTGATCAGATCCTGTTATGAATTGGATTTAAAACCTTGCTGTTTTCAACCAAGAGAACCTGTGATAATAGTCGGTGGAGAGCAGGGTCAAAAATAAATTTTTTCCAAAAAATAAATAAATAAAAAGGCCAATATTTCCCTTTCATTATTGCCTTTAATCCATCATAACATTAACCAAAACTATAGTATTAAAATGATGTTGATGAATTTATTAAAGTGATATTAATATATATGAAATTTTACATAAATTATACATTTTAAAAAGCCGGAAGTTCTTTTAAGTTGCAATGGTTATCACAGAAATCATTATTTTTGAGTAGTGCACTCAATTTAGTTATATTGATTGTTAATGTTGATGTTGTTGTTTTTGTTTTCAGAGATTAGTGAGGCTTTTTTTACCATTTTTATTTTAAATATTTATTTATCTTCAACATTTTTTTTTACATTTTAGTGAAACAAGCAAATATTAACTTCCCACCCTTACTGAGAGTGGTTCTTGCAATTGCAAGCAGGAATATATTTGCACATTACTGTTTACAATGGAGTAAAAACTATCAACTTTTGTGACTAGCAGTGCCTTGATTAGGCAAGTGACAAGTCAGTCAACCATCTCAGGCCTTTTTCATGCCGGCAATCCTTACTGTTGAGCTCTGAGCATAGTTATTTTTACTGGGAATTCAGTAGAAAATATAAATGGAGTCAATTTTGCATTGCACTACTCGCCTTAATACTTATTTTGGACATATATTATGGTGTATGTTCACACATTACTCCTAATTAATTTATTTGCTCTCTTGTGAATAAAGCAATTGTTTCCATTGAATCCACCATGTTGCAAATGGTATATTAAAAGGATAGTTCATCTAAAAATGACCAGTTACTCACCATTTACTTACCCAAAAATTGTTTCTAATCTTTTATGAATTTTTTTTTTTCTGATGAACACAAAATAAAATATTTTGAAGGATGTTACTAACTGGGTAGCCATTGATATTTTATAGTATTTTAAAATAGTATGGAGGTCAACGGCTACTAGTTTCAGACATGCTCAAAATATCTTCTTCTGTGTTCAACAGAAGAAAGAAACAGGTTTGTAAAAGGTGGCGGGTGAGTAAATGATGACAGAATGTTCTTTTTTTGGGTGAACTATCACTTTAATCCATATTTATATAAGTACACAATGTATAGAGTCATACCGCCCAACTCTAGCAGGAACTGTTCGTGATCACGTCATTACCGAACTGTCACGTCCTAGACCTCACTGGATCAGCGACCGTGTGTGTGTGTGTGTTCGTCTCTAAGAAGTGGTTGTGTTGTCTTCATTAGCTGACTGGAGACCGTGCTGTTGAGATTCTGTTGTGATGAAGGTCAGTAGGCAGAGTTAGTCAATATATTTGAGTGATAGTGAGATGCTTTTGTGGGTAGATGGGTATCGGTGTATTTTTCTGCTCACCAATTCACCATCTCATCATTGCCTGCAGGGATGTCGGAGTCAGAGCAGACCATGAAAGGGACGTCTCAGATTAAGATCCTCAACGGTGAAGAGATTGAGGGCATGAGAGTTGTCTGCAAGGTAAACCAATATCCCAATATGATATTCTGTGATAACTTTGTTTGCAAAAGGATATCTGAAATGGATGGGTTTTGGCAGTGTTGTCTGAGTCGAGGATATGTAAAATACAATAAAAGCCTCATAATTGCGAGCAGGAATATGGAAATTTGGTAAACTAGTTTACCTTGAATTAGTAGTGTTATGACATTTCAGAATGTAGAATATAATTCAGGATGGTCTTCGATCAGAATCTTTGTTCCTTGAATCATGCGTCCCATTAGCTAACAAAAATGATTTTTCAAATTGTTTTATATTATGATATAACGCAACACCCTAATTTTAGCAAATCAGCGTCAATTGTCTACAGTCAAATATTCGGTAATCTTGAAGTAGGTTGATTTATGATGCACAGATGCCTATATTTGAGCAGCTCTTTGTTCTGTAATTTGTGTAGGAGAGCCTTAGAAAAACACTTGGTTGCTTAAAATAAATTCACACCTTTTTGTGTTTGTGTAAATCAGCTACTGTCAACCTATTAAGTCTGTCATGAGCTGAAGCAGACAGTAGGAGTTTGGTTTGTTGAAAATGAAGATGCTTGTGTCTTTCAGCTGGCTCGAGAAGTGCTTGATATTGCTGCCATGATGGTGAAACCCGGAGTGACGACGGAGGAGATCGACCATGCTGTGCATTTGGTAAAACTTCAGTAATTATTTCTTTTTTGACTAGAAAAAAATATGTAGGGTCTATTTCTATTGAAATGCATAAAAGCCGCTAGAACAGCTTTATATATTTTGTTGACTTGGGTATTCACACAATGTTTTCACAATGCTTAACTTCAGAGAATAACCCAGTTACTCTTGTGTACAATTGCTCTTTAATAATTCTCATTAGTTTAAATCTATTAGGTGAATTACATCTCCCATGTTACTTTTTGCTGATAAATTTAGTATTCTGAAAATTAAAGATGCCATAGAATTGATTGAAACACTATTTAAAGTGTTCGTTGATATCTACATAGGTATGTGTCTTAGGTAAGTGCAAAACCATTAAAACCCTAGGAGTTGTCCCTAGAACAGGGATGGGCAAACTTGATCCTGGAGGGCCGGTGTCCCTGCAGACTTTTGCTCCAACCCTAATCAAACACACCTGCCTGCAGCTTTCTAGTGATCTTGAAGACACTTATTAGTGTGTTCAGGTGTGTTTGACTTCTGTTGGAGCAAAAGTCTGCAGGGACACCGGCCCTCAAGGATCAAGTTTGCCCATCCCTGCCCTAGAATGAAAGGTCTGATTTAACCTTATTTGGAAGGGTCGTGAATATTAATGAGTTCTGCGCTCATGCTGCTCTAGAAATTTTACCCACAGAGATATATTTAGAGTTCAATTATGACCTTTTAATGTATGTGAAAACATAGGCAGGAGTTAAAATCAAGCCTTTGCATAAACTGACATTTTTTTTTTAAAGTTTATTGCCGTTGTTTTATACCAGAAAATCACTGAGTTCACAAAAGCTGAGTAATTTCACACAATGCATAAACATGCATTAAACGATAACATTCAGCAGTCTACATGTTGGTTGCCTCATTACAAATATATGCAAATTTTAGATATACATGTTACACTAACAAGAAATACAGTTAAACACACCTTATGCCTCCTTAAAATAGAAGTCCCAAAAGCATAGGAAATGTAATGCACTGTGTAATATTACAATTATAATTGTTGTAATCTTACTAGGAAGCATTGTGGCCAATCCAATGCATTACATATTAGTGATCCCATGTGGACTGTCACAGTCAGTGTTTTGTTCCCATTGGCCTGTTTTCACTGGGAATATACACCCTAGTTATTTACATAAGACAGAGGAAACAATGGTCTATCAGGCTCATGGCATTGAATTTCCACGGCACTTTTAATGTTTTTGATATTTTTTTTTTTTTTGACAATACAAATTATTTTGTAATACATGCTACTGGCTGATGTTGTTTTTCCATGTTTGCTGGTTAAGGCATGTACAGCGAGGAACTGCTACCCCTCACCTCTAAACTACTACAACTTCCCCAAATCCTGTTGTACCTCAGTCAATGAGGTCATCTGTCATGGGATACCTGACCGTCGTCACCTCCAGGAGGGCGACATATTGAACAGTAGGTATCAGCACACGCATATAATACAGGAGATCTTATATCTGCTTTTTCACCTGATGTCTCTTTATTATGGGTCATCTACTGCCTATTTTTGTTTATGTTGCACTGTTCTCATTGATCATCTTCTGTGGAGGTTGGGCTCTGGCCATTTAGTATTAAAGTGACCTATTCCACAACCTATTGTTTTTTGCAGACTGGCTTCAATATACAATAATAGTTTCATTATAACATTATATTTATTATACATTGATGTCAAAAGATCAATTGAATTTAAATTTTTTAGTTCATGACCCAGTTAAATGGATATGCACCTTCTTCTCAATCTAGATTTTGTTTGTTTGTGCAGATTTAGAGATTCACTGGAAAAGAGAGATCAGTCCCTGACATTTTCCACTTTTCTGTAAACTGAAACTGAAAATTTTGTTGTCAGTTTAGGTGCCATTTTCAAAATTCCACATTAATAAAGCTGTTTATTTATGATGTCATTATAAAAGGTAAAGAAACAACATATGACCAGTGACATGTAGACTGCATGTTTTGTCTTTGAGCTGTAATATCACTAGGGTTGGGTACCGGTACCCATGTAACCGGTATGCACCGGACCGAATCAGCATATGAATTTTGGTGCCACTTGTGCTGCGACAAGAACATAAGAAGCATCAAGGGGTACATCAAAGGTACACATAGGTACGCGTTGTCACACCATCTCTAAACATTTAATTCTAAACAACTTTCACCGTCGGGGTGTTAGTCATTTGTTCTTGTTGTTTAGGGAAAGCACGCACATAGGCAACGCGTGAAGTACAGCGCATCCGGTGAGCGAGAGCAACTCCCTTTAGACTAACCTCTTAAGGCCCAAGGTGTTTTTTTACATGCATTTTTTATTTCTCTTTGCTATTTGGGCTTATTGGAACCTAATTATAATAAAAATCTTAAGTATCATCTTTTGATTTGATGTACTTTTAGAGAAAAATTATGTCCATATATGTGGACTTGTGGTCCCAATTTACATAAAACACTTTTTCCTGAATGTTTTTTAATGCATATATAACATAGAATTTTTTTTTTGAACTTGCTTTGACTATCAGAGAGTAAAAACAACATATTTTTTTCCCATTTTGGACAGTTAAAAATAGGGTTTAGTACATTTCATATGCTGCAAAACAGTTGCAGGATGACTCTGTATGTCTGTAACAAAATATAAAACATTTAAAGTTTTTTAAATGGCCACTTAAGAGCTAAAATGTGCTGTCACTCAAGCCCTAGGAGGCTAATCAACACTCATCCATCAAATTTGCTTAAACATTCTAAAGTATGGCTATATTTTACAAGCAACGTGAAGCAGATGCTTTACAAAAGTTGCATGTAAAGGGGGAACCACGTCAAACTTAATGAAACTTTGCTGTCTTTGACAGCTTCTGCGACATCATTTGGCA
The DNA here is from genome assembly GCA_903798195.1 of Danio kyathit. Lineage (NCBI taxonomy): Eukaryota > Metazoa > Chordata > Actinopteri > Cypriniformes > Danionidae > Danio > Danio kyathit. The sequence goes on along the minus strand of LR812531.1, from coordinate 20,324,966 downwards.
CTTTCACGGAGTATGTTTACATGGACACCGATACTCTGATTTTAATATGATTAGGACAACATGATAAGACAGTATACTTAATATGATTGTGACAATACTCTGATTAAAAGTCCACCATGTAAACAGCGATTCTATTTATTTATTTTATTTTTTTATTTATTTTTTTTTGATTACCTTAAAGGACCACAGACACCCTCGTCACAAAATGTGGAGTTTTTTTCTTTCCATTGGGCTTGCAGAAGTTAAATTCCATTAACAACAACAACAACACTCTTCCAGCAGTCCTTACTTAATTTTCTCGTCCAATACCTCAGTTTGTCACGGAGCATGAGCAATATGTTGCTGAATGAAAGTGAAACTGCCAAACTGCAGTTAAAGTCAAAAAACTTAAAATGAAACACCCGAAATTACAGGAAACATGGATAGTGTGGTGACGCAATGACTTTAATCAATCTATGCGGTATAACATGCACAAAGGGATCATAAAAGGAACATTCAAAAAGCAACTCATGTAAACACCTTAATCATATTATTCTGATTCAGATTAAGTAAAATCATTAGATTGCTGACGTACATGTAACCATAGTCACAAGCCCCAACCCTAGAAAAAAAAGGAGTTCACTATTTTGATGACAGCCTTTCCACAGGTTAGTAGTAAGCTAATGTAATGTTAATTGCATAATGCAAATCTTCAATTCATGCTAACAAACAAATGATCAAAAGAAATATAATAAAATATGTATACTTTAACTAAATTGTTCAATTAAAATGATAAAAAAAAAATTTGGTCAAAGAAAAGATTTTTCTAGAGTCAACCATAATTTTGTGGCTCTAAAGTAACGGTTCAGGCAACGTTTTGGAATCAGTACTGTTTTAAAAGTATCGATTTATCACCGGTATCGAAATAACCCCAAACAATACCCAATTCTAAATATCACCAGCTACAGATCTGTTTCTGTTTACATTTAGATGCCAAATATACATTAAACAGACCTTATGAGGAAGACAAAATCCAGAATCTCCAGCCTATTTTTTTTTTTTGTGTGTGTGCATCTTTTCTGCCCATGTTGTGAAATAACTCATGACATATGCTATTTGGATACTACTTTACCTATAATCGTAGTAGCTGAAAGCATAATCAAATCATTTTATGGCTGTTTGTGTAATTTTCAGTTTTGTGTAACGCTTGCAGACAATATTCAGATTTAAGTTAAATTGCTCTTAATGCTACATATTGCGCGGTCAATCATGTATCATTTTTTTCCCCTCTACAGTTGACATAACGGTTTACCACAATGGTTACCATGGAGATCTGAATGAAACCTTTTTTGTGGGTGAAGTGGACGAGGGAGCCAAGAGATTGGTTCAGACCACATATGAATGTCTTATGCAAGCCATCGACTCTGGTGAGAATAAATGTACATGCAAACATGCTAAACAATTCAACCCTGCGTGATGAGCTTTTGATGTCTTATGTAATATTTAATATTTGATGTGATGTACTCTAATGACCTTTAGAAGGCTGACTTGCACAGCAGGGTCTGTGTTATGACCTGAGGTTGTTTGTTTCTTGTATTTCTAGTGAAGCCTGGTATTCGCTATCGTGAGCTGGGGAACATCATCCAGAAGCATGCGCAGGCTAATGGTTTCTCTGTGGTACGGAGCTACTGTGGCCACGGCATTCACAAACTTTTCCACACAGCACCAAATGTACCACATTATGCCAGTGAGTGACCTCTAATTATAGAGCCTTTGAATGATACAAGTATTGCACACTGTGATGTAATCTGACCTGGGGAGGTTGCAAACACTCTAAGCATGTACTGTCCTTTTATGTGTTTCTGTAGAAAATAAAGCAGTAGGGGTGATGAAACCTGGTCACGTGTTTACTATTGAGCCTATGATCTGCGAAGGTAAGAGACTGATCATGTAATTTGCTTTATCATAATGGCACAGTTGTTTAGGATTGTTTAAAAAAATGTTAAAAACAGGGATGTTAATGTTATTGGCTACCAGTGTGGGGTAAGTTACTTTAATAAAGTAATAGATTACAAATTACTGATTACTACTGGAAAATTGTAATCTGATTACATTACTAATTTCTTCATGTAAAAAGTAATCAGATTACTAATTACTTTACTTTGAAGTTACTTTTAAAACATATAAAATATACCTATAAAATACAAAATAAACTGCAGCTCTTTCAGTTATTTAATATGCACTGAGAAACATTACAATGGGTTGATCACAACAGCTTGACATATTCAAAAAACTTTCACCCAAAACTTAAAATTCTCTCATTATTCACTTGTTCCAAACCTGTTTTTTTTTTGAGCACAGAAGACATGAAGAAAACTGGATACCTGTAACCATTGACATTCATAGTATGCAAAATCACTGCAGTGTTCTGTGTTTGTAATTAGTCTATCAAAATGTTTATATTCCATACAAAGTATGAAGCTGATTGGTCAGTTTTTGCTGCGTGACTCATGGTTTTCAACTAGTACACCTGGAAAATGAAAGCGTGCGCTATAAGCGCTCTGAATATGTGTGCCAGCCACGTGCCCCCATTGACCCCATTGAAAATAATGAACAAAAGACATGATTTGAGAACGACCCCATAAGCAGCTACACTTCTCTTCACATTCAGAAGGTACCTTCCCTGTCCTGCACAAAAATAAAAATTTGCCTGTTTAGGCTGTGTTGGACCCCTTTGTTTTTGGGCACCGGTGTCCTTCTTGGTGACAAGTATTGTCTTTCTGTTCAAGTGCTTGAACAAGTTGTTGGTCGAGTTAAAAGCAGTTAAAAGTCCTTTAGAGACTGGGCATAGACTGAATTTAACATTTAATGTTTTTATGCTCAATGAAATCTAAGTAATGTCTATATTTCAATTGAAGAAGCAACCACTCTCGTCAGCAACCATTTCAGCTCACGTTCTCCAGCCATTTAAAAGTGCATGCTTACTAACTGAGTGTGCAGTGGAAAACGTGATTTAGAAGAAGCTTTTTTTCCTCTTCTAAAAACTATATTTGTAACGCAATTACATTGACTTTAGGATCTGTAATCAAATTTAAAATGTAATTCGTTACATTACTGCGTTCCCAAAAAATGCAATTAGAATACAAAAATGCGTTACTGTGGAACGCGTTACAGCCAACTCTATTGGCTATCTAAAACTACTATTCTTCATGTGTTTTTGGAATACATTAATACTTGTGTTTATCAGGGATGAAGTGAAGTAATTAAATAATAGTAAAGACATTTGTAATGTCAAAAGATATCCGATAATATAATATACTGTATAATCTGTACAATTACAGATAATATAGCAGTATTTTTCTAACAATTATGCTTTTTTTTGTTAATCATAGAAAATGTTAATGTCATGTAGGTTTAGTAAAAAAAAACCTAAATAACATAAATAAAATTGAGAAATCGTTCTTAAGCAGCAAAAAGAGCATGTTAGACTGATTATGTAATATTAAAGACTGTTAAGATGCTGAAAATTCAGCTTTAATATTATATTGTTACATTTAAAATGTACAGTGTCTATATAAAATCATACCTTTTTGAAATAATTACTTTATTTGTCATACTGCCTAAAATCAAATCACATCCCAAATTACTTTTCCAGCCTTTGAAATGTTTTTGTAGCCTTCTAACATGTGCCTTGCTACAACTTTATCCTGAAGATCTTTTGAAAGCAGGGTTTAATGTGAGTAAATGTAAAGATTTTCACTGTATATTGAAAAAGAAAGCAGTTATTTTAAGTTGTAATATTATTTCCCAATATAAATGTTCTTACTGTATTATTGGTGACAAACCTGCATTAATTTACCAACCTAAGCTTTTCAGTGGCAGCATATCTCTCTCTCTCCCTCTCTCTCTCTAGAGAGAGAGAGAGATGTACACACACACACTTTTTTCTGAATGCTCTATATATTCTTGTGTATTATGTACCTTACAATTACAGTTTTCTGTCCTTTAATATTTACCAATATTTATTTAAAAAATGAGAATAAAGGACTAAAGTATGCTTTAGTTTTAATGCGTGCACAAGGGTGACTGCACAGTGCATGACGTGTTTTGTCATCAGCAAATTTTGATTTGATATTTTGATGTGCAAACTGGATAAATGTGCAGTTTTCCACTGTTTGCACATACTGTTCTTCTTCCACTGACTTAATGTTTATTTCGGGGCCTAAGGAAGGAGATGAATCTATGTGCTGTGTTGGATACATTTATCAAGCAGTTAAACTGGCCATTCTCATGGCCAAAACAAGCTGTCTGTGGCTAATGCTGCGTACACACTAGACGCGGAAGAAGCAACAAGCGCGAGTGATTTACATGTTAAGTCAATGCAAATGCGCGAATAGGCATCCTGTGGTGCGGTATGCGCGAAAGACACAAATTGCGGGGCGCTGATGGCGCGATACGCGCTAATGGTGCCGCGCGAGTTCAAAAATCTGAACTTCTGCGGACATTCGCGCCGCATTAACCAATCAGGAGCTTGCTCTTGTGGGGGCATGAATGTGACGTAGCACTTGCTGTTGGTGTCCCGGGGGAAATCCTCCAGCCGACACCAACAACAGTTCATTAAACTGGGCTTGACTCAGTCTGAAGCACTGCTGGAAGCCTCTGTCATCCAGGTTAAGATTCTGAAAGAGTTTATGAGCTCACACAGCTGGGTGCACCTCTGAAAGTATCTGGTGTGAACACAGCATAAGAGTATGAACTGAGGACTCGAGAGATATTGTTCTGCTTTGTTCACACCAGACGCGGAACGCACGGCTTAATCGCGCTATTCGCGCGTAAATGGACGCATGAACATTTGAGTTTACTCGCTTCATTCGCATGTCAAATTCACTTCAGAACAGATGCGGATTCGCGTCATGGGCTGGGCTTCTGTCTGCCCAGTGACTGTAGCTTCGTTGCTAAATGGCTAACATGGATTTTATTAATAAAATAACTGTGTTTATGTGCTTTATGAAGGCTGTAAAACAGCGTTGATACGTTTGGAGCCGTGTCTGAGCCCACTAGATACTTTCAGAGGTGCACCCAGCTGTGTGAGCTCATAAACTCCTCCAGAAACTTAACCTGGATGACGGAGGCTTCCAGCGGTGCTTCAGACTGAGTCAAGCCCAGTTTGATGAACTATTGTCGGTGTCGGCTGGAGGATTTCCCCCGGGACACCAACAGTAGGTGCTACGTCACAATCATGCCACCACAAGTGCAAGCTCCTGATTGGTTAACGAATGTCCGCAGAAGTTCAGATTTTTGAACTCGAGCGATTCGTGCGTCAAACGTGCAAAACGCTCAATTCGCGCCGCGCAATTCGCGTCATCCGTGCCGCGCCATTCACGTGTAACGTGCCACACGATGCCTATTCGCGCATTTGCATTGACTTAACATGTAAATCACTCGCGCTTGACGCTTCTTCCACGTCTGGTGTGAACGCAGCATAAGACTCTTTATGCTGTGTTCACACCAGACACGGAACGCGCGGCGAAATTGTGCTATTCGCGCGTAAATAGACGCGTGAACATTTGAGTTTACTCTCTTCATTCGCGCGTCAGACTCTCCTTCATTCGCGCGTCAGACTCTGCTTCATTCGCGCATCAGACTCTGCTTCATTCGTGCGTCATTGACTTGACATGTAAATCACTCGCGCTTGACGCTTCTTCCGCGTCTGGTGTGAACGGAGCATTAGAATATCTAAGCAGTCAATAAATAGGTGTCTCCATCCACCTGTTTTTGTGAATTTTGGACTTTCACATAAAAAAAACCTTTTCGCAAGATGTGCAAATATATTGAAAATATGCAAAACAAAAACACACATGCACAAATCTGAGTTAGATAATGTTATCTGATAAGAAAAAAAAAATTCATTATGGATGAAACCACATTTAACAAATAAATTCCAGCTTGGGCGTCAAAAAAGTAATGTCGTTTTGTTTAAACAGATCGTGTGATAACAAAAATGGGCATGATGGAATGGCATTAATGGACAAACCAGCAGACTGACCACATTGCACAACATCTGTAATCTTGTTTTGGTCTTTCTAAAATCCCTCAGCCAAAGTCTGTCGTTACGGTGGTTCAGTATTATTAGCTCCCAGTCTTGAGTGGCTGCGCTCCCAAAGAGTGTCCCATGCCTCCAAAAGACAGTTATGACTGCATTCTGAGCTGCAAGTAATTTATAATATACAAAAAAAGGCCCACAGTAACTTTTTTTTTTATATATATATTTGCTCCAATTTATCAGAAAGTGACTATTTTGTTCTCTTTGACTGATGGAAACAGTGTTTTATTCGCTGTTTATGCCATATTCCAGTTTTACAGATAAGTTAGATTCAAATCTTTTCAAATTCAAAACAGCTATGATGACCCTTCATTTTACAAAAACTTCTATAAATAGCTTCTTCTGTGCCTCATACCTCATTACAACATTGCATATGTGTAGTATTTTCCAGTTTTGGTTTTCAGTGCAATAAAGAGTTTGCATGTCTTCTTGATCAGTTTAGAAAAGGTCTGCATTACCAGATCCAATCCAACTGAGATAGGGTGTCCATGGGGTCTTAAGGTATTAAAAGTTGTTAAATCAAATATGAGAAAATTAAGGCCCTTAAAAGGTATTAAAAAGTCTTAATGCATTTTTATGAGGTCTTAAATTTTGTTCAAGTGTTGTCCAGAGTGTTTGACTCCAAAAAAAGCATAAAAATATTCATTTTCCTCCTAATATTAACAACGGCGTGCTCTATTTACACGATTAGTTTGGGCCAGGGTGCATTTAGCTAATGCGACACTTCACATGTAGCGAAACCATAGAGTGAAACAGACGGCCAAATTGGAATATGTAAGTTTGTGTACTCCTGATTGGAGAAAGAGTAGTTCAGTGGCTGAAGCCTGTCGCTGAAAACAATCATGTAATTTCTATCAAGCTTTGTTTCTTCCGAGCTTATCTGAGTTCTGTTGCATGGTTGTGCTCCATTGATTTAACTACAACTATTTATTAAGGTAAAGGTTTAATACTGATTGGAACTTAAAGTGGCGATGAGGTCTTAAAATATTCGGAGAAGGTTTTAAAAAGTCTTAAAAAGGTATTGAAATTACCTTTAGGATTCCTGCATATACCCTGTGAGACCGTATATATATCAAGCTCCTTTGAATCGATCGATGCGTTTACATTCTTTTTATTGTGAACTCTCAACAGATTATTTTAAAAGTAGCTACAGTCAGAGTTGAATCGTGATAAAGCAATGAGCAGGTAGGGAAAAAAAACGACGTCAATGTTAATGAACACTTGTGTGAGAATCTAAAGTCTTTTAAACATCTACAAAGACAACTATCAAATTGATTCTACTTTGAATGAATGTGCATCCAACGGTGTGTAGGTTAATGTGTGCACTAAACCACTTGGGGCTTATATGTGATTAAATACCCCAATCAATTGATAGCCTAATATCTTTGTGCAGGTGGCTGGCAGGATGAGACGTGGCCAGATGGTTGGACTGCGGTCACTCGTGACGGCAAGCGCTCAGCCCAGTTTGAGCACACACTCCTCGTGACGGAGACCGGCTGTGAAATCCTCACCCGTCGGCTGGAGGATAATGGCCGCGCTCACTTCCTGTCCCAAATGTAGGATGCTGGGGGGGGTCACATCAGCCCTATTCTGCAGTGGAGGATACAACCGCTCCGCCCCATATCACCGATCAGCCAATCACACAGTGGTTCTCTATTGGGCAGGAGAGGATTGGCCACGTGGCCGTGTCAGTGGATTTGGGCAGGAGATAGACATTTGTTAACTTCTGAATGTGTCACCTGACTGTCACATTAATCAGCTTGGATCTGAGTCAATTCAAAGGCACTGGGCTTAAACCATGTCGCCACACTCTGTCCGTGAGGCAGAAGTATCTGTGTGAGTGTGTTTGTGAGAGCGCATCGGCTGTATGAGGTCTGCTTCAGTGTGTTTGTACACCTGGCTCGTTGCAACGTATTGTGTCTGTTTTGTAAGCCATTGTTGGGGGTTTTCGGGATGCGAGGAGTGTGTGTGTGTGATAAAACACTGTGGAGTCTCTCCAAATCTTTATCAAATTGTGATTGATATCTGAAAACTCTTCACAGCTGAAAGAGTGCCTCGTAACGTTATTGAACATTGTACAAATGTTTTACATAAACTTCTACCAGCGCTCATAAGGTCCATTAAAATCGATCCCATTTCAGTGAGAGAGTCTATGATCGCCTAGAGGAAGCATTAGGTTAAGTACAGTGGTTTAATTGTGTGATTGAGAGGATGGCCTTTCTCGATGTCCTCTTACTGCAGTCATTCTTAGTGAGTTTTGTTTGTCTTTGGTTGTTTCATGCCACTTAAAGAGAATTCTGAAAGTCTGAAAAGCAGTCGCAGGCCTCTTTGTTTGAAGCATCTCATGAAGTCAGTTTCAGTATTCAAGCTGAATTAAAGTATATTTTCTCCTTTATTTGTTTTTTTTTTTTTAATGCGCAACAAAGAAATCACATTTTTTCAGTATGTGACAAGATCATTCAGGAGCTTGTAATCATAATCAAAGTACAAGATTGACACACTTTAGCTATATCTACAGTACATTAAACTAGTATGGAGTGTCTTCGTTTCCATCTGTTTGTCTCGTACTGTAGAAGTTAGTATGGTGAAGATAATTTCCTTCTTATTTGGACATATCCAGGATGCATCGAATGCTGTAAGATAGGAAAAAAAATGTTATGTTCTGACAGGCTTAACTCAAAATATAACCAAAAAAAAAACTGAGAAATGTACCACTGTCCAGTTTTCATGAGTTTGACGACATCGTTGACCTGCTCCAGATTCATTCTGTGGGTGATAAACTCATCCAGCATTATTTTGCCAGACATGTAGTCACGAACCAGTTTTGGAACACCGTCTTTGATCTTGAAACCTAATTCACATGAATAGAATTTAATTTTTGTTTCCTGTAACCCAGGGGTGTCCAAACTCGGTCCTGGAGGGCCGGTGTCCTGCTGAGTTTAGCTCCGACTTGCCTCAACACACCTGGGGGCTGTTTCATAAAAATCGTTAAAAAAACCTGACTTCAGTGAACTGAACTAAACGTCTACGCTTAAATTGGTTCCATAATAGCAAGATGAAGATCATTTGATCTAACTAATCTGAGTTCAGTTTAAATAATCTAGCAATCTGCTTGTGCACGTTACTGACGTGAGACCTTACAGGTCGAGCATAGATGCATCAATTATGTTGTGTGCTACCATGGCAACTACGAGAACTGAAAGTGCTCTGAAATGATATAATAGTTTAAACATAATAATCAAAAACTACGGCTTGCAACAAAGCAAGAGAGAAGGCTGACAGGAAATCGCAGATCGTCTCGATTGGCTACATATGTACAGTAGCAACATATTCTAAAATATAGGCCGTTATTTAGGCCTATTAACGTTAAATTAAATATTTGTTGAAACATACATTGAAATTGTGCTTGCGCACGTGAGAGAGAGATTACACACATACTGCTAATTTTTACTTGCAAGAAAAAGTTTGAATGCTTTGCAGGCTCACTGTAACATACAAAATGTGCTTAACGTCAGCACATTAAAATTTAAATAATGGCAACAAAGAGCCGTGCACACCCAAGCGGGGGGATTTTTAATTTGCTCCCGAAACCGCTGCAGATAGCAGATTTCCCTTTGACGCATGTGTTTCCCGCACCCCATGGGAAAATATCTTTATATTAAAGTGAGGCTACTGCTCGGCCTGGGTTCATCTCCCGATTATTCCACTCAGGGTTTGCAGCTTTTAAGTCATTCTTTAAGATATGTAGCCTACTTCTTTATATCAGTCCATGCTTTCTTAATATTATTTTCCTCATTCCGTTTTTGTAATTCATATACGTATATAGCTAAGTACACCCTTCACAGATCTCTCTTTTAAATTAATATTTTCTACAGTATGCTTTACAATAATATATTTGTACATATACATTAGATTATTCAGTACAAAAAGCAAAATTTGGAACTAATCTAACAAAAAACAAACAAACTGAAGATCACTCCAAAAATTAGTAATATGTTGGGGGAAATTGTTAAATAACATTTTAATAAACAGGAAAAAATAAATAAATCAACAGAAACACATAATAATAAAAAAAAAATTTTAGTTCAAATGTTGTTTCGTTTGCAATAACTTGTTTGAATTTAAATGCATCTATGGTTCTATTCTTAAAGATGTTTGGTGTATATATATTTACTATAAAGTGACTATAAAGTTTTAATCATTATTAAGAGGTTAAGTGAAATAAAAAGACATCAAATTACGGCAGGCAAATGTTAACATTACTTTGATTTAGCTTGAACTTAAGACTTAGCCTGAGAGTTAACCTGCCCCGGTCCAGGCTAGTTTCCCAGCACAAGTTGCCAGAGTAACGGAGTTTGATCTATGGTAAATTTGAATTATGAAACAGAATCAGCCATTAATAAAACTGACTTACCAAAATAAGCCTGGCTTTTTCTCTAAACTTGGTTTATGGAACAGCCCCCTGCAAGGATGTTTCTAATAAGCCTAGTAAGGGCTTGATTAACTAGCCCAGGTGTTTCTGATTGGGGTTGGAACTAAAATTTGCAGGACACCACCCCTCCAGGACTGAGTTTGGGCACCCCAGCTGTAACCCATGGGAAGTATTAACTGACAGCTGGTTTACCTCCTAAAAGAGTTCCCTTCCAGGTTTTCCCATATATGAGTTGAATTGGCTTTGAAGAGAAGTCCGTATTAGTGTATCCAACCAAAACGCTCAAACCCCAACCTTTAGCACACGACTCCAGTGCAAGCCTCTGAGGTGAAAAACATTCATGTTCAGGTTTTAAATGAGTATTGAAATGCAGAGTTTGCATGCATGCGTGTCAGTTAGGGCTTACCGATACGTCAGTGTTGCCCACACACTCCAGAGAGAAGTCCACTCCTCCATTGGTCATTTCTATCAGCACTTCAGAGATGGGTTTATTGTATGCTTGGGGATTCAGAAAATCTGTGGCTCCAAACACCTTGGCCTTCTCAAACTTCTTTTCATTGATATCCACAGCAAAGATGCGAGATGCTCCGGCGTTTTTACAGCCCATGACTGCAGCCAGACCGACAGCACCAAGTCCAAACACGGCACACACAGAGCCTGGAGTAACCTGAACACAGACAAATCACTATTGTCACCCACATTAACATTCACCTCACAGTTTTGGCCACAGAAACATCAGGACCCTTTAAATCACACCTTAAAATTTGCATTTGCAAAATTTTTGAGCTGGGTATAAATGGAGGCTGGAGCTAGATCCAAGTTAGTGTGTCTTGAGCTCCAAGTGTAAAACCCTCCTGGGGTTTTTGATGGATTTATGGTCTTCTACATAATACAGAGTCCAACCTATTGTGTTTTATTATTGTCTACAACTACAAACCCCCCTCTTTCAGTTCAAGTCTACCTCAGAATTTTTTCAAAAAAATCTTCATGATGGGAGTAGAGCGTTGCGAGCAGAGGGAGGAAGGGGCGTGGCTGGCAGAGCAGGGGAGAAAGGGGAGTGAAGAACTGTCAGTTGGCTCACAAAATCAGACACAATCTGCGAGACCCATGATTTTATAGTTTACAAAGTTAAAATGCAAAGAAATAAACAGTAAGTAATTTAATGCCCTGCTACTTATGTTATTCCAACCACAATTTGTTATATCATCATAAAAATAAACATGTTTATATAAACACTATAAATGAGGGGGACTTCTCTCCTCCTGAATCCTGGGTCTGCGGGATAGCAGTGCAGTAGGTCTCTTTCCCTATCTGTTTCAACCATTAAGTCTGTTTCACACTGCAAACGTGAGCAGCGCATGTTTTTTTCGGCGAGCATGTTAACAGATTACAGCTTTCATACTGCATGTAGAAGCAGCGCGAGGCATGTGTTGGGTATGTGTTGATGTTGCGGATGAAAGTCAGTACGTTGGATTAGAGCTGAAGATCTTTGCCCGAACCCGACGGGACCCGACGGGTTCGGGTTTAATTTCTATCATTTTAGACGGGCTCGGGTCAGGCCGGGCTTGGCTTAGCTGGCGCAGTAAATTAATAGTCATGTGATGCATTTCGATTAGCAAGAGAAAGTAATCAAATCAATTGTTACAACATTAAAATCCATCCCTGCAAAGGTGAAACAAATGATGACAAGAGAAGTGAAAAAGAGCGAGTTTTTGACTGTGGTCAGGCCAGCCGCCAGTCCAGAAGGAAATGTTATTCTATTCACTCATACACTGCATATTACGGTAGAGCGCTAAACAGCAATGTATGTACAGCAAGCTGTTAGGGAAGAGGACGAGGTCATTCGCTACATTGAAACTGCTGTCATGGAAAATTAAACGGATGTTCTTGGCAGGTAGAAGATGAACAAACAATCCTACCCAAAACTTGCAAAATTAGCCAGATCAGAACTCTGCATCTCGGCCTAGCAGCTGCAGTAAAAGGTATTCGGTTTCGCAGCATCCTGAGCGCAGGACTGCGCTAAAGCCATTTACAGTGAATTCAATACCTGCACAAAAGCACATAGCCTAATCTTGGTGAGTAAAGGGTTTTTAAATTGTAAATAAATATTATTTAACCATAAAATCATAATGTAGACAGAGTATACAGGCTAATGTTGGCATTATTCGTTCGTTATTCAGCTTCCCCGTCGCCTTAATGCCAGATTGTGAAGAGAAGCAAAACAAATGCCGCAGAGCCTTTATCTTAATTTTGTTATTGCCAAATACCCGTCATAATTTAGAATTTATTTTAATTTAATTTGTTAAGAAAGACTTCTTTTCGTTGGTGTGTTGGCCAATTTAAAGGCTAGGTGTATGTACCTAGGTCTATTTAGAGCGCTGAGATGTTACGATGTTACAGAGGACTTATTTTATTTCTTTGTTCCGACTTCCAAGTGACCTATACCCTATGTTTGTTATGAATAAATTATGTTAAAGCATATAAATGACTCATTCTTGAAAAAAGGCAAAAGAGCTGTGTGCATGCCATGTGCACATTTGAATAATGTCGGGTTATTAATGGGTTCGGGCTTTATAAAGCTGTCAATCAAAATGTCGGGCTCGGGTTGAATTCTGTCGGGCTCGGACCCCATCGGGCCTAATTTTTATGGCCCGATTACACCTCTACGTTGGATAGGGCGGCGGGGCACATTTGCCGCCCTCACTATTATGACAGACCCCTATTATGCCAGTGTTGTGTTGATGTTGCGGATGAAAGTCAGTATGTTGGGTTGGGCGGCGGGGCGCGTTTGCCGCCCTCATTAATATGCCGCCCTAGGCGGCCGCCTAGGTCGCCTCAATGGACGCGCCGGCCCTGTCTGCAGCCTTAACCACTCCTCCCTTTGCTTGCAGCGATCCACACCCCTTGAAGCATTTTTTGAAAAAATTCTGAGGTAGACTTACTTGAACTGAAAGAGGAAGGTTTCATGACCCTTTAAGAAGAGTCGATAGGGTCAAGAGGAATAGCTTAAGGCAGCAGTCACTAGGGATGCTCCGATCGATCGGCCAGAGATCGGTATCGGCCGATAATCACATTTTATGACTCGATCGGTACTCGCCAATCTGGCCGATCTCATTGACCGATCACAGGTGTCTGTTTACGAGTTTATATGCAGAGGAACCAGACATGCTAGTTGGAGAGCAAAATATTGGAATGGTCTTGCATGTGTTTAGACCTTTTTACATGTATAAGAACTGAGAGTTCTGTGTTTTTGACAATATTGCAGTTCACTAAAACCTGGCTGAAATACAATTAAAAATGTAAAAAAAAAATGTTTTAATTGAATATTTCATAATATACCTTTTTGTAATATACTTACTGCAATAAACAAATATATATATTTATAGATGTGCATTTTAACATCTTATGCATCAAATATGTACTTTTCTTGATTGAGACATGTCGAATTCTTCTTCCATCATTTGCAATGTTTCCAAATTGCTTTGTTAGTTGTTTTTCTTACCATTTTTTTGTATCTGTTTTATCTATTATTTTCTGTAAAGTTGCTTCTGACCATGACATGTCCACACTAAATGGTTATAAGAGACATGTTTGAGGGATTATATGCAACATTCTTCATTTATTCTCTGAGGTGTAAGGCAAGATCTCCACTTAATTATCATACTTGGGGGGGAAAAATGTGCTTCATGTATTATAAAGCTTGAAGCATCAGAATCGGTACTCAGTATTGGCCGATCACCATCACAAAGAATCGGTACTTGGTATCGGCTGCAAAAATCCTGATCGGAGCATCCCTAGCAGTCACTCAAACACTTGTTGCAAATGAGATTTCTAGAAAAGCATTGCTGAATGCATAACACGCCCAACCTTAAAACAGATGAGCTACAGCAGCAGCAGAGGGAGGTTTCATGACCCTTTAAGGAAAGTAGATATGGTCAAGATGAATAGCTTAAGGCAGCAGTCACTCAAACACTTGTTGCAAAGGAGATCTCTAAAAAAGCATTGCTGAATGCATAACACACCCAACCTTAAAGCAGAAGAGCACACCCATGACACTCCTTTCAGCTAAAAACAGCAAACTGTTTTTTGACTGTTTTGAATTCTAGATTTCTACTGCAACATTCAGATGTCATGTCAGAATTTATGATGATGGATCCTTCCTGTCTTAAATCTGTGATTTCAAGTTATCAAGGTTTGTGCATTGTTTAACATCAGTATTGTTCCCAAACATAAGAATACTATCTTGCAAAATTTCTGAACATTGCCTTCACAGTCACCAGATCTCTATCTAACAGAGCAGCTTTGGGATGTGTTGGAATGGGGAAATTCACATCATGGATGAGCAGCAGACAATATCTACAGCAACTGCACAATGCTATCACGTCGGTACAGACCAAAATCTCTTAGATAGGATTGTTTAGAAGTCCTGTAAACATTCCTATCTAAATGTTTACAGTTTAGCCTTGATATAGACAAAATCAGGTAAACATTTTAGAGAGCCTCCTAATGCAGTTAATCTCATGAATGAAAATGAACAGTTTGCAATGTATCCTTATAGCAACCATTCAGTTAAGTCATCTAAAGCCATTTAACATAGACTTCCATCAAATGGCTTCAAATTATTAAAAGTAGGAAAAAAAAAGTCAGAGTAAATCATGATAGATCACTTTCATGGCAAAAGCTGTAGTTTTAAAATTCTTCGTTGAGAATATTGATGTTATTAATTTACCACTTTCTGTATATTGTTTTATATTTAGAATCTTTTGTGGAATTATAAAGTTCTTAATGGAAACATTGATTGCCTTATTTTTAAAGTTGGCATGTAACGGGAAGTTAAGATTGTCTTTTTTTCCGACCCAGGCTCATTCTGATTACGTACCCCAATATACATTTCTGGAGAGAGCAAAATACGTCCCAGGAGCTACATTTTTTTTTTTTTTTTTTGCCAAATTTATCAGGCCGCTGTGTAGGCTTTTTTAGATCTCAAATTTCTCTCGCAAGGGCCATTCGCGCATGCTGTTCTCACGTAAATCCACCAGAGGCCGCTGTGGACTGACTGACTTACCCTCCCCCTTCCTTAAACCCAATCAATAGAGTGGTAAAAAGCACAGATTGACCCGCCCACCCACTTCCCTAAACCCAACCAACAGTGTTTGAAAAAGCAATCCAGAAAAAGAAAAGCCCTCGCCATATTTTTACCACGTTTTTAGATTTTACCATATTCTCACCCTGTTATTTACTTGTTTGTTTTATTTTTTAGCTTTTGTTTTTGTCTTACCTGCTGTCTGGAATCATTCTTCACTGGGCTCAAACTCTGTTTTTACGTTCAACACCGCTCTGCATCTCATGTTCGCTGACGTACATGTCGAAACTGGTAACAGCGGAAAAGCCGTCCATATGGAGGTAATTTGTCAGCTGGTAAGCGAGAAAAGGAACGGCGTCATACCGCCCCGTAGCGTTCGTTTTAAAGATGAAATGCAGCCATACATAGCTCTGGCTACATAATTCGCGATCTCCAGAAACGTATCAAGGGCTACGTTTTCAGAATGAGCCTATGCTATTTTTTTTGTTCTCTCGATTGTGACATACATCCAATTAAAATAGTTCTGAACCTAGAAAAAAAAAAAGTAGGGTGGCGCATTATTCCGTTCATTGGGAACTGATTGGATCATTGGAAGATGGGCGATGCTAACAAAATGAAAGAAGATTGACGAATGGACAAAAGTAGGACAGAAACTAGACACCCCCTGATAGCCCCGCCCTAAAGGCATTCCATGTGACTGGAAATTAAGAAAAGTCATTTGGAGGGGGCAGGTAAGATTATGGTATTTAATTAAAGATTATGAGGGCAAATTAATTTTTTGAAAAGAATGAAGTGCACAGATCATTTATAACATGCGCTATTATATAAATATATAAATAAGAATAGCTCATTTTAATTTCATGGCTACTTTAAAAGCACATATTCAGTGAAATATGGCAATTATTTCATTAATGAACAAACCTACAATGTGCGTTACTCAAGAGACAAAATCAGGTAAGCATCCCAATACACACCCCAGCTGAGTTGACGGCAGCTCCGTATCCAGTTGTGACTCCACAGCCCAGCAGACACACGCGGTCCAGAGGAGCATCATCATCAATCTTTACCACATAAATCTGTCTAATAACGATGTACTCGGCCAGAGTTCCTGTGTTTGTGAACTGCAGGATGGGCTTACCACGGCAGGTGAAACTTGTTTTGGGATATGACATAAATTCAATATGATCATTTACCCTGGCAGAAAAAAAAAGAAAGTTTTGTTATACGGATGAATGAATAAAATATGTTACCTGTGGTTTTGTTTGTCGTTCTTACCAGCTGCGCTCACACAGGTTTGTTTTTGGACTCTTGCAGAACTTGCATTCTCTGCACTGACAGCCCGAGTTTGGAATGACCTTATCACCTGTTCAACACAATGCACTGATTGTCATTTGAATGATCTGTAAGCTGAATAAATAAGCTTTCCATTGATGTTTGGTTTATTAGGGTAGGACAATATTTAGTTGAGATACAACGACATAACTCTGGAATTATCTGAGGGTAAAAAAAAAACTAAATATTGAAAAAAAAAAAGGCATTTAAAGTTGTACAAATGAAGTATTTAGTAATGCACTTTACTAAGAGTTAGTAGAGATTTTTGTAACATAAAGTCTGGAGGTAAAATTCCATTTGTTACCCCTAAAAAGGGTCTGGGATCATTCTGCGTGACGTTTTATGGCCATCTGGTGCCAAGAAATCTGCCTTGAAAATCTCTAGGTGACACCTTTTATCTACCAGGATTGCTTTGCTTCTCTGCTTGGTTTTCAGAGGAACATTGCAGATTAGAGGAAATAAAGGAGGGAAACCCCTTTCTTTGCTTTCCCTTTTTGTCTAGACACAAACATTCTTCAATAATAAAAAGGACATTT
This sequence comes from Danio kyathit, assembly GCA_903798195.1. Taxonomy (NCBI): domain Eukaryota; kingdom Metazoa; phylum Chordata; class Actinopteri; order Cypriniformes; family Danionidae; genus Danio; species Danio kyathit. The sequence continues at coordinate 20,307,501 of LR812531.1, read as the reverse complement.
AGAACCCAAGATTCTCCCCCAAAGTACATGTAACTTTTTTAATTTGTATACTCGCTCATATAATTCAATTCAGTTCACCTTTATTTCTATAGCGCTTTTACAATGTAGATTGTGTCAAAGCAGCTTCACATAGAAGATTATCGTAAATTGAAACCGTCTCAGTTCAGTTTTCAGTGTTTAGGTTTAGTTCAGTTTAGCTCAGTTCAGTGTGGTCTAATAATCACTACTGAGAGTCCAAACACTGAAGAGCAATTCCATCGATGCGCAGCTCTACAGATCCCGAACCATGCAAGCCAGTGGCGACAGCGGCGAGGAAAAAAAAAAACTTCACCAATTGGCGAAAGTGAAGAATTTGAAAAAACCTTGAGAGAAACCAGGCTCAGTTGGGCACGACCATATAACCCGTACGCCTTATATTTTTACCCTTTTTAATGCAGTAGATAGAGTAAGAATATGGAACAAAATCAATGCCAAAAGTATTGAATTAAAAAGCTTGTTGAATAGCACAAACTGAAACAAATAATACACCCAATTAACAAGTTCTTGCATTTTAATGACTTGAATTCCATAGTTTGTATTTTTAGGTGCTGAAATTTAACATAGCTGTTTATTTAAGCTGTGAATATTTCAACAAAAAATATTTCAAACACGTTTTCATACTTGTAAATTCAGTAATTCATATTCAATTTCCAGATTTCACTTACAAAATATTCAATACCCTTTAAAAATACGATGTATAATATTCAAAAGGCAATTTTCAGTTCATTTTTAATTTAAACTGATTTAGCTGTGATGAGTAAATGTTGTACAGTGGTCGTCCACGCCACCTAAGCACAACCTAAAGCACGCGGCCTTCATGATGTTTAAATGGCAACATTATGACATCGTTGTGACAACCTTTAGCAACAACGTAGAATCCTCAACCTTTTTGCAAGGTTTGTACAACGTTGTAGGAAAGTGGCTAAGTTGAGGCAATGTTGTGTGTTTGTTGGTTATAGATGACCAAAACATCATTTACTCATGCTCATTTTATTACTTATAATGTCCAAGACATTGATATTAATATTAAATGCTACTTTTGCTGGGTTAAAAATCTTAAATTATTCCATTTTCACCTGCTAGTGAAAAGGCAGCTGGCAAACTTCACTCTGCAATCTATTGCTTTTCCTGCAGTTCCCGGATGTAATGTCGAATTTGAACCACTGAATTTATGGAAGCAAATATTTGAACAGAAATAAAATGAACTGAAAATTGCCTTTTGAATATTATACATCGTATTTTTAAAGGGTATTGAATATTTTGTAAGTGAAATCTGGAAATTGAATATGAATTATTGAATTTACAAGTATGAAAATGTGTTTGAAATATTTTTTGTTGAAATATTCACAGTCTAAATAAACAGCTATGTTAAATTTCATCACCTAAAAATACAAACTCTGGAATTCAAGTCATTAAAATGCAAGAACTTGTTAATTCAGTGTATTATTTTTTTTTCAGTTTGTGCTATTCAACAAGCTTTTTAATTCAATACTTTTGGCATTGATTTTGCTCCATATAAGAATGTATGAACCATGTTGTTGTATTCTTAAAACTTTCGTGTTTAGCATCATTGCGTTCCGCATTTGAATTTACAGCTCACGAGCTATGACATATAACGATAACTTGTATGCTTGGTGTATTTTCAAACAATGGGTTAAAGTTTGCTTGGTCTGTCGTGGGACTTTTTTTTCTTTTCTGTATGTTAGGTTTTGTACATTTGTTTGTTATATGTTAGGCTAGTCAATAAATTGCACTATAACCACGCTGGATTGTCTTTCTTTGCCTCATATAAATGGTCACTTTAATGGTAAAAGATTCCTTGCTACCAGCTTATTAAAGTTTAATAGAGCTAAAACTATTCATCTACTTCACAAGAAGTAAAATTCCCTTTCTAAATAAACAAACCGTGAAAGAGTCTGCTCAGACGAGTGGACAAAGTCATTGTTTTATTTATTTTGTTAAGTTAACTATAAGTTAATTCTGAATCATCATAATAATAATAATTTGTTATCATTAATCATCAATATTCAATAATTTAGCTAATTTTGCTACATTTTAAATTTTTACAGAAGATCTTTACTCAATATTCTAAAGATTTTTTGGCATAAATGAAACAAAACGATCATTTTAACCAATACAATGTATTTTTGGCTGTTGTCAAAATAGCTAACATAAGACTGGCTTTGTGGTCCAACATATTTATACTCTAAGATAAGTAACTGAATGACTTTTAAAAACTCCTGAAACCACTTACTGCACCCTCATGTTGATCCCAATCAGCAGCCAACAGTGTTAACTTGTACTATAACTTCTTCAGTTAAAGTAAGCATTGCCCAGCCTAAAGCACGTCAGTGATGTATATTATTTGAACACTATTATGTACACCTTTTCAACTGATAGTAATCAAACCAGCCAAACGGATGGAATGGAAGATAAGAATGCAAAGGTAAGGTGATTTGAGAGATTGTGAACATGGCATATTAGTTGGTGGTTAACAGGCTGGTCTGAGTATTTCAGAAGTTACAAATTTACTGGGATTTTCATGTGTAACCATCTCTAGGGTTCACAGTAAATGGTCTGAAATTAAGCAAATGTACAGTGATACTATGAAAGCGCAGATCAGAAGTCAAAAGAAGGTCTAACTTGATATTAGCAATGTGTACCTAATAAAGTGGCCAGTGAGATTGCGATTACAGCATTAATTATCATCACTTCTAATCTGCACTCTTTATTTAAGTTTAGAATTTTCAGCTTCTATGAATGAAAACATGTTTTGTGTATTTTTGCTATTCATTATATCACTTTAAAATCTCTTCATTTGTCTTCACAAAAAGTAAGTCATACAGTGGTGGGAACTAACACGAGGGTGGGTAAATGATGACAGAACTTTCATTTATTGCTGAACAATGACAAAAATGGTTTAAATCACTATGAAATCATATTTTATTATACTTTTTTATTGACTATTATAGTGTGGTATACGTTTTTCATTCATATGTTCTCATAGTCTCACCCTCCCTCTTCTATCTGTGATATGTTTCATTATTCGAGGGTGGGGTAACCAGTCACACTTGAGATCCTCCAATAGCAAACAATAATGATCCAACAATCCAACCAATTCCTGATGGACAATATCAAGTCCCTCCCATGTTTTTTTTCTAATTTGAGAAGCTATTTGTACGTATTTATGGAAGAAAAAATTACAGCTTTCTTTATTTTATTACATTACCTGGTTTGAATTCAGTGACTCCAGGTCCAACACTCTCCACCACTCCACCTGCTTCATGCCCCAGTATAGTGGGAAAGCCTTTCTTGTCCGTCGACTCCAACAGGTGAAAAAGGTCGGTGTGACACAGACTTGTATATAAAATCTGTGTGACAGAAAACCATTAATCATTATTTCTTGATTTAAGAATTGTTTGATGGGTTCTTGACATCTTTCATGAGACATTTCCCACCTTAATTCGAACTTCTCCCTCCTGCGGTGGGGCGACTTCTATTTCCTCCATTACCAGAGGAGCCTTGGGCTCCCAGGCAACAGCGGCCCGACATTTGATCACCTTCAGCACACAAAAGAAATTGGTTCAGCATTTTGTAAATCTAGAGATTTAATGATTACTGGTTTATAACTGGAGCAGTTGCAAGATCTGTACTCTCTGACTTCAGTTGGAGTTTGTCCAGCCAATGAAAACATTAACACATTTTAGAGCCACAACTATCTGATTTCTCTATCTCTAAAGCTAAATATTAACTCGGTGAAACTGCAAGAGCTCATTTAGTGCTAGTGTCCATTTGAGTAGATGAAGTGGGAGAGTCACAAAACATTTGAAATTTGTTTAAAGGACTTGAAGTAAATTATGAATGCACAAATGTCACTTTAGCGTGTGATTTCTAAATCTTTTCATGTAGTCTTTTTACACCAATTAATCTTTACAGAAAGTCAATATGGTTAGCAAAGCATTGTAACAAGAAAAAATACTATTTTTAAGCCATATTATAGTCATGTATTATATTAATACTTATCCAGTACAGCATTTAATACAAGAATATCTCCAAGTGTCCACAGCAGTCTTCGGTGTAAGACATTAGACTTGACTGTAGGACTTTTTGCATTGCAAATTTGTAAATGTGATCAATAGGTCAATGGACATGAGGTTAAACATATAAAGTCTTATTAAAAATGCATTAACTGCTCTGCAGCACAAATGAAAACACACCAAAAGACAAGTTTACAAACCTTCCCTGCAGTGGCCATTTCCCAGTGTAGTCGTATTGCTGTGATGAATGCAAAGAGACAATGAGATTCTCTGGCGGTCGTTTTTATACCCTGGTTTTAAACAGATGAAGCAATCATGTGCTCTTGCACTCTCCCCCTCTCTTCGTCTCTGTAGCCTACTGAACTTAAATTACAACTTGAATTATGAAAATAGCAAAGATATACAGACATTCCCTGAAATATTTAACAGAAGAGTGTTAATTAGCTGTGTGAATATGAGAGCTGGACTCTTTCTAGTGTATTTTGGTCAGTAAATAAATTTGATACTCTCACTACTAGAGATATTCAGTGTTACAGAAAGAGCAGCTTAACCTTGCATAATGAGTTCATTCAACATTCTCAACAAAGTTCATTCTCATAACATGAGAAGAGTGAAATTTACTGAAAAGACAATGACTGTTAGTTTACTGTGGTTTAAGTGCTTCATTTTTGCTTGACCTTTACCTTTATTTATATTTATTCCATGGTTTATCTCCAAATTAAAGGAGAGGATGAGTTAGATGGCTTACTGCTAATGTTGTTTAGAGATTGGCAACAATAGCCTTATTGCAAATGACTACAAAACTAATTATGAAATAGGTTTTATGTTCATTTGAGAGTTCTATGATCATATTGAAAGCTGAAAGCATAATCAAATCAAGTAAAACGTTGTATATAATTGTTACCATTTACACGCAAACAAAACCTTTATTTGTGGGTGAATTGGCAGACCACTTTTCAATGTCTCAGATGATTGACACTGATAATAAAATTGAAGTGTTCATCTGAGAGTAGGCCTACATGATCATTTTAAAGCTGGACGCATAATCAAACCAACTTTTAGAAAGGCCTGCAAATGTCATTTAAATGTGACTGAAACCTGTTTTGTGGGTGAAGTGAATGAGGAACCCTGGTTCAGACCACTTTTAAAAGAAAATCGTAGTTAAATCATCAAATCTGGTGAAAAATTAACATGCAAGCAAACATTAAACAATTCAGCAGACCAATCTGACGGAAAATGTACTCCAAATGTGCCCCAACCCTGCACCCGAAGAAAACTTACTTTCACAAGATGTGGACGCCGGAAGGTCAAAAATCCCAGCCTGGCTGCTGTTTTGGATTTAGTGCGCGATATACAAACACCTAAACCACAGAATTACGACTGCACACACACTTTTAGAGTAACAAATATATAACAAAACTGCAGAACTGGACATACAAAAGACTGCCTCCCTCAACGAAGTAGGAGTAAAGTAGGTGGGGTCGTGGGGAAGGGGTGTATGATCTGTAGTGCATTCACAATCCAGCCACCAGGGAGCGCTTGAAACATATTGATCTCTGACGCTCAACAATAATCTCTTGTAGCTCAACAATAAAACAAACTACCCAAAAAATTTACCTCCCTTCTAAAATGGCATGACGGGCCAAATTAAAGGTTTCCAAGGGCCAACTTTGGCTAATTTGGCCATCTCTGGCCTAAAGTATGTTGGTCTGATGTGATATACAATACTGAACTTTAGATGGCAGACTTGCACAGGGTGTATGTTGCACAAGGATGTTTGTTTCCGTTTGTGTGTGTGTGTGTGTGTGTGTGTGTGTGTGTGTGTGTGTGTGTGTGTGTGAAGTACACATTGATGATCTATAAATATGTGACCCCGGGAATAGGTATTTTAAATACAAAATAGTAGTTTGTCATTTGTATTTGATAGGGTTTATGAAAATGGGTAATTTTGTAATTTTAATTTTGTATCAAATTACTTTACTAACTGGGTAACACTTTATTTTGATGGTCCATTTGAGTATTAGTAGACTGTCTGCTTAATATCTGTTGACACTGACATTTAACAGTCCTTCAACAGACAATTAACTGACTATAAGAAACTTTGCAGTTACATGTCAACTTACACTAACCCTAACCCCTACACCAACCCTAACACCCACCCTAACAGTCTACTTATAATCTAATGATAATTAGTTGCAATGTAACTTAAATTCAACAAACGGACCGTCAAAATAAAGCGTGACCCTTTACGGTCTTGTATTTTTGTATTTTTAAAATACTGTAAAATACTTTGTAAAAAATCTACATCAAGACATCATAAATGCATCCTCTGATTGGTGCTTTGAATGTTATTCACGCTTCCATTTGATGAAGAATTAAAAAAAATTAGGAGAAAGAGTATACTCAAATAACAGTAATTTTGGATGGATTGCTGATGCCAAATGTTTGTCGTTAAAAAAAACAACAAAAAAATAAGCCCTACAGTGGCGATTCCTACGATACTTCATTGGCTGTTTGTTTCAAATGCCAGTAGCTGATCAGTAGGTCCACTGTATAATGAATAGGAAAGATGTAAGCCTTAATATGTCACAACATATGCAACACAACTATTTAATAATCAAAAACTCCTAATACAGTTTTTACATTATATATTGAAGTGTTCAATAGTAAAAAAAATATATATATTTCTGAAAAATTCTGTAAACAAAAAATAAATAAATTAACTCTTTATTTAACACACTTTTAAAATATTAAGAGGTTGAATAATCAATGTACAGAGATGATGGCAATTATTACTGGCCACACTTGCTATCAAACATTGTATACTTCAGTGAGTCAGTCTAATAGTGAAGGATTGATCGAGTAAGTCTAATTGATGGAAGATTTACGAAGAAATGTCATGCTCCTTTATAAAAGTATTTTGTAGTATTTTTAAAATACAAAATACTGTATTTTATTTTGATACACGTTGTGGCTGCTGTATTTTGTAGTTTATTTTGATACACCTAAATTTAAGGTATTTGGTATTTTATTTTAAAATACATTTCAATGTATTTTTGCCCCACCTTGTGTGACACCAATGCATTTGCAGTGGCGACTACAAAGTAATCACCTTAGGTTTGCCGTCTCAGTCTGTTTCATTGTGTTTATACGCTTGGCTTGTTGCAGTATATGGGTATCTTTGCTATACTCTTTAAATCGTATCATATAACTGATTTATTAAAACTCCTCACTGAAAGAGTACTCCATAACATTACTGAACATTGAACAAATACTCTTGTTGGACTTCTTCTAGCACTCATATGGTTAGGGGCGAACTTAACCAATAAGCGAGGTAAGCAGCCACTTAGAGCCCCGGAGTATTAGGGGGCCGCAAACAATACCAAGAAGCCTATATTAATCATTCATTCATTTTTTTTTCAGCTTAGTCCCTTTATTAATCAGGGGTTGCCACAGTGGAAGGAACCGCTCATATTACTCATATAGCTCTTTTATTAATTTTCTATGTTTCTATGTTTAATTTTCTATGTTGTAAAATCTTTTCCCAGTGATGGGTTGCAGCTGGAAGGGCATCCGCTGCATAAAACATATGCTGGATAAGTTGGTGGTTCATTCCGCTGTGGTGACCCCAGATTAATAAAGGGACTAAGCCGAAAAGAAAATGAATGAATGAGTGTTGTAAAATCTGTCTATAACCATTAAGATTTGAACATTATTGCTTCTTTTTAAAACCGAGGGCTCCTTAAATAGTGGAATATTCCTTCCATACATGCACATATTAAAATCACAAATATGGTTAACTAACTGCGCATATAGTTTTTTTTTTTTTGTTTTTTTGTTTTGTGAACTGATTGTATTTAATTTTACATCAAGAAGATAAAGGTTTCACTTAAAATATATATTTTTTAACATGCAGTTTATTTACCAAAAAAAAAATAAAAAATCAAATAAAGAATCTGCAGAGAAAAAAAATATGATAACACTTTATTTTGATGGTCCATTTGAGTATTAGTAGACTGTCTGCTTAATATCTGTTGATTCTGCTCCTTTAACAGACATTTAACTGACTATAAGAAACTTTGCAAGTACATGTCAACTTACCCTAACCTTAACCCCAACCTAACAGTCTACTTATAATCTAATGAGAATTAGTTGGCATGTAGATGCAATGTAACTTAAATTCAACAAACAGACCATCAGAATAAAGTGTGACCAAAAATATCTATAGAGAAAGAGAATGTTTTGAGTTTCAATGCTAGGGCCCCATACCTGGAATTGCTTAGGGGCTCCAAATCACTAAATCCGCCCCTGCGTATGGTGCAATTAAATTGATCGCAACTGATCTCTTCATGTCTCTGTGAAGACCTGGAGGAAGCATTAGGTGAAGTACAAATAGGTTAATTATCTTCTGATCACTGATATTTAAAGAGAAACGTAAAAGCCTGAAGAGCAGTTGCAGACTCTTTGTTGGTTTGATGCAGCTCTTTGCGTGCAGATACATTTCAGTTTGCAAGGTAAATTATATTACATTTTATCTTTTATTTTAGTCTAATGTTAGATGGGGTTTAAATTAAATTTAAAAACATCTCAGAAAATAATCACAATGAATTAAAATGAGCGTTTGAATTCAGAGTTATATGCACGTCCTCCAGCTTTGTTGCAGTTTGATCATCTTTCTGTACAATAACTTTTGTTTTCGCTTTTCACACACAAGTTGATTTTAGGTTAATTTTATTTACATGCTATTATATTGATAAAAGGCTTACTGATTAAAAATTGAGTTAATAATAATTACTCGAATATATTTATCTTGTTAGAATCGACCATAACATTTAAGTCAAATAAGGTAAGAAAGGATTCAGTCAAAAGCAGCTGAAAAACATTTCTGCAGTCATCCAGGAGATCATCTGTGCTGAATTACTGTAGCAGTTTCTCACATCGTTTCACTTCTAGCCAGACAGAACCAGAGTACCATAATCTAAACCATTATTTTCATCTAGACCTTCCAGAAATCATTTCAGTGTGTGTTAAACTGGCTGCATTTAGTCCGAGCAATCCGTTTGTCTTAAATGTTTCTTCAGAAAAGTCTACAGCTGCATTTTTTCTAGTGCTTCTTAACTATCCAATGTGGAATTCAAAATAAATGCTGAAAAGTCTGGCTTGGAGAAGAGAAATAAACTATTTTGACGGCATCATAAATTGGTTACACAAAACCTCTTGAATGATTTATATGCTTGACTCTTTTTATTTGCCAAGGATCACTTTTTCTTGCAAAATATTTCAGAAGCGTTTTGCTTGCAGATGAATAGAACAGTGTTTAGTGTTAAATGTTTACATGCACTTATGAATCATTTCATAAAGCAGATGCAATATGCTATTAAAGAGGATCATGGAATGCAAACAGCTGCAGAGAAAGCTAATCAGAATATAACTGTAGAGTAGAAACTGGTCTTGTGACGACAGTTTGCTTCTCATTTGGATACGCTCATGATGGTTCGAATGCTGTAAAAGAGGAAACAAAGATTAGCATTTTAGATTTTAACCACATTAACCTCAGACACACACACACACACAAATGACAAATGTTACCCTTGTCCAGTTTTCATGAGGCTGATGGCATCGTTCACCTGCTCCAGATTCATTTTGTGGGTTATAAACTCATCAAGCATTATTTTGCCAGACATGTAGTCACGAACCAATTTCGGAACTGAATCCTTGCACTTAAAACCTTTACAAAAACAGATATGTTTACAGACATTTACTCTGAAAGCTTTAGAAAGCATTGATGGGTAGTTTACATACCTCCAAACAGAGATCCTTTCCAGGTTTTCCCATATATGAGCTGAATTGGCTTTGCAGAAAAGTCTTGCACATTAGTCCATCCAACCACAACGCTCACACCCCAACCTTTAGCACACGACTCCAGCGCACTTCTCTGAGGTCAAAGATGTTGTTTTCATTCGCACAAAGAAAGACTGCAAGTACTGAAAAGCTTTTAAGGGAATAACTAATCCACCTTTTTACAAGTCAGGTCTTACCATTACGTCAGTGTTCCCCGTGCACTCGATTGAGAAGTCCACTCCTCCTCCACTGGTCATTTCTATCAGCACTTCAGAGATGGGTTTATTGTATGCTTTCGGATTGACAAAATCTGTGGCTCCAAACACCTTGGCCTTCTCAAACTTCTTTTCATTAATATCCACAGCAAAGATGCGAGATGCTCCGGCGTTTTTACAGCCCATGACTGCAGCCAGACCGACCGCACCGAGTCCAAACACGGCACACACAGAGCCTGGAGTAACCTGAACACAAACTATTATTGTAATGCTCATTCATTGCAATGTATCATTCCCGATAGTATGGATGCAGACTTGGATTTGCAAGCTGAGACTGCAAATCTCAGTCAGACACAATGCACTCAATGGAGCTAGTGACGTCACTGTAAGGCAGGGGTGTCCGAACTCGGTCCTGGAGGGCCGGTGTCCTGGAGAGTTTAGCTCCAACCCTAATCAAACACACCTGAGCCAGCTAATCAAGCTCTTACTAGACATACTACAAACTTTCTGGCAGGTGTGTTGAAGCAAGATGGAGATAAACTCTCCTGGACACCGACCCTCCAGGACGGAGTTTGGACACCCCTGCTGTAAGGCAATGGTCTCAAGCTCAATTCCTCTAAGGCCGCAGCTCTGCATAGTTTAGCTCAAACGCACACCTGCTTAATAGTCTTTAGTAGTCTTGAACACCTTGATTAGTTGGATCAACTGTGTTTGATTAGGGTTGGAGCAAAACTGTGCAGAGCTGCGGCCCTCCAGGAATTCAGTTTGAGACTTATGCTGTAAGGGGTAGGGTTAGGTGTGCACATTAAAACCATTGCATGCAGCTCACCTTGCAACTGCACCAAGTCTGCATCCAGACCATTCTCAACATTCACCTCATTATACAAGCATAAGAAACCATTTCAAATGAATTTCTTGGCATTAGATAATAAAAAACGAATGCTGTTTCTCCAGATATATAGATTGATTATTCAACACAGTAACAATAAATTAATATCATTCTTCGGATTTTCGGAAATCTATCAATTTAATAAACATCTGAAACGCATGAATATGCAAGTAAAAACATTGACTTAAAGTGGAAGTGAAGCATCCAGTCAAGTTTACATTGTTTTGTAAATTGGTTTCCACTATAATGAAAATATATTAAACAAACTCGATTTTGAAGAAAGGGGCATGTTTTACTATGGCCTTTAGCGCAAGGGCGTCGCCATCTTAGAATATCGCGGTGTCTGACATCACGGGGTTGGATCTGTTCCCTAAAAACTATAGTAAAACATGCCGTTTTCTGCAAAATGGTTGCATTAATTGAGTTTGTAATATATATTTTCATCAAAGTGGAAATCAATTTACAAAATAATGTAAACTTGACTGACTGCTTCACTTCCACTTTAAAGGGGAACTGAGCTATCAAAATGCCTTTGATCTTTTGGTCATGGTACAATAAAAACATTCTGTATGGATTTAGAACTCAATGCTTTCATGCTAGTCCAAAAACAGCTTATATTGAAGCCAATCTGCCAAAATGACAGGTTGTAAAACTGTAAAAGTTGTGAAACGTCCTTTAATAGAGAAGATCTATGTCTACTTCTACATCAATGTTTAGCTCCACCCAAGAAAAAAGAGACAAATCAATAAAAAAAATAAAAAAATAAATAATTAAGATTTCTGTAGGCAAGAAGACAGTGTGCAATGCTAAGTTGTGGAAAAAACAAGGCATTGCATTCCTTCTGATCCTAACCATTTATTTGAATGAATTTATATTGGTGCCCTCACAGCTGTCCTTTCGAAACTGTATATGATAAATATTGACAAAAATAGTAGCGGTGGGCATTTATTTCCTAATCTACAATTTACTATAGTCAAATGGCATGTTCAGATGGGTTGTGGGCGTCAAAACATGACAGAAAATAGCCTATTACTACTCTAAATAGAAAATGACAGGGCGTCACGCTGGAGCAGTGGGTAGCTCGATCACATCATAGCAAGAAGGTCGCTGGTTTGAGCCTCGGCTGGGTCAGTTGGCATTTCTGTGTGGCGTTTGCATGTTCTCTCCGTGATTGTGTGGGTTTTCTCCAGGTGCTCCGGTTTCCCCCACAAGTCCAAAGACATGCTGTATAGGTGAATTGTGTAAGCTAAATTATCCGTAGTGTATGTGTGTGAATGAGTGTGTGTGAATGTTTCCCACTGTTAGGTTGCGGCTGAAAGGGCATCCGTTGTGTAAAAAAAATATATGCTAGATAACTTGCCGGTTCATTTCGCTGTGGCGACCCCAGATTAATAAAGAGACTAAGCCAAAAAGAAAATGAAGGAATTAAATAAAAATGACCCCTTTAAAATCTAAGGTAAATATTTTAATCTTGTGATTAAGATCTCAGTTAATCAATAAAGACTTCTTATTTATTTAATACCAATTTAAAACCAAGAGTACACTATCTGACAAAAGTCTAGCTGATCATTTAGAAAAGTGGCAGAAGGTAGATTTTTCTGATGAATCATCTGTTGAACTGCATCCCAATCATCACAAATACTGCAGAAGACCTATTGGAACCCCCATGGACTCAAGATTCTCACAGAAATCAGTCAAGTTTGGTGAAGGAAAAATCATGGTTTGGGGTTACATTCAGTATGGTGGCGTGCGAGAGATCTGCAGAGTGGGTGGCAACTTTAACAGCCTGAGGTATCAAGACATTTATGCTGCCCATTACATTACAAACCACAGGAGAGGCAAAAGGCAAATTCTTCAGCAGGATAGCACTCCTTCTCATACTTCAGCCTCTACATCAAAGATCCTGAAAGCAAAGAAGGTCAAGGTGCTTCAGGATTGGCCAGTCCAGTCACCAGACATGAACATTGTTGAGCATGTCCAGGGTAAAATGAAGGAGGAGGCATGGAAGATGAATCCAAATAATCTTGATGAACTCTGGGAGTCCTGCAAGAATGCTTTCTTTGCCATTTCAGATGACTTTATTAATGTTATTTGGGTCATTGCAGAGATGTATGGATGCAGTCGTCCAAGCTCATGGCAGTCATACGCAAAATTCATTCTTTTTCCAGAGGCAATGATCATATTTTATTTTAGTAAAATAAGTGTAATCTAGAGGCCTTTGCCTTTCATATAAGCCACTTCTGATACCAAATGATCAACTAGAAGTCAAGTTATTATGTGTTGACCTAAAACTTGAATAGGCGACAAGACTTTTGTCAGGTAGTGTATATCAACACAGCTGTGATGAATTTCTAATGTTTGCTTTTCCTAAAGTGTTCCTGCCCTCTCTCTTGAAATGTTCTGTTATATAAAGCAAACATTTAGTTATAGAAAGCAAAGACATTAATTCAAGTGCATCTTGAGTTGCAACAACATCTATACACACCCCAGCTGTGTTGATGGCAGCTCCATAACCAGTAGAGATGCCGCAGCCGAGCAAAAACACGCGGTCGAGAGGAGCATTATCGTCAATCTTCGCCACAGCATTCTGGTTGATGACGGTGTATTCAGAGAAGGTGCTGGTGCCCATGAACTGCAAGATGGTCTGACCACGGCAAGTGAAACGGCTTGTAGGTTCAGCCATAATGTCATGATATTTAGTTGCCCTGCAAGAGAGATAAAACATTGAGGGTTTCCAAAATGAAAAATATGAGGTCAGCTGTATTGCTTTCTGTTCGTTTCTCACCAGCTGCTTTCACACAGGTTTGTTTTTGGACACTTGCAGAACTTGCATTCTCCACACTGAGAGAGGAAGAGGGGGATGACCTTATCACCTGTTCACCAAAGCACACAGAACGATTAACCAATTGGTTGATTTTAATTGCAAACTAGACAAACTGATTCTCTGAATGTATTTGATTCAGAGGACACGAGGGAGAGTAAACAATGATTGTTTTTCAAAGCATACTTCACCCACAAATTAACATTTTATGTTACTCACCTTCAGGGCATCCAAGATGTTTTTTTCTGCAGTGGATTTTTAGCTGTAAATGGGCTTTTAGATGATTCATAAAATGTAAATGGATAGCTACAATGAATAAGAGTAAAAAACTGGATGGATGGATGGATGGATGGATGGATGGGTGGGTGGATGGATGGATGGATGGATGGATGGATGGATGGATGGATGGATGGATGGATGGATGGATGGATAAAAGGAAGAATGGATGGATGGATGGATGGATGGATGGATGGATGGATGGATGGATGGATGGATGGATGGATGGATGGATGGATGGATGGATGGATGGATGGATGGATGGATGGATGGATGGATGGATGGATGGATGGATGGATGGATGGATGGATGGATGGATGGATGGATGGATGGATGGATAGATAGATAGATAGATAGATAGATAGATAGATAGATAGATAGATAGATAGATAGATAGATACATGTGGCTCCTAGGCAATATGATGAGGACTTAATTAGTTTCTTGCACAAACTGATCATTTCCCTTCAAGACAACAATGTTTCATCCAGAGCCATGGCTAATAATTGTGATAACCATTGATGTGTATTTTATGAATCATCAAGGACTATGATTTAAGCTACAGATGTTATTTAATGTTTTACTGAAGAAGTTTCAACCCAAATTTGGTTCAAATAAATGTGGTAATCATTATTTCAAACTAACAAACTCATTCATTACAATTTTGTCCATATTTGACCCAAATTTGTGTTGAATCAACAGTTCTTGTAGGTGGGCTGAGGGTGAGTCCATTTTTAAGAATTTTATCCAAAACTGTCTAAATAAATCAATAAAGAAATTAGTTTAAATTTGTGACCTGGTTTGTAACCAGTGACTCCAGGTCCAACACTCTCCACCACACCAGCGCTCTCATGTCCCAGTACGACAGGAAAACCTCGCTTATCCCCATCAACCAGTTGGTAAAGGTCGGTGTGACAAAGTCCTGTAGCTATAACCTTCAGAACAACCAATACACGTTAAATGTATTACACTATTTACCTATTTTATACCTTTCATGGGACATTTCCCACCTTAATTCGTATTTCTCCTTCCTGTGGTGGGGCAACTTCTATTTCCTCCATCATCAGAGGAGCCTTGGGCTCCCAGGCAACAGCGGCCCGACATTTGATCACCTTCGGCATACAGAAGAAATTGGCTCAGCATGTTTTATATATTTAATGATTGACTACAGATGTTTATATAACCGCTGCTGTGCTTGAGCGTTGCCTGATCTGCTCTCCAACTGTAGTTGGAGCTTGTCCAGCTGTTTGGTTTGGAAGCGCCAAATGGAAATATGAAACATCTGTTTTTAGAGCTACACATTTCACAATCTCAGATAAATATTAACCCGATCAAATTACCAGTGAAATAAAACTTGAATGCCAGAATACAAAAAAAAAAACCTTTGGAAAAAAGAAAATAAATCTGTGCAGTATAATTATTTGATATTGATATATAGACACTATATTGATATACTATATATAGTCATTTATTATATATTTATTCGCACAGTAATTGTGTGTGTGTTAAAAATGCTGGGTTGTTCCAACCTATTATTGTGTAAAATATGCACAAACTGCAGGGTCAAAGGTTGGGATTGTACATGTTTTATCCATAAGAGTTTAAACAATTCAACATTTTTATGTGTACACACACACACACACAACATTATAATCAGCAGTGCAGAAAGGCAGTCCAAAACATTAATATGCATAAAGCACTATGCATAGATCTTAGATTTTTAATTTGCATTTAAAAGAATAGCTTACAGTAAATATATTGGATGGCTTAAAGCATCCCCAACAGAGACAGAATTATTAAATCTTGAGCATTAAAATTAGATAGACTATAGATTAGCTGTATTTGATCCTTGTCAATAAATCATTGAAAATGAGCTTCTGTGTATAAAGGAACTGAAGTCTTATTAAAAATGCATTAACTTCTCTGCAGCACAAATGAAAAGAGACCAAAAGACAGGTGCACAAACCTTCCCTGCAGTGGCCATTTCCCAGTCTAGTCGTATTGCTGTGATGAATGAAAAGAGGGAAAGAGATTCTCTGGTGATTGTTTTTATACTCTAGTTTTAGAAGGATGACGCAATTTCTCTTTCTCTCCCTCTCCCTCTCCCTCTCTCACCCCTTCTCTCTTTCTTTTATTGAACTGTAACTTATTAATGTAGGTCTACATGAAGAATAGATATAGAATAATGTTTTTTGTTGCTTGCAATTAACTTACACAGTGACCAATAAGATTTGCACAATGAGTTGTAGGTCATTTTTCCTGAGCAAATCGAATACATATAAACATAATTTAATTTCTAATGTGCTAATGGTTCATCTAAAAAATAAATATAAATATCATGACTGAACAAAGGGGATATTCCAGAAAGCTGGGTTGACTTACCATCTGCTAAACTACAAAATCTCTGTTGATTAAAACCTGCTTACCTTGAGCGGTTCCAAAACAGCTGAGGAGAGTTAGATAGTTAGAGTTAGAGAGTTACATTTTTAACAGATCGCTGGTGAGAAAAATAGGGAGGAGAGGCAGAATATTTTACAGTGGCGTAGTTGGAGGTTTTAATGCTGCCATACAAGCAATTAAAGCCGATTATACTGAGAAAACAAACAGCTGCTTCAGCGAAGGAAAGAAATATAAGATAAGAAAGAAAAAAATCCAAGCGTTTACTTTTCTTGCTATCATTTCTTATAAGATTACAAAAATAATGTATGGTTATATAGGCTATGGCTTAATAAACCAATGCTTCTGGAGCTATAAGAACTCTGTCCAAAGTCAAAATTAAACAGAAACTTTCTCCTAAAATGTAATATTTGATTACTGGAACTATGTATTAAACACTTTGTAATATTTGTAATATTCTTTCTGTCATATCGCTAATAAGAAGGGTAAGGTCTATCTGACTGGTGTGGGCCACCAAATACCTATGCTTACCCCATCTGAGGAGCTGTTCGGTCCCTCAACCACTGGCCAGTGGTTGAATTATTGGACCTTCCAGAAATCACACCATCTTCTACAGTTGTAAGTGACTGTTGTCAGGTATCTTTAGTTGCTTTTTATGTTTTGCATGGAGGTGAAGGTCCTTCTACCCCTTTCAGCCGCAACCCAATACTGGGAAACACCCACACACTCTCACATTCACACACATACACTTGGGCCAATTTAGTTTATTTAATTCAACAATGTCTTTGGACTGTGGGAAACCGGCTAACATGGAGAGAACTCCACACAGAAACGTCAACTGGCCCAGCCGGGACTCGAACCAGCGACCTTCTTGCTGTGAGGCGACAATGCTAACTAGCCACCATGTTGCCCACAATCTTGATTTGTTTATTTTAATTCTGCCTTTCTAGTTGCAGAATTTTTAAAAAATTAGCTGTATGAGGTCCATAGGTCCTCCATGAGGTCAAAGTCAAATGGAGATGCCCTTACTGGTTAATATGGAGGAGAAAACATTGGCTGATAAAAAAAGCAAAAACAAAACCTGAAATAGAAATAGTGGAGCATCACCTTAAGGAAGAGAATATGTTTCATATTGTACAAAGGCGCGTGTGTGTATATATATATATAATATATATATATATATATATATATATATATATATATATATATATATATATATATATATATATATATATATATAAAGCAATGTAAAAAAAGAAGACACTTTTATTTTAGGAAATAAAGAAATGAACAGTGCTTCGGTGCAAACAATTTATTTAAACATATTTTTGAGAAATTATGTCTCCTAGCACTCTTCCATCTCTGGTCTGCTTTGAGGATTCACCAGTCTGAATCGTGTCAAGGGTGTCCTCTGTCCCCTAGCAAGTAACCATTGTGTCCAGTAATGATGTGCACATGTATAGTATGGGCAGAATTCCTATTAGTCTCCTTTATTGACTCAATGAGCTTTAAATGTTGGTGCCATTAATGCACCCAATAACATTTGGAAATCCTGAAATGTTATCAAGTGTGTGTGTGTGTGTGTGTGTGTGTGTGTGTGTGTGTGTGTGTGTGTGTGTGAACTCACTGTATGTGTGTGCATTGCATCGCAGGCCCGTAGCCAGGGTGGGGGGTTCGAAAGACCCACCCCTCACTGACAAAGGTCCAGAATATGGCCCATACATGAGCTCCTTTGTCTAATTTTGACTGCTATGCCATCATACATACTGAAAATAACCCATCAAACAAGCCTATGAGACCAAGTGGAGTTGGCTGTCGCTTCAGTAACATAAGACATAAGACATAAGTGAAGCCTTCTTTCGCTACTGCATTGTTTTCAAACAGAGAATTTTTTTACAGGTAACTGTTATTCTAAATCTTGGACCTTATTATTGAAACAAAAAAAGACCAATAAAAAGGTGTGAAGCGCCAAAAGCGGCCCATTTAAATTGATTTGAACACTATTTTGGCTATTATTGTTATCCATGAATTTTCAAATGCACTTTTTTTTACAAGAGAGGCTAGAAAAATTGTGAAGCTCTACATTATTATTATTATTATGTTTTAATTATTTTTTATTTAAATGGCCAAATTCTGACTGAAGTATTTATATTTTGCCTTCAAGCCACAAGGCACTTTAAACATTTGTCTATAT
Source organism: Danio kyathit (assembly GCA_903798195.1). NCBI lineage: Eukaryota > Metazoa > Chordata > Actinopteri > Cypriniformes > Danionidae > Danio > Danio kyathit. The sequence continues at coordinate 20,288,794 of LR812531.1, read as the reverse complement.
TAAGTCTTTAATTACATAAAATCAATTAAAATTTACCATGCATGATCCCTTATGTATAATCTAAGCCCAGGTCAGAATAGGTTGTGAAACGACAGCAGATTTTTTATATTCATAAACGTTATGGAAAACATCGACACGGACACTTTACTTTTATTTAATTGGTGGATGGAGAAACAGTGACTCAGTGATTAGCACTGTCGCCTCACAGTAAGAAGGTCGCTGGTTCGAGTCCTGGCTGGGCCAGCTGGCATTTCAGTGTGCAGTTTATTTACAGTTATTATTTACAGTTATTGGTGTTTCCCAGTGCTGGGTTGCATCTGAAACGGCATCCACTGTGTAAAACATATGCTGGATAAGTTGGCGGTTTATTCCGCTGTGGCGACTCCTGATAAATAAAGGGACTAAGCCAAAGGAAAATGAATAATTGGTAGATTTCTACAGAAAAAAAGGCAACTGTAATTATTTTAAAGCATGATCGGTTTTATTATGATAACCCAGGTTTTTAGTTGAATTACATTGCTGAATGATTTATAACATATATAAAATACAACGCTTATTAAAATAATTTAATCAATACAAGTATCCCTGATCATAACCCACCACCAACAAATAAAAAAAAACACAGGATTGTGGCAAATATGTTGGTAAAATGAAAAGTACAGCACATAAGATGCAGATGAACACTGAAAAGAATCACATTAAATCAAAACTTGGCATCATGTCAGCAATTATGTCACATTACAAACAAAGTAAAGTTTTCCTCAAAATCAGTACCAAAATAATAATCAAAATCAAACATGATTTCCATGAGTATGACGTCATCTTGCAAAAATATTCACAGTTACATAAACAGCCGGTTATTAACCGTGCTTAAAAAAAAGTTAAATCATTTAATAATCTTCAAATGTAGTATTTCAAAAAGCGTCAAGTGCTATTAAAAACAGCCTTTATATATTTCTGATTCTGAATATCCTACAAAACAATCTATCGTTTCAAGATATTTCTACTAAATATGTTGTATTTATGAAATCATCATTTGATTTCATTGATATTCATATTGCATTATTTCTTTAACAGACAGCATAAGCAGATTGAAAAGAGATAGTTCACCCCAAAATTACAATTCTTAGTTTATTTATGATAATAGAGAATTTTGATGGTTATTGGAAAGCAGCAGGCATTGATATCCATAGTGTGTGTGTGTGTGTGTTAAGGGTGCACAATGTATCGCAAAATTATCATAACGATAATAGTATATGCAATGATTTTGTTTTACTACTGCTAACGCTTTAAAACATTCTTCAAAATATCATATTTTGTGTACAACAGAAAAAAAAGGTTTGGTACCAGTAAATCAATTCATTTTTGTTTTTGGGTGAACTATCCCTTTAAGAAACATCAGTTAATAAAAAAATCCAAAAATACAGTGCATAACATAGGTCTTTTTCATGATACGTTTGGTTTTAATACAGATTCTTCCTCTGCTCATACTCCTGGAAAACTGTATTTAATTCAAACTGTCAGACGAAGTCCAAAAATACCCCAGCAGCCCCAGAACATTCACATGCAGTAGTATTAACACATTCAAGTTTTAACTCAGAATAATTATTCATCCCTGTTAGATTTCCCAACACATCATAAAAGGGATAGTCCACCCAAAAATGAAAATCGACTCACTATTTAATCACCCTCAAGTGATTCTAATGCCTTGTGAGTTTCTTTGTGCTGCCAAACACTAAAGAAGATATTATAAAGAAAGCTGAAAACCTGTAACCATTGACTTCCATAGTATTTATTTTTCCTACTGGAAGTCGATGGTTACCGGTTTCCAGCTTTCTTCAAAATATCGTCTTTAGCATTCAAGTGAGTAAATGATGACAGAATCTTCAGTTTTAGGTGAACTATCCCTTTAATATAGAATGAGGAAGGTTGCCCTCTAGTGCAATTGCGTAGAGAAAACAGGACTGAAACCTGGGAAAACATCAGCAATACATTCAACAAGGCTACCACTTTCATTCCGAACGACTGTCCAGCTGATATGTACAACCAGTTAATAAAGCTCTTCAACCTATACAGATTATGACAGTCATCCTATCACTATGCACCAATCAGGAGTGAAGGGAAGCATGCTTTTCACAAATACCTTATGCATGAAAGCACATAGACTGGTGGAATCATTCCAGTAATTAAAGTAAATCCTCTGATTATCTTCAATAATTCACCTTCTTGAATATATACCCACATTACAAGAAAGCAAACAACACCCACGTAAATGGAGTTGTGGAGCTTGTCGTTAACAGAAAGGAGTCTCAACCTCCTCTCTACTGGCTGTAAGTGGCAAATTGTCCTTCATCTGTCTATTCTCATCTGCTATTTCTGGATGTAAATGATAATGATGCACAGAGTTCCCACAAGGCCAAGCGCTTGGATACCGAGGAACCACAGCAGCAACCAAAAAACCAGCACGACCACCGGCTCCACGATCTTCTCTCCGAAGTAAAGCTGAGTGAATCCAAGACCCCTCAAACACTTGTTGAGCTCCCCAAACAAAGTGCCCATCTTCTCGCAGTCGTCCACCTGTGGGGCCTCCGGTTCAGCAGGTTCCTGTGATGGTTCAGCATTGTGTGGTCTTTCTCTTCCCCTGAGGTCATTCTGAGCGCAATGACAAAGTAATTATACAGTAATTATACAGGGTGTAAAACACTGACGGTACTTTCAGTGTCTTTGGGAGTGTGTTTATGTTTGTAATATGTACTGACGCTATATATAGCTAGGCAAAAAAAAGTTGGTATACTTGGGTTTCGTCATTTTGTTAAGTTATGTTGAGACTTAACAGATCGCCTTATGTTATACCAAATGAATGTGACAACATTGCAAAATGGCTATTTATAGAGCTGTTGATAAACAAGGGGAAGGCATGGCTGTTTCTTAGTTACTGATAAAAAAAACAACAGACTACTCCGCCATTTTCGAGCTAAAAGTGAACCCATTTAACTCGTAGTATATGCAAGTATAATTTTAAAAACAAATGTGAGTCTTACCAGTTCTCTGTGTGTGTGTTTGACAGCGCGCTCATGCTGGTGTCGACACCCGCTCCGTTCTCGCGTCCCGATTAAGAAGTCGCGATGATGACGTGTCTCCGCATCATTTACGATACGATTAGTATTTGACATATTAATGCTAAAAACAGAATGATTAATTTTTTGACCTGAGACAGGGCCGAAGGGCTGGGAACCAGATGGCTTGTTGGAGATACTTCCGGTGTTGGCTGTCAACAGACGGCGCAACCTGACGTCACAAATCACGGTCAAAATAAAAGTAAAAGAGTTGTCGTATTTTATTTATGTTTTTTTTTTAACCTTGGGCATCTATGTTTATGCCTTTTGATTGTATACTCTTAATACACTTTCTTTCATTTTATTTATTTATTCATTTTCAAAAATTGTTATGATATGTAAGTACATTTTTTACAGTCTATGGTTTGCGCTTAGTTTGTACAAATTCCATAATAAAGGGAAAAAAGTTGTCATTGAATGTCGTTGTTACTATAATCTTTAAACTGAGAGAAAAACAACAAAAAAAAGGGGAATTAATTATGATAGAATTGATGGGTGCTCGAATAAACATAGACAAAAACATTTTCTTTCGGTTTATATAGTTTCAGTGTAATTATTCACTTACACATAAGCAGTAGAGTTTTATACAGTTATAGAAGTGCAAAGGCGGTGTGGTAAAAATTGAGTAACACGTGGGGGCGGATTTTTGTGAGTCGATTCTTTTGAACTGTTCCATTTAAAACGATTCAGCTGCCTTTTCATGGCAAATCTGGAAACACATTCTGGTTTGTCTTGCTCTCTAAAAGTCTCTAAACCAATTTCTCTAGTCTCTAAACCAATTTCTCTAGTCTCTCAATTTCTCTAGTCTCTAAACCAATTCATTCATTCATTCATTTTCTTTTCGGCTTAGTCCCTTTATTAATCTGGGGTCGCCACAGCGGAATGAACCACCAACTTATCCAGTATATGTTTTACGCAGCGTATGCCCTTCCAGCTGCAACCCATCACTGGGAAACATCCATACACACTTACTCACACGCATACACTATGGACAATTTAGCTTACCCAATTCACCTATACCACATGTCTTTGGATTTGTGGGGGAAACCGGAGCACCCAGAGGAAACCCATGCGAACATGGGGAGAACATGCAAACTCCACACAGAAATGCCAATTGATCCAGCCGGGGCTCGAACCAGCGACCTTTTTGCAGTGAAGCGATCGTGCTACCCACTGCGCCACCGTGATGCCCTAAACCAATTTTAATGGTCAAATTACTATTTATTTCTATTCATTATGTTATTGATTGATAAATTGCCTGTTCACAAACTATGTTTGTGAGTGTTTGATCAGGTGTGTGCTGTGTTTTCATTGATCTAACATTAGTATTATAAAAATCAAATGTAAATAAAATTCTAACAAGATCATTACATTTCTTCCTAAATTCCCTGTTAAAGGAAAATTCATAGGAGTCACAATTATTGAATGCGACAATATGGGACATTGAATTTAAAGTAAATTAACTTTGTATAATAGCAGATACAGGTGTTATGGGTTTTAACTTAGTATTTTATTTATTGCAGGTTTTTCGGAAGCTCCAGTCAAGGGCATCAAGAATATATAGCTGCCAATGGCCTAAACATGTATCAGCCTGGACAGACGTCTATTCCAGTTCTGCTACACCACACCAATCTCTCTGCTTATGTATGGATGCTTGACTACGGTGTTCTCTGAAGGTACTACTAGAGCAAAACAACTGCACCTGTAACAAGGAAAATTGTGTTTGTAAAGAATAAAAATATACACTCAATATATATATATATATGTTTTGCTTGTTCCAACTACTTATTTAAAATGAGCTGAAACAACACACTTCTTGAGATTTCATTGGGACAACTTAATTTTTTATGTTCAATCCACATAAATTTGTTAAAAGTGTTAAGTTAATTTAATCGATTTGTTTTAGGACAACATGAATGAATTGTGTGGAACCCTGCATTTACAGTGTGTATATTTTTGCTGCTTGTTCAATCTACTTATATAAAATGAGCTGGAACAACAAAGTTCTTATGTTTTTTTTAAGGACAACGTTATTGTTTTATGTTCAATCCAAAACCATTAAGCTAACCAAATCAATTTGCATCGAGATGAGGTGAAGCAAATGTGTGGAACCCAGCATTTTTTACAGTGTACATTATTACCAGGTCCAGTAGCTACATTTAAAGTCATAGAGACATTATTATTGTTTTTTTTTTTCTTCATACAAATTATGAGAGTTTACCAAAAGAAATAACAAACTGGGAGGGTATAGCAAGAAATGAATGTAAAAAAAACTGGAGTGTTGGAAGAGTGTATAAAACCTTCAAAAACAGAATCTATTTTACAACAAGCTTGTGATTCTTACAGTATGTTTCGGGATTTTTCACTGCAGCCAGGTCTCTGAGAAACAGAAACAAGTAGTTTTGGAGACTCTGTGTATATCAGTTGAAGTTCTGGAAAATGGTGGTACTGGAGACTAAAAACTTTTAATGACAGTTCTAAAACTTCTAAAAACAGTCAATGTTTTCTTCTAAGCAGTTTTTTATTTGTTTGATTAGTTATTCTTCTAACCCAGTGAGATTATTCTGTTCAATGGTTACATATTAATACTACAAATTTTCCCTTTATAAGTCCTTTTCCTTATTTTGTGGAGCACAAAGAGAAAGAGGCATAGCTTCAGTCTCCATGAATATTATTTTACTTTATAGAAAAGAGGCATTATTTAAATTGACAAGTAACAAAAGTGTCAGTCTCTTTAAAATTGTGCCTAAATTATTCGAATATATGTCGGGGGATTTAGATTTTGATAAAATAAAAAAAATAAAAAATTCGGTACAACCTGTTTCGGGCAGGGAATTCATTTTCAGGATCCGACCGCACGGTCTGTCCGATTCGACTCAAAAGAATGATTCATTTTCGCATCGGACAGAGTCACGTCGTGTTCGAATCCTTTCTGACAGACGTTTTGAAACACAGCCTGTGATTCGCTCTCAGCGCTGCGTCAGCCAATCAGAGAGAAGCACTGAAGTGAAGCCTGAACGTCCCTTATGAGGCCTGCGTGAACGACTCACGTAAAATGGCGACGGCGGAGCCGGTGAGTCAATAAACTTCTCAAAGATTGTTTTATACATTTCAGTCCGTTCGCGCAACGCTACAAAACCACATACCCATAACAACATGTCTATACTTACTTTTAAACTGTAATTACTTTTAAATATTACCATTTTAAAACTTTTAAAAAGTTTTTCGGTAAGTTTGAATGGAGTAGCTCAACATGTTTGGCTGAAAGTTGATAAGGCTTGTTCTACTCGCGCAAGACACTTAATTACTTTTCCAGATGTCTGTTCGCCTCCGCTACCCCATATGCACCTTTTATAATGTTTAATTGGTTTTCTGGAGATAATCGCGCACGTCACAACACACAGCTGTCAAAACTAACTGAAGTGAGCAACACCAAGTGTAAACGACACCATGCTGGATCAAGCCACGAAAGCTATAACTGATTTATTTAAAACTACTATAATTTTAGATTACATTTCTGTTCGACACATTAAATGTATTCTGTGTTTTCTTGGCTGACATTTTAAAGCCCCAGTTGGGCTGATAATAATGAATGACTGTAAACACACACACACACACACACACACACACACACACACACACACACACACACACACACACACACACACACAAACAAACAGCTCACCTTAAATTCAGGTTAAGAAAGATTAACATCAGATACAACACAATTACATTTAACTAGCAGGCACTGCATTGGTCACAGCTGTTGAATCACTTCTGTTTTTGATGTTTGTTTAAATAAATGAGGACAATAAAAGGACAATGCCTAAAGACCTGCTCATCTGTCATTGGTGTGTGTGTGTGTAATTGCCTAAAGACTTATTTGTCATTGATTTGTGTGTGTGTTTGTGTTCATACAGCCAGTGTGGACTTGAATGTGATAGATTTGAACTAATCTTTGAAATGTTCTTGTGCAGGAACTAAAATCAAATTCTTGTAAGAGTGAAGAGGAGATCTCAGACGAGAGCAATCAGGAGATTGTCAGCCCTGAGAGCTACATCAAACACCCCCTACAGAATAGGTTGAGTGAATGAATGCACTTGCTTTCAGGACACACTTGATGTTATTGGTCATTTTCATTATTGGGATAGTTTTTAAACACAGCCTTAGCTTGTAATCCAAAACCACTGAAGTTAAAGGGACAGTTCATCCAAAAATCAACATTGTGTCATCAGTCCATCGTTTACAGTCTCCACTTGAGTTTCTGGTGAACACAAAAGAAGATATTTTGAAGAAATTCAAAGTGTAATTTTCATTCTTAAAAAAATAAAAGTCATAAAGGCTTTGAACCACTTGAAGAAAGTTAAATGGCCAGTAAATGTATATTTTTGGGTCAACTATCCTTTTTTACATATAATAATATTTTCCTGTAATGTTTCTTTCTTTTTTAGATTTGTAGATTTTGTAAAAATGCAGATTCATTGTTTTTATTCCCCCCCTAAAGATGGTGTTTATGGTTTTTCAAAAATGACAAGAGCAAAACATGGCAGGCCAACCTCAGACTGATCTCCAAATTTGACACCGTAGAAGATTTTTGGGCGTAAGGATGTTTTTAGACAAGCGTATATGTATATAAAAAATAATAATTCAGTTCATTTGACAAGTATTTTTGAATTTATGATTTTCTTCTAGGCTTTATAACCACATTCAGCTCTCCAGTAATCTGATGTCAGGATGTGACTACTCGCTTTTTAAGGTAGGCTTTCTTAATAACTTTTGTTTATATGTTTAAAGGAAACATTCAGTCAAAAATGAAAAAGTTGCCTTCATTATTAACAGTGCGGTGCAATTACTCCCAATTATACACAAAGTATTACCATGACTTCAAGAAGTAATTAATCTTTTGCTAAACCACATAAAAATATATATTTTTTTCACCCATAAATGAAAATGTGCTATTGATATTCTCACCCTTGCATGTTAATTACCAAGCACCATAGTTTCAACTAAAAATCTTCTTTACTTTTTAATTGTGAAAAAGTAGGGGGTGGGGGGGTGGGGGAGGTGGTGGCTGAGAGGGAATAAATGAACAGCAATTATTTCTTTGAAACATCACTGACCAAACACACTAGAACATTAGTTGATGTTTACCATATTATCAGATCCAGATGATCATATTTTGTATGGAAATTGCTGGAGGTATGGACCAACCTGTATGTTTACAACATATCTGTACATACAATTCAACATTCAGATATTTTTTACTTACTGCATCTCTGTTTAATGTTTATCGCCTTTTTTTCATATTTAATTTTGTGTTGTCACTTGTCACTTTATGTATACTGGAAGCTTCTATAGCCAAAACAAATTCCTTGTGTGTGTGAAGCACACTTGGCAATAAAACTGATTCTGATTCTGAAATAATCATAAATGATCTAATTTATTGCTCAGAGTAGGTACAAGTTGTACCCAGTATTATAAAGAACATTCAAAGTTAATGCCTCACATTTTATTTTATTTATTTACAGTTGAAGTCAGAATTATTAGCCCCCCCCTGTTTATTGTTCCCCCCAATTTCTGTTTAATGGAGAGAAGATTTTTTTCAACACAGTTCTAAACATAATAGTTTTAATAACCCATTTCTAAGAACTGATTTATTTTATCTTTGCCATGATTACAGTAAATAATATAATTTTATAATAAAATAATTTTTCAAGACACTTCTATATAGCTTAAAGTGACATTTTAAAGGCTTAACTAGGTTTGCTAGGTTACCTAGGCAGGGGTGCGTTTCCCAAAATCATCGTTAGCCAACTAAGGTCGCAAGTTCGGCCGTTACAAACATAGTTTGTTGATTTTCCGTTTCCCAAATCCATCGCTTCAATGAACATTCGCAAACTGCGTCGCAAACTTGAGCACTTGAAACTACACCTCTGGAGCTGTACTTAGAAACATAGTTCCTGGCTGTGTTCTATTCCCACTTATCCCCCCTATGCCCTATTCATTTAGAACATTCTAACATTCAAAGTTGGAATTATTAAAAATAAAAAAGCATTAAGGTAATCTCTCTTAGGTGTAATTTGCTTTCAAAGTATTTTTACAGTTCAGTTTTAGCGATCTTCATGTTTACAATTGTGCTCCCTTCGCAGTGCACTTTGAAAACATTGATATCATTTTGAACACAGCCTCATGGTGAAAGCCAAAGGTGACCTATTATTTAAAAGCGGAATTTATGTTGCATCTCCAAAGCTTGTGAAAACAAAAAACATAGCATACGTTAATTCTTTTAATTTATAGTAGGTTATTTATTAAGTATCTGTACTGTATATGACATTGGCCTGTTGGTTAGAAGTTTTTGCTGAGGTTTACATGTCAAATTGTAAAAGAAGACTTTTAAAAAAAAATAATTATAATAAACAATATCCTACTAAATATTAATAATAATCATCATCATCATCATTAATATAATTAATATTATTATTAAATTAAATATATTTATAATAAATAGCCTCATTATTTATTTATGATATTAGAATAGTGTTAGCTTTTGTAAGTGATTTTATGTTTTAGAATAGAATATGTAATGTTCAACTTCTCAATAATATAAGTAAATGAAGCATAGGCCCTATATGTGCCATTTACATATATTTCAATGAATATGGAAAACGAGTGCATGTTTTTACCAAAACTAATATTGGATTTTATTTTAAATGCGTTTGTGTAAAACAATATAATTTGCTCAAAGAAATTATGGGGTTCTTCTCTAAAGAAGCAGTTACTTCACCCCGTTTAGAGCATCATTATGGCCGTTTTACGCTATAACTAACGTGGTTCAAGCGATGGATCTGCGACACAGAAACTAGGGGTTTTGGGAAACACTCTTCACTACATCGTTCCTCTCTCAGAAGATGCATCGTACTATAATAGTTCAGCCGCGAGTTACGTCGTTGTTTGGGAAGTGCATCCCAGGTTAGGGTAATTAGACAAGTTATTGTATAATGATGGTTTGTTCTGTAGACTATCGAAAAAAATATCTTAAAGGGGCTAATAATTTTGCCCTTAAAATGATTTTTTTTTTAATTAAAAGCTGCTTTTATTCTAGCCGAAATAAACCAAATAAGACTTTCTCCAGAAGAAATATTATCAGACATGCTGTGAAAAATTCCTTGCTCTGTTAAACATAATTTGGGAAATATTTAAAATAGAAAAAAAAATTCAAAGGGGGTTTAATAATTCTGATTTCAACTGTATCTATTTTTTATTTTTCTTATTGATTCAGATATGTTTTTATACATGTTATCATTTTTGATTTTGTTTGAAAATGGCAGACAATATGCTTCATAACACAACCATGAAGGAGTAATAACCAAGCGGCAACATCCAGCTCTTTCTCGTGAAGCTAATACAAAAGTAACTTAAACTGCAATTTATCGAATTTCCGCTAGGCCTAGCTCCATAATAGAGCACATTTCTATTGACCCCCATGTTAAAATGGCCAACTTTACAGCAGAAAAAAAGGTGATTACAGCCTGGTACAAAAAAACGATTATGGTGTATTCAGCTAATATTACCCTTCGTGACAGCTAGCTGTGAGGGGGGTAAATTTTTTCTAACTCATCCGTTTAAGTTTATTAAGTTATATTAAGTGTGCATAATTAAAGACGTGGCCACTTGAGTGACAGCTAGGTCTCGCTGGTTGCCGTCACAACACCTCAGCTGATTCCGGCTGTTTAGCCTCTGAACTCAGCATATACATCATATTTTTGATTTGTTTTATGTGGCTTTACACAGTCAATTGCCTTTTGGAATTATTTCATTCAATTATCAGATAATATGGTTTGCTGTGTGCACTTAATTGTGCTCACAAACCATTCAAGTGGCCTCCATTACCCACGTGAGTGAGATTATTACAGTATATGCTTATATACCAAATCTATAAATGTATTTGTTTTATTTAAGATCATTTATCATTTTCTTTAGAACTTGAATGAACTCCAGAATCTGACAGCCTTGCATTTACACAGACTATATTTGAAGTATTTAAAAGTAGTTAGTGTTTTCCTCCTGTCCAAAAATCTCATAAGACCAATGTTTAGTGGCTCAATATATTACAACAGTGTTTTTAAAAGTCTAAACACTTTATTGATATACTATACAATCAAGCACAAGTGGTCAGAACACAAATTAATTGCAGGTAATTAATTATTAAGTGTTTCTAACTGCCAAACTGTTAACAGTCATCTGTAGCTTCGCTCAGGCTCCGCCTCTTTGCTCTTTTTTGGTAACCTCTGGTCGGTCCAATTACAGGCTAACAAAATAGTGAAAGTTGGCCACGCCTACTTGTAGCTTCATTTGGGTTCTTCAGAAACCTATGGGTGACGTCACGGATACTACGTCCATATCTTTTAGTCTATGGTAATGACATAATATTGCTTTTTAACCTCTTTATGGGCATATTTTACTTGCTCTACGTGAAAATCTCCTGTGAAATGTAACTAGGAATGGTGGAAATGCTAAGGGTCAGTAGCCTTTGTAAAATATTGTTATGTTCGTGTATTTTCATTGCTTTTGGTTAGTGTGGTATAGATCTTTCCACATAAGTAGTATAGAAACTCTCCAGATTACTGTGGACTCACTGGTTTGTGCTTTGGTTGCAGGATGGTATCGAGCCCATGTGGGAGGATGAGAGGAATAAAAGAGGAGGCCGCTGGCTCATCACTCTCAACAAGCAGCAGAGAAAGTATGACCTGGACCGCTTTTGGCTGGAAACTGTAAGAGTTTTGAGTTAGTCACTGAACGCCCCCTCAACATGCACACAATAATTCATGTGCTTCTGCAGCCCTGACTCTGTAACATTCACCTGTGTCAAACCAACAGCTGCTGTGCCTCATCGGCGAGACCTTTGACGACTACAGCGATGATGTGTGCGGGGCTGTGGTCAATGTCAGAACCAAAGGAGATAAAATTGCCATCTGGACAGCTGACTATGAGAACAGAGAAGCTGTAACACACATAGGGTGAGACTCTCATTTAGAATTGGCACATTTTAAATGTCCACGTGATGCTATTCCTAAATGACAATCATGTAGCATATGTTGATTAGACCTTTGACAGACATTGTGACCATGGACATTTACATCTACAGTATGTTTGACCCAGAAAGAGCTGTTGTCGCGTAGTTGTACAGCCTTCTCAACAACAAAGTATCATTAATACTTTTATAAATAGTCAGAATTGCACAGAAATATCGAGATAAGAGTTTATAGTTCAGATAATGTCTCTGGGAGAAGTCAAAATATAGGAAATCTGTGGTTCTTGATCTTAATACTTTGGAGACCTGCTTGTACAATGTATCTCAGCTTAATTTTAACACCATTGATTCAGATCATCAGCTTGTTACTGAACTGAAGATGTCAGATAATGCTGGAATCAGAATCTCTAATTCGATGGATTGATGTTCTGACTGTCTCGGATGTCATTTAGTTGCATTTTTTGTGAACGCTAAGGGCCTGTTTACACCCAGGGCTGGTTGCTTAAAACGTAAAAGTTAAAAGATTAGATATGATTAGATTAGTTTGTAGATTAGTTGCGACTTAAAAAGACACCAAGTTACAACTTAAGCACTTATAAAAAGTTTTATGTTGCACCATTGGAGTTTATTCCAACTAAATATTTACGACAACCTCTGCCTATGTATAACGGTAGAAAAAAGATGACAGCTAGATTAGATTACACCAATGAGCTTGTGATGATAAAATAGAACCACAAATTCTCACTTCCTCCTTCGCTCTCAGCTCACAGCTTTTTAGTTTTAATTTTTGATCATGTCCTGCCAAATCTCACTTTATTTTTCAGTTTGTGACAGACAAGTTTTTTTTTCAAGGAGTGTTTTGTTTGTATCCACCAATTAAACATTGATAGCTTTTTTTGTTCCTGTTCCTTTTCTCGCCCATGTGTAGACTGTTAACATCATTTCAAGTTTATTGTTTTTATTTTGATAACTGTGCATCCCATTTAACAATTTGAAGACTTCTGATTGGGTATTACGTCATTCAATTCAAATACATATTACTTTATGGAGAGCTTATGACCAACTAACTATATTCTGCCCTAAGAACATGTGGTGCAACTAAAGTACAAACTAGCTAGTAGTTATTTTACATTCCAGTTTAAGTTTTAGCTTATGTACAGCTGCAGCCCTCCCTTTGTCACTTGCGTTTTCTTTGATTGGATATCTCGTTTGTGAAAATGGTTCTGTTTACATTTGGCCACAATGTGTCTCCGCTAAACGGGTATAACTCTGATCTTCAAAAATGCAAATTTCACCAGGTTACTAAAAAGTGTCTAAAGCAGTATCTAGGCATGGGCCAGTATATGATTATGACGGCATGATAACCTTGTATACAAATATCATGATTTTATGGTTTTTATTACATTTTTTTTTTTACAGTTTTATTACAGTTTTAGCAGAAACTTTTTCCCTTTTGAACACAATATTTCTATGATATATATCTTTTTATTTTATTTTTTGAGAAACATTTAAAATATTCTGGAACAGTAAACATATCAGGCTATATAATTCAAATGAATCATTGACTTCTGCTGTCTTCAACCGTTTCAAAAACACTGATTTCTTTACAATTTAAAACAGCATCTTTTGATATCTTTTCTGCTGGAGATACTGTAGTCCTAAAAAACTTAAAAGAAACTTCTTACATTTACCTTAGGAAAGTTATAACAGAAAATGTTGGCAGTTTTAAATCCTTGACTTTTCAAAACCTATATATACCTTGAAAACAGCTATCGTCCCATGCTTATTTGTATCCTTTGATTTGGCCCGCCAGAGGGAAAATGATTGGGAAGGGTTGGGGAATGCCTTTAACAGAGATTCTCATTTCTATTTTGATGTAACCTTTTGTCTGTTTGTTTAATTGTTTAGCTACAAAAAACAAACAAAAACGAAATGAAATGTTTTAATTCAATGTTGTACATATTTTAAAGAAATGCACATGGTGTCACTTAACGAATAGGGAACAAAGCAGAAGACATCAGCGTGCAAATCAAGGCAAAGTTCGTTAAAATAATATACGTTTTTGAAAAATTTGAATGCATTAGTCAATAAGGCTGAAGAAATCTTTTATTTTTATTTTTAATTATTGTGAAATAAATTAGGAAATTACCCATGGCAACTTTACTGTTATACAGCTTGCTATATTTACCTTCGGCCTACAGCTCTCAATCAAGCTTGGATTTTGGCCCTTCATAAGAAAAAGTTTGGGCACTCCTGGTCTAAAGCATCAGATACACAGCATTTTATTCATTCATTCATTCATTTTCTTGTCGGCTTTGTCCCTTGCGGGGTCGCCACAGCGGAATGATCCGCCAACTTATCCAGCACGATTTTACGCAGCGGATGGCCTTCCAGCCGCAACCCATCTCTGGGAACTTCCACACACACATTCACACTCATACACTATGGACAATTTAGCTTACCCAATTCACCTGTACTGCATGTCTTTGGACTGTGGGGGAAACCGGAGCACCCGGAGGAAACCCACGCGAACGCAGGGAGAACATGCAAACTCCACACAGAAACGCCAACTGACCCAGCCCAGCCGAGGTTCGAACCTGCGACCCAGCGACGTTCTTGCTGTGAGGCAACAGCACTACCTACTGCGCCACTGCGTTGCCCACAGCATTTTATTTAATTATTATTAGCTATTTGATATTGATTTAGCAATCTAATTTAATTTTAAATTAAAGGCCAGTCAAAAATACAATGTAACGGAAAAATGAAATAAAACTAAACAAACATTCCATATTCCATGGTGTTTCTGTTGCATTTTGCATTAGAGATGTTATATCTGAATGTCCCCATGAACTTTCTCCTGCCCTGTATCCAGGGGTGCCAGTATGATTTTTGGGCCTCCTTGACAGAATATTGATTAGGTTTCCCTCTGAGAAATCCATCAGATTTTGCCTCATCTCTGGTCAGACTCCTTGCAGTCATTCTGACCTTGTCTTGTCCTCTCATTGGGTGTTGGCTGTCGCTAATGTTTATTTTTCAGACAAAACACATTTGAAAATATAGAAGGTATTTAGCCTCCTAAATATCTCACGAGTGTGGGCGATGCATCTGTGCTTTTTCAGATTGTGTTTTTGATAATGCACTACATCGTGCAGTGTGTACTTTGCTTAAGGAGACATGCCAAATCTACAAAAGAAACACTTTACTGAATCACAATAATTTGTTCTAAAAATAAGTCAAGTCTCTGGTTTTCTGCAAGACTTAATTCAAGTCTGGAAGTATTGTTCCTACTATGGATGTCTAATATTTTACAGAATTCTTTAAAACATATTTTGGATTGAACAGAAGAAGGAATTACAAGGTTTGGAATCACTTTAATGTGTGAAAATAGTGAATACAGTTTCATTTTTCAGGGTATCCGCGGGGTCTTAAGTTGTAAAATGTCTTAAATCTCAAAGGCTAAATTTTAGGCCTTATTTGTCTTAAATCTACAGAAATTTTGTGTGGTAGGTCTTAAATCTTTTTTACAGGTCTTAATTTTTCTTTGTTCATGTATAGCTACCCAATCTGGCCATTAACACCTGTACAGTCACCAACAATTCCATTAAAACTTTTAACTTTTTATTTAACAATAGCATTCAAAGACTTTCCTTACAGTAACATTTGTTTAAAAGTTTTTTAAAAATTTTGATGTGGCAAGTGAAAATCATTCCAACTATACCAACATATGTTTTACGCAGCGGATGCCCTTCCAGCTGCAATCCAGTACTGGAAAACACCCATACAAACTCGCACACACTCATACACTATGGCCAATTTTAGTTTACCCAATTCATTTATAGCGCATGTCTTTGGACTGTGGGGGAAACCGCAGCACCCAGAGGAAACCCACACGAACACAGGGAGAACATGCAAACTCCACACAGAAATGCCAACTGTCTCAGCTGTGACTCGAACCAGTGACCTTCTTGGTGTGAGGCAACAGTGCTAACCACTGAGCCACTGTGTTGCCTTTATGGGTGAACTATTCTTTCAAATGTTGCAAGCACTGCAAAAAAAAGAAGAATTTTCCTCAATACATATATTTTTTCCAATGCAAATATTTAAATCTCATTAAATAAAGATACATAAACATAATGTATGAAATGGAAAAAGTCTTGTCTGATTCAAATCAAGTTCAAATCACAACCACACATACAGTTGCAATCAGAATTATTGAACCCCCTTTGAATTTTTTTTTCTTTTTTAAATATTTCCCAAATGATGTTTAACAGAACAAGGAAATTTTCACAGTATGTCTGATAATATTTTTTCTTCTGGAGAAAGTCTTATTTGTTTTATTTCGGCTAGAATAAAAGCAGTTTTAAATTTTTTAAAACCCATTTTAATGTCAAAATTATTAGCCCCTTTAAGCTATATATTTTTTCAATAGTCTACAGAACAAACCATCATTATACAATAACTTGCCTAATTACCCTAACATGCCTAGTTAACCTAATTAACCTAGTTAAGCCTTTAAATGTCACTTTCAGCTGTATAGAAGTGTCTTGAAAAATATCTAGTAAAATATTTACTGTCATCATGGCAAAGATAAAATAATTCAGTTATTAGAGATGAGTTATTAAAACTATTATGTTTAGAAATGTGTTGAAAAAATGTTCTCTCTGTTAAACAGAAATTGGGGAAAAAAATAAACAGGGGGGCTAATAAATCAGGGGGTTGAATAATTCTGATTGCAACTGTACAAGTTATATTATGAAAATTGTTTTTCGGTTTGAATTAAATATTTTTTCCTTTGCATTTTCATCACTCTCTCGCTTCATTTTTTTAATGACATTAATCAAGAGTTTTTGCCATTTAAGTTTTTTTCAAGTAAATCTGGGGTGCCCAAACTCAGTCCTGGAGGGCCAGTCGCTTGTATAGTTTAGCTCCAACTTCCTTCAATACACCTGCCTGGAAGTTTCAAGTATACCTAGAAAGAGCTTTATTAGCTGGTTCAGGTGTGTCTAATTGGGGTTGGAACTAATAGGGTATCTGGGGGGTCTTAAAATGTCTTAAATTTTAAAAACTAAATTTTAGGCCTTAAAAAGTCTTAAATTCACAGAAATATTGTGTTGTAGGTCTTACATCTTTTTAAACAGGTCTTAATTTTTAAAGTTGTCGAAGTAATGTTACCCAATTGGGCCAAAACTCATCCAATCATCAACGGTCTAAATTGTGGTTTCAGTAGACACTTTATACCACAATTTACAGTTTTATTTAAGTTTTTTTTATTGCAAAAAGATGTTAAATTCACAACAGCTGTTAGACATTTTACAGCAAAGTTTTTTTTTGTTAAATTCCCCAATCAGGAAACGAAAACTAAAAACAATTACACAATTACTCACGATAATAACAGCAATATATCCCTTTACATAATCTTCCATTTACACAAAAACTATTTACTGTAGAAAGTGTGAGTGGACATAATATTTATAAATAGGCATGAAACTTAACGTTTTATAACAGAAATGCATTAGGTTGAATAGGAGTTATACTCAATTCATATGGACCAAAAAAAGCAAACAATTATATATTTTTTGATTATTTGTGCAGTTTTCTTCATAATAATTACCCTTTTAACAATGTTAAACTTGTCATTTAAAAAAGTGTATACAACTACAGTTTTCTTGTTTTGACACATTAAAATATGTGGTCAAGAAACAACTACATTTGGGTTTTCCAATTTTATTGGCCCAACCAGGCCATTACCAAAAATCTTTAGTGTTTAGCCCTGTAAAAGTCTAAAATCTCATTCATAATGGTCTTAAAAAGTCTTAAATTTTAGAGTTTGAGCTATTGACCTTCAGCTTTTAAAAAAAAATGGAATGTAATGTTTAAAGTGTTTTTATTAATGCGTGTCCCTATAAATTTCCTTCTAGTTATTCATTACTTTTCTTGGTATTAAAAAGGTCTTAAAATCTTAAATATAACTTGATAAATCTTATAAATGAATCTTTGAGTCAATATTTTAAATTCACTGCTGCAATTAAATTTTTTTTTCCAGAACCTCTCGCCAATTTTGTCATTGTGTTTGTTATTCTCAATTTATGCACAATCATGCAGTTCTGCTAATAATGACACTAATAATGCTGAACCAGGTTTAATGTGTTTTTGTCTTGTTTGTCAGGAGGGTGTACAAGGAGCGGTTAGGCGTCCCTATGAACATGACTATCGGCTACCAGTCTCATGCTGACACGGCTACTAAAAGTGGCTCCACTACTAAGAACAAGTTTGTGGTCTGAATCTCTTTAAAGGCCTGAATCTCTCTCTCTCTCTCTCTCTCTCTGTCCATTTCTGTCTATTTCTCTCTGCCTCTTAAAACCAAAGCAACAAAAACAGACTGGACTCAAACTGCTACGAAACCCCTGCAAGCACACATATTTTTTTCCCCAAAAGCCCTGCACAGACACACTCCTGGACTTCAGCTTGCAGAAACAATGAGGACTCCAGCACAGACAAAGTTTGAAAAGGAAACAGTTCGTCTGCTGCTTGTTACATTCACACATTTTTTATAAGTTTTACTCTTGCATTATGCTACACTACATGTCCAATCATTCACACATCACTACACAGTTTCCCTGAGAAGAAAAAAGTATACATAAAAAAAAAAGTCATGTTCAATGTTTACCCCTGGAAAATCTTGTTCAGTGTTTGTAAAGTATTTAAGATTTTTTTTGTTTTGTTTTTGAAAGAAATTGTCAGTTTATTTAATGGCAGAGGAAAGAAAACGTCTGTGTTCTTTTATCCAGCAGTTTTGCTGCTTCAGTGCCTAATGAACATAAATGTTTTAATTTATTCAGATTAATCCTCAACATTTCATCGAGAAGCTATTTGGCTATCGAGTGCATGTAATCAAGCTAATCTTCATAGAGCTGCGTTACATCTTTAAGCATTGACTTGATTAAATTTAAGGGCTTGCAATTCAAGATAAGTGTTTTTGTTTTAATATTGTGAATTTTTGAAGTTTACATTCCTTGTTAGAATAGTAGACTGGGACTTTTTTTTTGCAGTGCTGTAACAGATGAATTGTGCTTGTCTGAATGTGATTTGGCTCTTCAAAGAGATCAGCGTTATCAAATAGGCCCTGAAAATAAAATAGATTTATGTTGATTCATCTTCACTGAAAAGGGGAAAAAGCGTCTCTGTATTCATCGGTTTCATGTGTATTCGTGCGTTGCAGGATGTTAAGGGGCTTTTAATTATTCATCGCAACATCAAATCTCACTAAAGTAGATCACAGCGGTAGCATAAAACACTTCACAGACTAACCAGGAATACACACTATTAGTGTTAATATGGGCCGTAAAGCTTTATTTGTAGAGGCTTTGGCGTTTTTCAGATGGAATTTGTTCAACTTCAAATAATTGTCTTTTACACTTTGCTTTACAGATCATTTCTGCTTTGTTTTATAAGAAATGTAACATTCAGATCTGAAAACTCAATTGGATCAACTCAAACTCAATCAAATTGTTCGATAAGAGACGTGAAGCTCTTTGTTTGCAGACTTTCTGGTTGGAGGTTTGCAGTGCGAGCTCTCAGTCTGGTGTCACCATCAGCTCGCAGTCATTATTTTCTGAATCCAGTATCACTATCTGTCTTTTAAACTGAATTTCCAGAGCTCAGAATAAGTTTATTATGGAATCACGCAGTAGACTTTGAACAGTGCTGTACTATAATATTGCACCAGAATGTCATTTGATACTGGCTGATAGGCCAAGGACGAGGGGTTAGAAAGAGAATAAATAATTATTTATTAGCGAGGACTTTGTACAGAATCAAACGGGTGTTCAAACCGAGGTTTTCCATTTATCTCAAGGACAGCAAATC
Source organism: Danio kyathit (assembly GCA_903798195.1). Classification (NCBI taxonomy): domain Eukaryota; kingdom Metazoa; phylum Chordata; class Actinopteri; order Cypriniformes; family Danionidae; genus Danio; species Danio kyathit. The sequence continues at coordinate 20,268,781 of LR812531.1, read as the reverse complement.
GATACAGGCTTTTTTGGAGTTGTGTGCTTTTTTTTTGTTTTGTTTAATAAGTCTCTTATGCTCACCCATGGCTCTTATCCATTTACAGCATTCATTTTATCACAAAAATACAGTAAAATGTTTATATGTCATTCTAATATGCTGATTTGTTGCTCAAGAAATACTCACTGGCCACTTTATTAGGTCCAACGGTCCAACTGTTTGTTAACTCAAGTTTCTAATCAGCCAATCACATGGCAGCAACTCAATGCATTTAGGCATGTAGGCATGGTCAGAATGGGAAATAAAGTTGATTTAAGTGATTTTGAAAATGGCATGGTTGTTGGTGCCAGACGGACTGTTCTTAATGCACAACATGTTGAACCTTGGGGCAGATGGGCTACAGCAGCAGAAGACCACACCAGGCCACTCCTGTCAGCTAAGAACAGAAATCTGAGGCTACAATTCGCACAGGTTTACCAAAATTGAACAATAGAAGATTGGAAAAACGTTGCCTGATCTGATAAGTTTTGATTTCTGCTGCAACATTCGGATGGTGGGGTCAGAATTTGGTATCAACAACATAAAGCATGCATCCATCCTGCCTTGTATGAACAGTTCAGGCTGGTGGTGGGGGTGTAATGGTGTGGGGATATTTTCTTGGCACACTTTGGGCACATTAGTACCAAATACCTTGAGTATTGTTGCTGACCATGTCCATCTTTTTTTAACCACAGTGTACTCATTTTCTGATGGCTACTTCCAGCAGAATAACGTGCCATGTCATAAAGCGCAAGTCATCTCAGACTGATTTCTTGAACATGATAATGAGTTCACTGTACTCAAATGGCCTCCACAGTCACCACTTTCCAATCCAATAGAGCACATTTTGGGATGTGGTGGAACAGGAGATTCGTATCATAGATGTGCAGCCGCTATTCCATCATGTCAATATGGACCAAAATCTATGAGGAACATTTCCAGTACCTTGTTGAATCTATGCCACGAAGGATTAAGGCAGTTCTAAAGCCAAAAGAGGGTCCAACCCGGTACTAGTAAGGTGTACCTTATAAAGTGGCTGGTGAGTGTATTTATTAATGTTAAAAACAACTTATGTTTTAATGATTATCAGTGAATGGAAAGATCAGAAGAGCAGAATTTATAAAAAATGTCTGTTAAATCAATGAAACGTATCCGTGCTATGTTCAAGCAATTCATTTATTACTTTATCAAAATATTACTGACAACCACAGTATTTTTTTTCTCCCTTTTTTTAACCAACCCCTAATTTTACTACAGCAGTGTCAGATGAATTGCAATGCCATTTTTATCCTTGCTGACATGCATGACCTTGCCAGGAACTGTTATTGATGTCTTCATCAAACATTTAAGCTTAATTCTGTCTTGAGTATATAGCCAGTGTAAACATCCTGCAAAGACACGGTTCACTGATATGCCCTAATCTACATGTTTTAGTCAAGCTGTGAGAGCATGTTTAACTGTAGGACATGTTTGACGTCATTATCATGATGTGAGAAGTGTGTGCTGATCATGCATTATAATTTATTTGGTAACACTTCACAAAAAGGTCTTATTTGTTCAAAGACTTCAGTGGTTCAGCTGTAATCATGACCCTCCCAGAACACTTTTGGGTGCCAAAAACAGTAAAACTGTAAAAAGACTTTGTGTGCCAATGCCTTCTGTGTCTAATCGGTGCGCGTTTACAATGGGCAATATGGCACTATGTAGTTTCTTGATTCTGACATTGAACATCTTGTGACTGTTGCTGTATATGGAGGATGAGGGAGCACTCGGATTTAATCTAAAATATGTTGATTTGTTTTCAGATGATGAACGAATGTCTCTGGGAATTTGAGGGACAGAATCTTTTTGCGTGACTCTTAAAGACATATCCTAAATGTCTATTTAACATCCAAAATTTGATGTCTAATAGTGAAAATGAGCAAAATCATCAAAGATTCCTGAAGTAAACAAAATATATTAAATTGATGTCTCTGTGATGTACGTGTGCTATCAGATTTAACTAAATTAAAACTTTCATTATTCTGACCAACTGTCATTTTCTAAAAAAAAAAAAAAGACAATATTTTAGGATAAAATTAAAAATAAACTTTAAACAGACCTTTAATGAATATAATAAATATCAACTATTTACTCAAACCCATACTTAACAAATCGGTAACACTTTATAATAACTACACACTATGAACCATTTATTAATGATTAGCATATAATGAATTCATTATCTGTTAATCATTAACTCTACATTAACAGACGTTAGTAAGCAGTTTATAACTGCAGCTACAAATGCTCTATTCTTGACTTACAACCACATTTATACTGTGCTTAATAATTGTACTTTCATACTTTGTTAATTATTTATTTTTCATTAATAAATTAAGCATTGCATTATTTACAAACCAGTTATTTAAGCATAGTTGGTGTTTTTTTTAATATCATTCAGAATGAGTTAGTAAATGATTATTAAACTATTAAAATTAGCATTTATAAATCATATTATTCAGGCATTTATTAATAGTTAATTTGTATGTTAATAAATGCTTTATTAACTCAATTTTATCCAGTTTTGTGACCTAATCTAAAGTGAGGACTATTCATGCTTTATAAATCTCTTATAAATGACAACTAAAGGCTCAGTTAAATTCTAAACAGGAAAAAAGAACACAAACGACATTATTCATTTCTATTCGTTTTAAGATACACAAATAAAACTGTATTTAAAAAATATAAATATTCTTTGCAACCTTATCTAAAATAAAATCACTGTACAGTTTAAACATTGCATCTTATTATATTGTTATATTGTTGTTGTTTTATCCAATTTTATGTCGTATTTGGACACTCCTGTTATTCAGCAATGTTTAAACTTTACAGTAATTTTACTTTTTAGATTGAAGATTGCAATGATTATTGTTCATACTGAGCCTTGAATTGTCATTTATAAGGGATTTATAAAGCATAAACAGTCCTCTCTTTAGATTAGGTCACAAAACTGCATGAAGTTGAGGGGAAAAAAGCATTTATTAACATAGAAATTAACTATTAATATATGCCTGAATAATAAGATATATAAACGTTGATTTCAATAGTTAATTAATCATTTACTAACTCATTCTGAATTATCTTAAAAACCATCGACTACTCTTAAATACAACTGGTTTGTTAATAATGCAATTCTTAATTTAGTAATGAAAAGTAAATCATTAACAAAGTATGAAAGTACAATTATGAAGCACATTATAAATGTGGTTGTAAGTCAAGAATATATGATTTGTAGCTGCAGTTATAAACCGCTTACTAACGCTTATTAATGTGGAGTTAATGATTAACAGATAAAGAATTCACTAGATGTTAATGCTTAGTAAATGATTGATAGTGTGTAGTTATTATAAAGTGTTACCAATAAATCCAGAGAAACTGTGCACTTTTTTTCATTGGTCAATTTTTCCCATAGTTTTTAGGGCTGGGCAATATGACAAAAATCTACATATCCTAATAACAACATTCAGGGGTTGGACAATGAAACTGAAACGCCTGGATTTAGATAATCAATAATTCATTAGTATGTATGATGTAGGGCCTCATTTTGCAGCCAATATAGCATCAGTTTGTCTTGGGAATGACAGATACAAGTCCTGCACAGTGGCCAGAGGGATTTTGAGTCATTCTTGCAGAGTAGTGGCCAAGTCACTACGTGATGCTGGTGGAGGGAAACGTTTCCTGACTCGCTCCTTCAAAACAGCCCAAAGTGTCTCAATAATATGTAGATCTGGTGACTGTGCAGGACATGGGAGATATTCAACTTTACTTTCATGTTAATCAAACCACTCCGTCACCAGTCTTGCTGTGTGTATTAGTACATTATCCTTCTGATAGATGGCACCGCCTTCAGAATACAATGTTTGAATCATTGGGTGCACATGGCCCTTCAGAATAGTCTGGTAGTCCTTGGCAGTGACGCGCCCATCTAACACAAGTATTGTGCATGAGATTCTGCCATGATATTGCAGCCCAAACCATCATTGACCCACACCCATGCTTCACTCTGGGCATGCAACATTCTGGGTAGTATGCTTCTTTGAGGCTTCTCCACACCATAGCTCTCCCGGATGTGGGAACAACAGTGAAGGTGGACTCATCAGAGAACAATACATGTTTCACATTGTCCACAGACCAAGATTTTTGCTGCTGGCACCATTGAAACTGACGTTTGGCATTGCTACGATTGACCAAAGGTTTGGCAATAGCAGCCTGTTCATGTAAATTGACCCCCGACAAACATTTTTGGTGGAAACAGGAGAGGTTGCTGTTATTTATGTTTCTGTCTGCATTCCTGTAAGTGCATGTAATATTGCGCTCATATAAATGACGAAAAAGTAATACAGTAAGCAATGTATCCTGCGGAACCACTGTTTAAACGCTACACTCAAAAAAGACTTTTTCTGCTTGATCAAACTAATTATTTAAAATGAGTTGACAACTTAATTCTTAAGGTTTTTTCGAGACAACTTAATTGTTTTATGTTCAATCTACTTAAATTTGTAAAAACTTTTAAATTCACTTAATTGATTTGTGTTGGGACAACATGAAGGAATTGTCCGGAACAAAGCATTTTTTACAGTGTAGAGCAAAATGTGAAACTATAGACTTTTTATATTGTCCATACGATACATATTGTCATATTGCACAGCCTTATCTGTATGTATTAGAATTTACAGCCCTTTAATTTAAAGTTACCAGATTAAAAACAACTTCTGTTTTATGGTGTTCTTTGATCTTTTGTTTTGCCTTTACTTTTTGCGTTTAGTCTTTCCAATGGCTGATTATCTGTCATCTCGTTTCAGCACACTTTGATAAAAATGGCTAAAAAAACAACAACGTGGGAGGACCTCAACAAAAATCCAACTAAATAACTGCAAAATTAATTTACTGACAGCCCTAAAGAGTATCCCGGAGCGTATTTATTGGCTTGCATCCAGGGTCACCAATAATGGCCGCAGATGTCGATAGTTTTTAATCTCATTTTGATGTCTGCCCGATGTGTTTTCACTTCTAGACAGCAGGATAATGAGATGACGCTCTGATGTGTGTGTGTGTGTGTGTTTTCTTTTCTTTTTTTTTTTTTTTTGAAGCGTCCCTCTCATCACACACCTCCAGCCTCTTTAATGAGAGACCCCCAAATCAGCCTTACTGACCCTCACAAAACTCTTAATGAGGAGCGCGCAGTTTGTTCACCAATTACCGGTCTTGAGCAGATGGAGATGCTCGCTGTTGAAATCTTAATTTGGATTTCTGTTTTGCATGTAGTCTGAATGCTTGTTATGTGTTCATAGATGCATCCGTGGAGATGAAAAGCTGGGGTCTGCGGAAATGGAGGACTCATTCGAAAGGCACGCTAATAGCAGTCAGACCTCTGAACTGTGATGGGCATTGAGGGTATATTACACAACCACTCCAAAAGGGGGGAAAAAAAGAGCCACTAGGCATATCTTTGACATTAAACCCCATCCGACCTCTGAATACCATAGTATAAATGGTTATTCACTAGGCAGGATGCTCTAAGGCTAAGTCATGTCTTATTACTTTACATGTTTGTTCTTGCCTCGAGCTACCAGAGAGCATGAAAGCTTCTTCATTGTTACTGCAATCCTGGCATGGGGCTTGGGGTTTTTGCCAAACATTTTCAGTGGATTTCTACAGTGGATGGCTGGGATGTGAGTATACGATGCATATTTAAAGATAATATCTAAACTGTATTATCTAATTTCAATTTTATTTTTTTAATGAATCACACAAGTACATAAAAATGCATATGACATATAATGGAGAGTGTATGTGTTTGATATTGTAATTTGTGGCCTTTCTGCTCCTTTGGCTTTTAGTAATGCTTTTTAATATCCCTGCAGTGTGTCAAATTAATTTTTAAAAATATGAATATTTCATGTCTCAATTAATTGAGACTCATAAAAGATGCAAGAAGCAATTATTTTAAAAAAAATGGCAAGATGCATTTATAAATAATTTTACATTAAATAAATGTTTGTACGTACACAGTTCAAAAGAAGTGTACATATATATGTGTGAGTGTGTGTGTGTGTGTGTGTGTGTGTGTGTGTGTGTGTGTGTGTGTGTGTGTGTGTGTGTGTGTGTGTGTGTGTGTGTGTGTGTATACAGTTGAAGTCAGAATTATTAGCCCCCTTGTTTATTTTTTTCCCCAATTTCTGTTTAACGGAGAGAAGATTTTTTTCAACAAATTTCTAAACATAAACATGACAGTAAATAATATTTTACTAGATATTTTTCAAGACACTTCTATACAGCTTAAAGTGACATTTAAAGGCTTAACTAGGTTAATTATGTTAACTAGGCAGGTTAGGGTAATTAGAGAAGTTATTTTATAAGGATGGTTTGTTCTTAAGACTATTGAAAAAAAAAATTTGCTTAAAGGGGCTAATAATTTTGACCTTAAAATGGTTTATAAAAAATTTAAAACTGCTTTTATTCTAGCTGAAATAAAACAAATAAGACTTTCTCCAGAAGAAAAAATATCATCATACTGTGGAAATTTCTTTGCTCTGTTAAACATCATCTGGGAAATATTAAAAAAAAATCCAAAGGGGGGCTAATAATTCTGACTTCAACTATATATATATATAAATCTATGAATTTTTAAATGGACTTTTTTACAAAAGAGGCAAGAAAAATCGTGAAGCTCTACGTTATTATCATTAGTATTATATTATTATATATCTAGTAAGAGCTTGATTAGCTGGCTCAGGTATGTTTGATTAGGGTTGGAGCTAAACTCTCCAGGACACCGGCCCTCCAGTACCGAGTTTGGACACGCCTGTTTTAGGTGGTTCGTTCTGCTGTGGCGACCCCTGATTAATAAAGGCACTAAGCTGAAAAGAAAATGAATAAATGAATGAATGTTTAAATTTTTTTATTATTCAAATGACCAAATTCTATTGAAAGTTGAATGTGCTGGCCAGGTTACAGTTTTTAATTTAAATTTTTAAGAGATTCCTATTTTTTTAATCTAATGATAAATAAATTTGTATTTTAAAAATAAGTATTTTTTCATATTTCTTTGGTACATCAAAAAGCGTGACCATCTGACAAGCGAATGCAGCAAAAAGTGCCTAAAGTGTCACTAAAATGCCGTATTTAAACCTCATAATTAAATAGAAATTGAGGCCAATAACTGCAAAAAATGTCCACTTTGATGAACCACCCCTTTCACTAGGCTGGCTATGGGCCTTTGGGATAGTCTTTCAACCTTTCCATGCTAAGAGTTTTCTCACCAAGATGTGTAAGGAAAGAATATTTTGAAAAATGTTTTAATGCTGTAGAGAGTAAGACCTTTGGCTATATAATATTTATTTAATTTTATAGCATATATTTAATTTTAATAAGAAATTACATTTTAAAACATAAAAATAGTCGTCATGGTGGTGCAGTGGGTAGCACGATCGCCTCACAGCAAGAACGTTGCTGGTTCGAGCCCCGGCTGGGTCAGTTGGCATTTCTATGTGGAGTTTGCATGTTCTCCCAGTGTTCACGTGTGTTTCCTCCGGGTACTCCGGTTTCCCCCACTGTCCAAAGACATAGGTGAATTAGGTAAGCTAAATTGGCCGTAGTGTATGTGTGAATGCAAGAGTGTATGGGTGTTTCCCAGGGTTGGGTTGTGGCTGGAAGGGCATCCGTTGCGTAAAACATGTGCTGGATAAGTTGGCGGTTGGTTCCGCAGTGGTGACCCCTGATTAATAAAGGGACTAAGCCGAAAAGAAAATGAATGAACATAAAAATAATAATAAATAAATAACTAGGCTATATTTCTATTAAAGATAATTATATTCAGGCTGTTATAGCATTGGTATGCTCAGCTACATATCACTTACACAATTATGCACTTTCCTGTGCATAATTTTCATCAGCCAATGACCTAAATCCGAAAATAATTTACTTCAACATCCTTTGGGAAGGAAGATTGTAAGATACAGATCTCTGAATATTATGATTAATGGCCACAAGATGGAGACTCAACCTTCACTTTGTCTCTGCCAATTAATAAAGAGCTTCACAGCCTTACTTTTCTGCTTGTTTGATGAAATCATATTTTGTCATGGCCTTTACGTGCTTGTTTAAAATTAACAGCACAATTGCTCGCAGTAAGAAGCATTAAACTCTCATGCGTACATGCGGCAAACGCAATACTTCTTAGCTATGAATGCTATTGCTATTTACAAACGCCACATAAATCACAGTCCGGGTCTCCCGCCGAAGGCTGATTCATGTACAGATTTGTATCTATTTGCCTTGTTCTTTAGATTTATATTTGTACTGGCCAATAATTATTCCATTTTCTAAAACGTCTCGCTCAATATCCGAGCACAGCGTGACCCCTAAATGCTTTCCTGGCTGTTATTAGACTGCTGACAGATGAGTTTCTATTTCTTTTAAGAGGCAAGGGGTGAGAAACCGAATTGTCCGCGTGTCGGAAACGGCGCTCTGTCACACACACTGTTAAGTGTGTTTGAGTGGATAGGATTGCTCGTGGCAGGAGTCCCTTGAGGGCTGGTTTTGATGTGCTCGGATGGTTTCCAATAGCAACCGACTGGCCAGTGAGCGGCTACATATGGAGAGTGTGCGTGTGTGAGTCGGGATGTGCTCTGTTCACACTTAAACTCTGACACACGATTCTCATTGGCGCTTCCTTTTTGCACGCCTGATGTGTGAAGAGGCATTAATGAATGCATTTCACTCCGGGCTCCTTTTCTTCACGTCAGAAAAAAAAGAGTTGGGGTTTCTCCGCGTCTCGATTTGTGGCTTTCAAACAAATGATCAAACATGCAAAGAAACATCAAAGCACCTCCTGCATAATTAAAATGGTTGTTTTCTTTTTTTATTATTCATTTGTTTACTTTGAAATGTTTCATTTTTTATTCATTAAGAAGAAATCAAACAATTGTTGCTTTAAATGTTGTCAGATCAGAATTTCGATTAGTCACGAGTCGTCTGTCTGTTCGGGAACATGCAGGGTGGTAGTGATTCATAACCTTAATTATGACATGTAATTTCTGCATTATGAGCAGAACAATCCAGCAAAACAAACCATAATTTTGGTTATTGTTTTTCAATCAGATCTCTTAAAAGCATCCCAAAAAGAGAGTAATCATATCCCAACCATGTGCTATTGGTTCAACCTAAAGTTTCAGTACTTGATAACTAAAAAAGAGAGCAATTTTATGAAGTTTGGGGAGAGATTAATGTTCTACCCAGCGCACAGTTGCAGTGCTAAATATATTAGTGTCCTTACCAGTCTGTGAATCTTATAAGAACACTTTCCAAAACCTGTTAAAAAACTACAACCAGTCAGAAATGTCAAAGTCATGAAAAAGCTGATACTTTTCTGTTAAACATTGGGTTGGGTATTGTTTGTGGTAATTCCATAAACGGTGCCTGAATCGATATTTTTGAGCCACAAAATTATGGTGGATGACTCTAAAAAATCTTTTATTTGACAAAAAAGTTTTAAAGTATACATCAATTTATATTTTATTAATCTGAATTGAATTGCATTAATATATTTGTTTGATCATTTGTTTGTTAGCATGAATTTAAGATTTGCATTATGCAATTAACATTAGCTTACTACTAACCTGTGGAAAGGCTGTCATCAAAATCAGGGAACACCTTTTTTTCTAGGGTTGGGGCTTGTAACTACGTTATGGACATCCGTAATCTAATTAATTTCCTTAATCTGAATCAGAATAATATGATTAAGGTGTTTACATGAGTTGCTTTTAGAATGTTCCTTTTATGATCCCGTTGTACATGTTATAGCACATAGATTGATTAACGTCTTTGCGTCACCAGGTATCCACGTTTCCTCCAGACTCAGTTTCATGTAATTTCAGGTGTTTCATTTTTAATTTTTCGACTTTAACTGCAGTTTGGCAGTTTCACTTTTATTCAGCAACATATTGTTCATGCCCCGTGACAAACTGAGGTATTGGATGAGAATATGAAGTAGAGACTGCTGGAAGAGTGTTGTTTTAATGGAATTTGATACCGCACGCTGAATGGAAAGATAAATCCTCCGCATTTCGTAACGCAGGTGTCTGTGGTCCTTTAAGGTAGTCAATAATCGTTGATTACATGGTCAACTCTTAATCAGAGTATTGTCTTAATCATATTCCAATCAAAGTATTGGTGTCCATGTAAACGAACTCAGTAAAAGTGCCAGATGATGTCGCAAGCTGTCAAAGAGCTATTGCTATGCATTCCTCTGTGTTTAACTTGATTCCATGTGTCCTCAAATGTTTCATTAAGTTTGATGCGTTTCCCCCTTACACGCAACTTTTGTTGCGTGTTGACTTTACGTTGCTGTATCAGAATCCTTGCTTGTGAAATATAGCCATACTTTAGAATGTTTAGTTTAAGCAAATTAGATAAATGCGATCATGTGTGTTGATGAATCTGAAGGGAGTCGCTCACTTAATGCGCTGTACTGCACGTGTTGCCTATGTGCGTGCGTTCCCCAAGCAACAAACGCCAACGGTGTCCGTATCCTTTAAAGTTGTTAGAATTAAATGTTTAGAGATGGTGTGACACAACGAGTACCTATGTGTGCCTTTGATGTACCCCTTGATGCTTTTTACGTCTTTGTTGCAGCACCAGTGGCACCAAAAATAGCCATCGAAATTAATATGCTTATTCGGTTCGGTGATACCGGTTACAAAGGTTTCGGTACCCAACCCTAGTTAAACAATTTAGCAAAATGCAATGGAAGATTATTTTGTGAACTGGAGCGATTGTATTGGTTCATGGTTAAACAACTTGCTGATTCAAAAAATCCAGTCAAGAGTAAGTCTCTAGTTACTGATTCTCTGATCCAAATGATCAAGTCAGAGAGAGTCTCCAGTTAATTATTCAATAAACAAAATTTTCAATTCAGAGTGAATCTCCAGTAAACGATTTATTGATCCACATTATCAGGTCAGTGCAAGTTTTCAGTTAACTGGAAATTATTTAACTGGAATGATTCTCTGATTCAGATGATCTGTTCAGAGCAAAACATCAGTTAACGATTTACTGATTCAAATGATCCATCAAATAGAGTCTTCAGTTAATGACTCAGTGATTCAAATGATCTGGTCAGAGCAAAACATCAGTTAACGATTTACTGACTAAAATAATCCATCAAATAGAGTCCTCAATTAATGATTCCTTGATTCATATGATCTGTTCAGAGCAAGTCATCAGTTAACGCCAGTTTATTGATTCAAAAGATCCATCAAGGAGAGTCTTCAGTTAATGACTCACTGATTCAAATGATCTGGTCAGAGCTAGTCATCAGTTAATGTTTTACTGATTCAAATGATCCATCAAAGAGAGTCTTCAGTTAATGATTCACTGATTCGAATGACCTGCTAAGAGCAAGTCATCAGTTAATGATTTACTGATTCAAATGATCCATCAAAGAGAGTCTTCAGTTAATGACTCACTGATTCAAATGATCCATCAAAGAGAGTCTTCGATTAATGACTCACTGATTCAAATGATCTGTCAGAGTGAGTCCCCAATTAAAAATCAATTGATTCAAATTTTCCGGTCAGAGGGAGTCTTCAATTAATGACTCACTTATTCAGAGGATCTGGTCAGAGCAAATCTCCAGTTAAAGACTGATGGGTCAATTGTAATTAAGAGTATTTTAGGGCTCATAATGACCTAGTTATGGTCCTTGGAGTGAACATACCTTAAATCCCCCAAAATTCCAATCCAAAGCTCCAGGTATCCATTTTGTTTGACTCACAGTTGTGCCGACGAGTTTTTCAAGGTACTCAATTTCGGATGAGTACAGATGAAATATTTGTAAGTACACATGAAAATTATCTTGCAAAATGACGTCTGGCCAATTATCTGAATGAACGTGTAACTCCTGAACCATCTTCGTGAGTTTTAACAATAAACATGGATGTTATCAGATTAGCCTGTTTGTCTATTTGTGACTTAAGTAATATTTACATCCAGCTGTCTACCGGAAAGTTTTATATTTCATTTAGTTGCTCTTTTTAAACAGCATGTTCTCTTTGGACAGTAATGGGACACAGGCTGGTATATAAAGCAGACAGGTGGATGTCAAAATTTGCGAATGAGTCAAGACACGTACCTTGGTCTCTGTAATTTGCCAGCTCTGCTCACTCTGAATGAAGACTCACATCGACAAGCTGTCAATGTCCAAAAGAGAGAGAAGCATTACTGCATTAATAACTCGGGTTTTTTTTACGTTTGGTTCTGTAAACATTATATTAAGGTTTTGATATAAATTTATTTATCATCACCTGTTTTTTTCAAGTGTATCTGGTAATAGAATGCAGTTGTCTTTCTCATAAATAATCACATTTAGTATGTGTCACTGGGATGGTTCCCTAAGGTGCAAAAGGTTCACCTTGGTGTCTTCCATATACCAATAAAGTATACATATTATTGGTTTACCTTGGGTTACCACTTCAGCGACAGTCAAAATAAGGCAGAATATCTGGATGCAGCCTTGATGATGCAAGCTGAGACTGCATATGTCAGTGATGCAATGTCAGACACAATAAACTCAATTGAGCTGGAGTTGTCACTGTGAGGTGTACGGTTAGGAGTGGGGTTAGTTGAACCCATTAAAAAGCATTGGATGCAGCTCAGATTGCACTGCACTAGGTCTGCATCCAGACGCTTCTCAAAAAAGGAGTGACTCTGAATTAATCTCCAGTGTGAACAGAACATTTAAGGCTACGTTTAAATGACAATGATGTAGCTGAAAAAAAATCCCATTTCCATGTGGTTTCCAAATGATCCACATTTACAAATCCGGGCAACAATACTATATTATGTACTGTATGGAGGGCCAGTATTTGACATTGTCACACTACCACATACGCTGCTATTGTTGTTTGTATGTTCATGCTTATGCTTTGTTCCTCCCTAAACACGTACCATGCACATGAATGACATCATAATTTTCTAAGACTCTAATTCTTGTTTCTTTACCAACAGCGGCGTTTTCAAAACGTTTTCGGCCTCAAAAACGCTGTTTTCTTGTAAACGAACAGGCAAAACATAGAAAAGGTTTCCTGTTTTTGCCTGAAAACATTGTAGTGTAAATGGCAGCTAATGCCTCATTCACACTAGTAGCGACTTTGTAGCTGCCTGTCGCTCTGGGTGGCGACCTAGGTCTACAGCACAAACAATACAACCAGCCTCTGAGCAAGCTGAGAAAGGATCACCGGATCTCTACTGGCTGTCGCTCAAGAAAGTCGTTTTACATTTGCATAAATTTTAAGGATTCTCAACCAGTGTCGCCAGATTGGGCAGTTTTGAATCTGATTGTGCCGGTAAAAAATGGCATTAGCGGGTTGACAAAATGTGGGCGGTTTTTGAACATAAATTTTATATGCAACTTATTCAACAAAACATATCTGTGTGCTCCCACTCCAATTAGTTAGTAGTGACCAGTGCATAGCGCAAACCGCGTGGGCCCACCCGCAAGAGGAGGTGAAGGAAAGTTGGATCAAAATCTGACTCCCTGGACAAATGTGACTCCCTTTTGCGTGCACGCGCATCACACAGCACCTGCAGTTAAACTTACAGCGGTTATCATGACACGTTTATCGATCATTTTTTCCACAATTGACAGCAAGAACAAACATAGAAGCGTTGTCTGATTGACAAGCAGCGCCTAATTATATTCAAAAGAATTTAAAACGGCAAATAGGACGACTTTATACCCCATTTTGAAAGTAAAACATATTCTATTAGGTAGTAAAATCTACACAACATTAAGTGCAGTATGTGGTTGAGAGGCGGGCAGTGTTTCGATGTGATCCAGTTATGTTGTGGTTCTGTGACTGCTGGTATTAGTTGCTGTACGGTAAAAAAATATAGTAACTAGGCTAATTTAAAATTAAATAAAATATTAATCTAATATTTTGGGATTTTTTTGTGCGTTTTGGGCTAAAAAAAGTCAGCTATATCTGGCAATACTGTTCTCAACTTTGTCGCTTCACTCGGCATGCCCACCTGGTCGCCAACAGTCGATGTCACTCACTTAGACGGAGGTCACCGGAAGTCACTTACTCCTTGTTGAAATGAACGATCGCTTGACGCTTTGCCGCTGTGAGTCGCTCGTAATGTGAATGAGGCTACAATAGACTTTGCACTTTTTGTCAGACCAAGCTTGCTAATCTTTAGCATTACTGTAATTCAGTAACGTCTGGTTTGCCCAAGCTTCACCGTAATTGTCTCTGAGTGTATTCGACTTGCTTGTGTGGGATTCCAGCTCCTGGAATGTGCAATCGCAATAAGCTTTCATCTCTTTGATATCAGATCAGCATGACAGAATCAGATGATAGAGCTCGACAATTACAGCCGCACCTTTGAAAACACATTTGGCATTCGACAGAGCACATGCTGCATACATTGACGCCCCAGATACTGTCGACTAACTCTGATGATATACATCAAGGCTTCATCTGTATGGCCGACGACCTCTTTGGTCAATTATTTTCCTGTTAGCGAGGCTTAAACCTGTCGGGGAGTGGCTTAATTATAATTCCTACTACATTGTGCACAATTACTGGCTGTAGCGTCCTTTGTTTAGTATGAAGAGCCTGTCACGCTCCCAACGGCAGATTGCCATCTACACCATGTTAATAGGAATCAAACATGGCATTTCATGTTACCTAAAGCACCACAAGGGAATCGAGTCTCACTTTGTCCGCTCAGTTGGGTTTCGTATTGAAGCTCGCATTGCTGGACAAGCCAAGTGCTTTGTAATCTTAGAAAAGGTGGCGGGTTTTAAGCCATTTGACTGCAGCTATTTTAATCTGAAGACTTGGGCATTAAGTCAGACGCACGATAGAGCGGTAGAAGGGCCTCCCTGAGGGCTAGCCGGTTACATGAGTAAAGCTCAGGAGGAGAAAGCGAGAAAATGTGCATGCAAATCAGCACCACTGCCTTAGTTTTCCTCCTCTGAATCAGAAGTGTTGTGTCGTGGGGCTTTACCAATGCCACTTCTTTCTTTCTTTCTATCTCATGTCATTCACCCTACATTCCCTTCACGGGCGAATATCTCCATGACGACCCCATCCTCTGTCTCTCCATCTCCGGCCTCTCTCTCTCTCTCTCTCTCTCTTCCTCTCTCTCTCTCTTTCTCTCTAGTGTGCGTCATGAAGATGAAAAGTGCCTAATCCCCTTGTGGAACTCGAGTCTAACAGACACACATGCAGAATCCCTGCTTTTGGGAAGACGTCACACACACCAGCGCGTCACTCTCTCAGAGCGAGCGCAGCTTTACAGCGGGAAGCGCTGGATGGAGAAGGAAGAAGGGAGAGAGGGAGGGTGGCGATAAACGCTTATTGTTCTTGAGGAGCCTGAACTGGAGGTGTGGCATCTGCCGGGCGTTGTCAGGGAGACAGAGTGCTGGCTGTTCCCTCTTCCTCTTAGCTGATCACTCAGACGGGGACGCTGATCCTTATGGCATCTAGAATAGCAGCCACAGGTAACCGCCTAACCTACACCTGTGTTTGCCATAGAGTTCGGACTGTTTTAACTGCCTGTGCATGGAGGTAAAGAAACACTAAAGGTGAAGAGACACTCTGCGTGTGGCAGGTAGGACTGGATCAGAGGTGTGCATGTGTGTGTGTGCATTGTGACTCATAAAGAGGAAAGTGGTGGTGATGTATTCTGCCAGGGGTTGCTGCGAATTTTCACAGCCCCGCTCCTGTTGTGTTTTAGTGGAGAGGTAGGAAGAATAAAAGACACAGGAGCGGAGGAGACGTTGTTGAATCATCACGTAAGTGTGTCACTAGTTCACTTTGTCTGTGACGGTCAGGTGTTGTTAATGCGCTCGGGCTTAGCGGAGCTCCTTCGGCAGGCACGGCTATTCTCCCTTCTGCCGCGTTCAATGCTTCCGATCTCACACACTGATAGACTAGAAGAGCTCTGGACAGTGATGGATGCTATTCCTAGGTAAAGCGCAAAAAAGTGTGGATTTCAGAGGGTGGAGAAGGACAGGTTTGGGGCTGTCAGACATAATAAAGGAGACCTGCCTTGGGGAAAGACACGCAGAGCTTTGACTGACTGACTGACTGAATAAGTAAGTAACTTACAGGATGAATTAGCGTGCGAGGGTGGGAATCAACCATTTGCATTTTCATCTTATCAACGGGTGTCGTCATATGTGGATGTGCATGATTATTTGCTTTGGATAAACTATAAGCTCAGCAGATCTCCAGGATAGGCAATTCTATTTTTGCATCCATTAGGGGCTGAAGGAAAAGGGGGGAAAACGGAGATTGAGGAAATGGACCTGGCAAGTTGATACGAGGCTATTTAGGTGTATAGCTTCTGTTGAATTGCCAGTGCGATATAGGGAACATTCCGCTTTGAGGGAACATTTGAAACTGTAACTTTTAGAACTATAGGTGTGAATTAGTGAATGAGATGAGTGTTTGAGAACATGCTGGTTTTGAGATTGTGAATGGATGTGTTCTGTGGGGAAGTTTGTAACACGAAAGATTGTTCTTCATAAATTTTATGATTAAGTTTAACAAGCCCTAAGATCATTCTGAAGCATTGCTGTCTACACCCTAACACCTTCTGATGAATGATCCTTAATGTCCGACCTAATTAAATCACAGGATCGTGTGTAATCGTCACCCTCCAGAGAAACAGCCATTCTTTATGTTTATAAAAACAAGAGAATTTATTCCAGCTCTTTACATTTTACCTCTTAATTAGGCTCAAGGGAAATGTGCTTTAATGTAGTTTATTACATGATAATTACCATGTAATTATTATGTAAGGAACGTAACACCAATTTCACAGTGTTTAATAGGTTTAATCTCTGCTTTATTCTCTTCGTAAGCCGCACCAACAGGTCTGTGTTTGGTATTATGTGCGCACTGCATTCAATTTGCTGACACCTTGTACCAACTGGACCATAAAATGAAGCAAAAAGGTTTACTCAGATTAGTCCTGCCATATTTCAGGAAAGCCTTCAGACTGTTTTTATAGAACTTCACAAGTGCTGCAAAAACTGAATGGTGTTTTACATGATTGCCCATTGAATTAAAGCAACATGCTTTAATGTAAATGTAAACACTGAAGATGTAGATTCTGCTACTGTTTAAAATGCTTTCCGAGGCATTCTGAAATGCATTTAAATTAACATAAATACATTTTTCTTCTATACTTTTTTTTATATACACCTTGTCTTACACTGCCAAGTGACTTATTAGAATGTGCATATATTGTATTGTTAAAATTACTCTTCAGCAAAATGCAAAAGATATGAATCAGGAATAAAGCCAGAGTGGCAATTTAGAAAGTGGCAACAAGAAAGTGCCCATGAAAATGCACTGCTGTCTGAAGAAAAGAGTTATTTGATCTAGGTTGACTAAGTGGGTGTTTTCATTTATTTATTTAGCAATGAATTAACACCTTTTGTATTGCTTTTTTGCCGGAATAATTGTGTGTTTCACTATTTTTCTCCCCAAATCCCTTTATCCAAGTCAATCACTTTGATTTTTCATTAGAAAGCAGTGCACTTTCCCACAGTCTTGGCAGGTTTAGTACTGTGAACTATTTAAAATGAAGAAGTAAATATCATCTACAGCAGCAACAAACATCCAACTAAGGGTAGAGATGTTTCTAGATGCAGAATAGGCTCAACACACAACATATACTATGATATTAAAGTAATTGAGTACTAGTGGAAAGCGATGTAAACCCTATTTCTCTTGGGAATTTGTAAATCGCAAGTCTGTTTCTCTTCAGAGCCAAGCCTAACAAGTCTGACAGTTTAGCTGGCTTCATTAAGGAACTTTGAGGGATGCCAACAGGGTTACAAATTAGACACACTAGTGTTAACAATCTGAAGCGTATAGCAGGGCATATGGGGAGGATATGCTAGAGACGTCAGACTGAGAAGGGATAAGTCTGATTTTACCTGGAGGCATTCTTTTCTTTCTTTCTCGCTTCATTTGGAGTCTAGAAGAAGCATAATACAATTGTATATCAGCAAGAATTCACCAGCACTTCATAAAAATTAATGATCCCTGTTGCCATTCGTGATTCGAGAACCTTTTAACATTCATGGAATCTTTTCATTCTGCAAAAGCTAGTTTAAAGTGAGAAGGACATTTTTAAGATGATTAAAATATCCCTCAAAGTTTGAAAAATGCTTTATTTAATGATTTTTTCCTGGTAATTTGTTCCTGCACAGTGTTGTTTTATTGAGCAGAACTTAATTTTATTTGTCCTAATTTTAACGAATCAAAATTTTTTGAAGAAATAGCATATACTTGTATGTAACAGAACAGGATTTAAGCTTTGGGACGTACTACTTCCTCATTAACGAACTGTTCTTTTTCTCCTAGTTACATGCCCTGTCAATCTTCTTGTCATATCATCCACATTTCTTTCATATTTAATTCCCTAGCATATGGGAGATGCAGCAGCAGGTTAATCTGCCATTCGCAGTTCTTTCATGCAGAGAAATCTCCTAGGGTTTTTGCATAATTACGCATTTAGAAGTTAGTCTAATGACCAAACACGTCTTTATAAAAGTTTGCATTATTGTTGCAGATGAAACCTATAACAGAAAACGTGAAATAAATTTTAACACAATGTTAGATATTAATTAAGAATCATTCAAATGTCTTTACCAAAGCTTCTCCACCTAACTGTCGGTCTCGCGACTACGCCATAATTGTAGTTTGCAATTTTTTTATCCGTGTTTTTAGTTTTAATAGAGTGGAGAAACTATGACGTCACCTTGTAGGCTAATCGGCTGCTAGCAAAAACTGGTTCCCTCGATAAAATCCCTATAGGATTTTCGAAGATTGCAATAATGAGCTCTGTGTTCAAACACAGTTCATTACACTTACACGTTTTGTCCAGCCGGATAATCCTCACACGAAAATACAACTTTTAGCACTTTTGGATCTTAAATGCAAACGCAAGAATTGAAAAGCTAACATTAGGCTATAAATGGACTACAGTGTCTTTGGGCGTTGCTTGTGACGTCAGCACCACCCTGCTACAGACAACTTTTGAAGCTTATTTTTAGAAAAATGGTTCATGACGATTTACGCTCTCTGTTTATTATATTATAATCCACGCTATATATTATAAACAAATAAATACGCAAAAACACATTGACCTACGTGCCTTTTGGAAAGTTTTTTTACGTGGGAAATCCATTTTGATTTGCTTTACGGTTGTTGTAAAAGTTTTAAAACTGTATGTATAAATGTGCCTACATGGTATTATCATAAGACTAAATAAGTGTTTCACTCGCGTGCATACAGCTTGCTTACCTTAGACGACAGAAATGAGGTGTGAGGAACAAGTCTATATGCCTGCAAGTCCCATCATGGACACAGAACAACATTCAATATTCTTTTTTTGTCACGAAGTACAGCAAAAAGCAGCCCATACAGTCACATATGCTATAAATATTAAGGAAGAGTGTAAATACTGCAATTATGACAGAGTTAAATGTGTTTAGATGAAGAAAAAGAACGACGAAAAATGTATTGATCACGATAAAGTGACAGTTAACATGTATGTACTTTTTTACACGTTTATTCACACGTTTGCATTGCTGAGAGTAGGAAAGAGACAGGCTGCACTGGTAATCAGTATCCCCATAATATCGTTTATTTAAAATAAAGGATCAACAAATTAATGTCTTGACAGTCTTTACAAGTGAAGGCATTATCTACACACAATATGAAATCCCAATTAGAAAAAAACTATAAAATAATATGCATGAAAATACTTCACAGACAAATCCAAATGCCTAACGTAAGCGTTTCAGACCAGCTCAGCTCAATGACGTATAATGTCTCCGACACCACCTGTAGTCCCATTTAGCAATTCCATAGCAACCGTCTTTTTAAAGAAGCGTAACAGATTTTAAAAATCAAGAGTGTGATGTAACTGATGTGTTTTATGTCGTAGGATAAAACGTGAAAATATCTTAAGGTTGTGTTTGCCACCAACCTTATTTAAGCGATTTAAACAAAATCCCATTCAAAATACCGATTGACTTTGTGACTAGGGAACCGGAACTGCTAAAATGCTAACTCACTTCCGGGTTTTTGCATACAAATTGACGTCATACAGTAGTTCCTCCACTCTATTGAATTCAAGTCCAACTATAGCCTGATTTCACGCGGCCGCCATTTTAAACAGCGAAACAAGGCTGCGATGGGAAGAAATCCGGAAGTATCGCCTGAGTCACAGAGGAATGTTGTGTACCTGGCTGTATATCTTATCAGCGAAGAGAAAGTGACACAAATTTATAATTTCACCGCCTTCCAAGTGCGTTCATTAAACAGTAAGAATGATTAATAAATCCATTTAAAACAGTCCCCTAAAAGTCACGTCTCCTCTTCAGTTTAGGCCTCAGGCGTGCTTTGCACTCACACTACAAGCATACCGCGCCAAAGCCCAACTGAACCGCGCTCTGGCACAACTCTTCCAACAATCCGGGAAACGGGCCTGGGCACGGTTCAGATAGCATAGTGTGAGTACTCCCTTAGCCAGTATGGGCAATATTAGTATGGCCAGATCTACACTTCGAATTTTTACCAGAAATAGTAGACCATCCTGGTAACTTTGGAATAGTCATTTCAACATACTATGATTTGGGACGTATTACTTCGATTTTCAAACACTATTTAGGACAGATAGTATGCAAATTATTACGCAGGAATTCTTTACTACTAATAGGGCTGTTCAATTCCAACATTTTTGGAATGGATCTCGATTCTGATTCCATGTTCTGGAATTGATGAACTCGATTCCTCAATCACTGATGTTGGGATTCTTCTAAGCACATACCTTTTTTGTTGCCGAACTTGCATATCATGTCTAAGAGGCATGTGTACTGTCAAATAGAAACAGTCAACTGTATACTAAAATAACAGCATTACAACACTGAAATAAGACGTGTCAGGCCGATGTGCTTTGATGTTTTGTTATAACAGTGGCAGGATTTCAGTGCTATTCAAAAATAATAATAATAAAGGAGAATTTTATTTAAAACAAAAATGAGATAAAAACCCCTCACGTCATGCACCTGTTATCTTTTTATGTATTCAGAGTGGAGCTCAAACCCTTCTCTTGTGGACTAGTTTCAGTTTTACCATGTATGCTAAAGATGTTTAGAAGGCACGTACCTCAAACACCATGTGTACCAATATGTTTGCATTAGGTACAGAGATTAAGTTAAAAACTTAAACAAATGAATGAAAGGTTCCGCAATACACGTTTACATATTTTAGCATGATATATCATAACCAGCTGTTAGAAATTATGGAATGCTAACTGATCCGCAGATATGGACATTTAAACCAATTCATTGAAGTGATCCACCTGAATTTGTTTGAACTTATCACTGTTAGCAAGTGACTTCTGATCAATAATAGCAAGAGAGAGTGAAATTATTAGTTAGTTATTTTAAACTGAACAAGGAGTCGATTTCCCTTGACGGAATTGATTGGAATCGACTGTTAATTCTCAATACCTCGGAATCAATTCTTTTTTGGAATCGACTCCCTGTTCTAACTACTGTACAGCACAGCATGAACATCTCACAGTGTGTCATGTATATATTCAATTAGTGTTTTGATTACAGAAAGAAAATCAGATATTTGTCTTACCTGCAGGCATTCAGTTTTCACATCTTTTCCTTTATATTCCTATAGTTACTTGATTTTTTTTGATGCCTTAGGTATTAAATGTATCTATTTAAATGAATTTGTCATTGAATTTGTCGTCTGCAGCATAATACTATTATTAAATAAGCAATAATTACATATATTTTTGTATCCTTAAAGGGATAGTTCACCCTAAAACGAAATTGTTTCAACTTTATTTTTTCACAAAAGAAGATTTTTCGAAGCATGTTGGAAACCGGTAGCCATTTATTTCTAAAGTAGGAATATATATATATGGGGAGATATTTTGGAAGGACTGTTAGACCCCCAATAGTGTACTAATAATCTTCAAAATATTTTTTGTTAACAGAAGAAAGAAACTCAAACCGGTTTTGAAACAAGCAAAGCCTCAGTAAATGATGACATCATTTCAGTTTTTGGGTTTATAGTTCTTGAACTATCCTTGTAAGAATATTACAATCATAATAGAATTGATTAAAAATAGTCAGTACTAAGTATATATTCAACCCATATTCTAAATATGTGCCCAGGGCTAAATTTTTGAGAACCGACAAATACAGTATGTACCCTCGACTACGTTGTCTACATTTTTGTTTTCACAAATCCACTAGAGGGTACTGTGTACATTTTTGACAATCTCAAATACGTAACTGGGGCATGTTTTCTCATACATGCTATTTCTCGTAAATCCCCCAGAGGCCGAGGTATACATTTCTGCGAATATTAACGTGCTTATCGCAAGTGTACGTGGTTTGTCGTCATGCGTAATATATTAGCTTGATATCGACTGACCCACACACCCTCTTCCCTAAACTCAACAGATAATGTGTTTTCAATAGTAAACTAGAAGAAAAAACACAATTCCTCGACTGCGGCTTCGTACTGCTTTTTTTTGGTTTCATTTTACCTGGTTTCTAGAACCATCCTTTGCCAAGCTTCCAAGCAGACCAAATATGCCAAAAAAGCCATGCATACTTGGGTAAGCAGTCATGCGGTACCTAGTGTTTGTTTTACACATAAAATGCAGCCATATGTACCCGCGAGCACATATTTCTCGGTTCTCAAAAGCGTACACCAGGGCACATTTTCCCAGTGAGCCTGTGTTGACTTTTTTATTTCTCTTGCATGGTGTACTGGGAAAAAACATATGACTTCAAAACAGAGGTAAGTACAGCACCATCATCTTTTTAAGTTCTATTATATATTAAAATTATATAATATTTATTTACACATGCTCACTTCCTTAAGCTAAGACGAGAAAAACCTTGAGCGCAGTTGGACTGGAATGATTAAAAAATGCTTTGAGGAAGAAGGGATTAGATAATAAGCTAAAAGACTTATTTTATGTCTTCCTAATGTGAGTTTTCTCTGTCAAATATTACAGCAGAGGGCCCACTGACCCAAATATTACCAGCCTCGCTGGAGATATTATCATTGTGTATTTTGCCATAGTTTTCTGAAAGCTTCCAGAAGCCACCCAGAGCAGCTCAAACGCTCTGGCAAAGCAAACCGGCGTTCACAATTAAACAGATTCATTATACTGTCAGATGTATGACATGAATTAAAAAGTTCCCGCTCTGAATCCTGTCTGACTAAGCAAGTGTTTTTGCGTTTTAATTAGGCTTCCTTTTAAAATTGCTCTGCTTCAACTTCGCCAGCCCCGATGGCCTCCAGGAGCTTCCTGAGTGTCCTCTAGGGAGACGGCAGACTTTTTAAAACTAAATTTATTCCCTCCGTTAATACTATGAGTCATCTTTGAACGGCTAGTTTTGAATAACTCCTTTCTTCAATTTTTCTAAAGGGGGATTTTAATATATTCAGGAGTAGCCAATTCCATTCTATCTGTGCCTGAATGAACTGTAACAAGGCTCTGTGTGGTTCAGTCTTACATCTGCATGCAGTTCACTCCCTTATTGCCACCAACCACCAGGGTAGTTCCCGCTGTTTTTGTTAATATATTTGTTTCTGCGACTGTTTAACGCAGCACTGTGCTGGAGAATGAGGTCATATATATTTGTTCCTCCGGCTCACTTGTTAGCTTGTTTGGGGACAAACAGTCCTCAAAAAGCTGAGGCCCGATAACTATCTCCGTAATCTGCATTATGTGCATGAATTAGCATATATCAGGCAACAAACTAAATATGCATGTGGATGAATGTGTGGCTGTGTCAGTCAAGCCTGCGTGAGATTTCAAGAGTTTTTGGCAGTTCCGTCAACTTATGGAGTCATTGCCAAAGCAATTTCACTTAGTGTCTCACTTCGCTTCTTTTAAATTAAATTGATTGACCACCAGTGTGTGCTATTAAGTATGATTATTTAGAAAACTGGTGCAGTGATATTTTAGAAGGAGATGAGTTGGTTTAAATAAATTGCGTTTTGTTTGTGGCAGTGGTTGGCACACTAAGTGCCAACATTTGATGCCAGAACTAGTTTGGACTCATAATGGTAATGCACTCCATGGATTCAGAAACAGACTGCTCTTAAAAGCAACTGACATCATCCTGGTTCAGTTCCCTGGAAATGCCAAGCAAGGATAGATGTCCTTATATTACCAAGAGGAAAGATAAAATTCCACTTTGGTTTGCTTGGGTGAATCATAACTAAATAAAGTAAAGTTACAATGAAGTGAAATGCAAAGAAACTTTCCTCTTCTGGAAAGGGGCGGGGAGAAGCAGCTCATTTACATTTAAAGAGACCCATAAGAAAACAGGATGTTTTTGCTTACACTCAGAAATGTCTACAGCATGGTATAATAAAAGATTTATGTGTATTTTTAGGAGACACGTTCTGAGACTTACGTTACATCTTTTAAAATGGACATAACAGATCCCATTAAAGGGGAGTTATTTTGCTCATTTGCCCAATTTTATATTAAAGGGGTAGTTCACCCAGAAATGAAAATAACCTCATCATTTACTCTCCCTCATGTGGTTATTCATGAGATTCTTTTTTCTACTGAACACAAAAGAAAATATTTCTAAGGGTTAGTTCACCTAAAAATGAAAATAACCTCATCATTTACTCTCCCCCATGTGGTTATTTATGAGTTTTTATTTATTCTAATGAACACAAAAGAAGATATTTTAAGAAGTTATTTCAAAAGAAGATTCAAAAGAAGACATTTTGCCAGTTGCTGGCACCCATTGACCTCTTTGGGTTTTTTTTTTTCAGTTTTGGGTGAACTGTCCCTTTAATCTAGAGTACCTTTAAGAGTACTACTTTAGTCGGTGCCAGTGGTGTAGTGGTTAGTGCGTCGACACATAGCACTCAGGTGCTCACGGCGACCTGAGTTCAAATCCTGCCTCAAGGTCCTATGCCGATCCTTCCCTCTATCTCCTCCCCACACTTTACTGTCAATACTCTCTACTATCCTGTCTATTAAAGGTGAAAACCCCAATAAAATAATAAAATAAAAAAGAGTACTATCTTAACCATTTGACATGTACAAGTACACCAGTGTGATCATTCTAGGCTGCTCCCTGCTGTGAACAATCAAAACATTCACTGCATGATGTGATCGGCTGCTAAATTCAAATCTTTCCCGCATTCTCTGGCATTGAGCCAGAAAAAGACGAGCACACTGCTTGATAAAATATCAAAATTTATTAGTGTTTTTAGCGGCGGCGCAGTAGGTAGTGCTGTCGCTTCACAGCAAGAAGCTTGCTGGTTTGATCCTCGGCTGGGTCAGTTGGCGTTTCTGTGTGGAGTTTGCATGTTCTCCCCCGGGTGCTCCGGTTTCCCCCACAGTCCAAAGACATGCGGTACAGGTGAATTGGGTAGGCTAAATTGTCCATAGTGTATGAGTGTGAATGAGTGTTTATGGATGTTTCCCAGAGATAGGTTACAGCTGGAAGGGCATCCGCTGCATAAAACATATGCTGGATACGTTGGCGGTTCATTCTGCTGTGGCGACCCCGGATTAATAAAGGGACTAAGCTGAAAAGAAAATGAATGAATGAATAGTGTTTTTAATGAAATTTTATGTTGCAGACACTGATTTGCAAGCAAAAGAAAACATTTGTGGATTGTAAAATACACACTGATGTCTATGGAAGATTCATCTTCCAGTTAAACATGTTTACTTTCATGTGCTTTGTGAGAAGAAGTCTATTCTCTCCACTGCAGAGCACTGGGCTTCTACGTCTCACGTGATAAACCAGACGGGTTGCCCATTAAATTCAACTTTATTTCTATAGCACATTTTACAATATAGATTGTGTCAAAGCAGCTTAACGTAGATGTCACAGAAAGTTTCACTAGTACAGTTTTACTTTAGTCAGTTTAGTGGCTAATTCGTACAAATTCGTACGAGTTCAGTCGTACGATTTTAAAAAGGAGGCGTGGCACCCAACCCCAACCATCATTGGGTAATGAGCAAATCGTACAAAATTGTACGAATTAGATTGGACGATTTCATACGAATTAGCCACTAAATCAAAAAGTTACGAATTGCCGTGAGATTGCGTTGGATAAACCATACACACGTTGCCATCCATTCATTCATTCATTTTCTTTTCAGCTTAGTCCAGGGGTGGGCAGACTCGGTCCTGGAGGGCCGATGTCCTGCACAGTTTAGCTTCAACTCTAATCAAACACACCTGCTTATAGATTTCTAGTGATCTAGAAGACACTGATTAGCATGTTCAGGTGTGTTTGATTAGTGTTGGAGCAAAACTGTGCAGGACACCGGCCCTCCAGGACCGAGTCTGCCCACCCCTGGCTTAGTCCCTTAATTAATCTGGGGTCGCCACAGTGGAATGAACCGCCAACTTATCCAGCATATGTTTTATGCAGTGGATGCCCTTCCAGCTGCAACCCATCACTGGGAAACATTCATACACACTCATTCACACACATACACTATGGACATTTTTAGCCTAATCAATTCACCTATACCACATGTTTTTGGACTTGTGGGGGAAACCAGAGCACCCGGAGGAAACCCACACCAACATCGGGAGAACATGCAAACTCCACACAGAAACGCCAACTGACCCAGCCGAGGCTCGAACCAGCGACGTTCTTGCTGTGAGGCAAACGTGCTACCCACTGCGCCACCGTGCAGCCCTACACGTTGCCATATTCATTTAAATTCATCTTTATTTCTAGCTCTTTTTACAATGTAGATAGTGCCAAAGTAGCTTAAAGTAGATGTCACAGAAAGTTTTACTAGTACAGTTTTAAAAATGTCAGTGTAATTACATATTTTGACTTGTTAATGTAGCTCAAAGCTATGCGTTGTTTCTAAATTAAAATATAACAAATTTGGTACAATCACAATAGAAACCTATCAGTAAACAAAGTAATTCATGCTAATAATGTTTCTATGAACAATCAGTTTTTTCACAATACCAATATTTTGTAAACCAGCCAAGTCATACATTAACAAATTTAGCAATTTGAGTAAATCACATGGTGGTTGGTTGATCAAGCCATGTTTAAAGGTGATGAGGTCACGTGATTTATGGATTATCTTTTAACCAGCATCAAATCACTGTTAATTTCCAGAAAAGCCAAGGTAACCCTGGTGTTTGAGATTACAACTTAAACAGCAAGTCCCGCCCCATGGCTAACAAAATGAATGTGTTTGTGCAAGCAAAGAGATGAGCCAGAAGAAGATAAATGATCACATGTGTGCTGTGAGACATATTCTAACTTGTGAAAGTGTGTATCGCGTGCACAGGTCATGTGATGTGCACGCAAGGGTATAAACAATCTTGCAGGCTAGATCTGTTATCATCTCGCAGTTCAGTTCACAGCACATGAAAACATTATCAGTGTGCTCAGTTTTTTTTTTTTTTTGGTATAAGATTTGTCGTTATAGAGTTTAACCCTAATGACGTCAGCCACACAATATATTGTTTTAGCATCATTAGTGCACAATAGTCACATCGCTGGATCTGCAATGTTGAGTCTTAATTATGGTTGACCAGGAGCCACAGAACACATGTGATTTCTTGAGTCACTGTAGAGTTTAACCATAATAGACTGAACGTATATAATTTGTTTGTGTTTTTAAGGCCTGTGACTGTGGGCATTTCAAGAGAGTTTAAAACATTTGGGCACAAGAAATTACAAAAATTGGCAAAAAAAAAAGCTTTTCTTACTTAGATTTTTTGCCTTGTTTCAAGTAAACGTTAACCCAAAAACAAGATTATTTTATAGCCCCCAATGGCGGATTATGTTGGAAAACTCAATTAATTTTGACTTATTACTTCTGAAAGTGAAAACAAACCAGTTTTACTTGATTTTTTTTTTGATATTTGGGCTAGAAATGAGACAAAAACTTAAAGCATTTTTTTGCAGTATGATTATTCCGAATACTGTTAGACTTCCCTGAAAAATGTCAAATAGGACTATTCAAACTCTTTCCCCCCCCCCCCCCCCCCAAAAAAAAAAAAAAAACAACTGATGAAACTATTCAAATCACAGTATATATCACTAAAAAATAAAATATTGCAATTTCAAATTTTTCCAATATCGTGCAGCCCTAACAAACAAGAACGATTTTCGAGAAAGAAATACTGAGTCAGCACTTGGTCTATGATTTGCATAAGAATTCTATTCTATAATTAACTCTTTATAATAAATGCATGTTTTAACATAAAACTTGACAACAGTTTGAATGGCCCCTTCAAATATTACCTGTGTGTACTTAATTTGTATGTACTTGTTTATTTATATTAACATTTTGGACTATGCTGGAAAAAATAACACTTTTTTTTGGTTTGTTGTGAACAGCGCGTTTGATTATGCCTGTCTAATGTGACTGTCAAACATTTGTTTATGCG
Source organism: Danio kyathit (assembly GCA_903798195.1). Lineage (NCBI taxonomy): Eukaryota > Metazoa > Chordata > Actinopteri > Cypriniformes > Danionidae > Danio > Danio kyathit. The sequence goes on along the minus strand of LR812531.1, from coordinate 20,240,223 downwards.
ATGGACAAGAACCAGGAACACTACTGCAAATTATGTGACTTGTTAAGGAGAGGTATATGCTGTAAGTCAATTATTCTTTAGACACTGTATGAAAAATTCCATATTAAATTAGAGGCCCAAGCCATTTCTAGAATATAACAAAATCATAGAGTTGTTTTTTTTTTAATAAGAGTGCATTAGTGCCCAGATTGCAGCGTTGGTTCTATAAGCATTTCCCCATTCATATTTCCCAAAAGAAATGTGAAAAATATCCACTAAAGCCTCCATCAAACCAAGCAGCCAGGGGGAATGTCATAGCTTTTTTATTTGAAGCAAAGTAGTATTTGAAAATTAAATAAAAATATCTGTGTAGGTAACAGCTTCAATGAGGGAAAAAAACTACGATCCCATGAAGCATTGCACATGATGCAGTCAAATTAAAACAAAGGGAGAATTATTCATTTATTCATTTTCTTTTCAGCTTAGTCCCTTTATTGATCAGGGGTTGCCACAGCGGAATGAACCAACAACTTATCCAGCATATGTTTTACGCAGCGGATGTCCTTCCAGCTGCAACCCATCACTGGGAAACAGCCATACACTCTCATTCACACACATACTGTACGACAATGTAGCTTATTCAATTCACCTATAGAAGTCATTCACCTATACTATTCATTAAAATGTGTTGTTTGTAGAAACAGTACTTCATATTTATTGCTTCATAAGATTGGGCGGAGCTAAAAAAAAAATCTCTTTTGGTGCACTTTGCTTGCTGCAATTTTCTGGTGGAACTGTATAATAACCTTTATTTAACCGGGTAAGTCAATTAAGAATCAGTTCTCATTTACAATGATGTCCTGGCCAAGAGGGAACATAAAAAGCAGATACGAAGCAGCAGCGACACAATACAGTAACAGTTTCAGAGATGCAGATAATAACATATAAAACCAAAGGAAAAGTAAAAACAAGCACAGTGATCTTGTACTATTAACTGGATTGAATCTTTAAAGGATGATAGTGGAATAAAAGTGTTGAGCTTTAGGGTCTGCTGCAGATGATTCCAAGAATCAGCAGCAGAAAACTAAAAGAGTAGCGACCAAATGATGTGCGAACTTCACTACTAGAAAACTATTAGAGAGAGATTCCGACATGTTTTCTGAATGTTAAGAAGTGACTATAGTGGAGTTTTCCCAATAAGAGTTTTGTAAATGAACAGAAACCAATGAATTTCTCGATGAATTTGTTTCTCTGCTGCATCATGGTTAATGTAGTTTTCTTGCGCTATTACCATCAGATTCGACCAATAGTGGGTAGGAGATATAGAGTTCCTAAGTGTAAGTTGAACCGATATAAGAAATCTATTGTAGCAGTTTCAGTGGGTTTACTTAACAAGAGTTTATCTTAATTAGCATTATAATTATTGTAATTACTGTATTTTGTATTGTATCTTTTTATGGAATGTCTGCAGCAATATGGAGATGCCCATAACAAATTTCCTGTTAAGGACAATAAAGTTTTACTAACTAACTTGTGGGTATTGTTTACCCATGGCTAGACCCACACGGAATCTGTGCGTGCAGAAATCCGCAGATTTCGGTAGATTTTTAGCCCATCATAGAGTCTATTTATTTACTTGTGTAAATGTGTGTAAATTTATATTTATTCAGTTTTTAAATTAATTTCAGTAATATTATTGACTAATATGAAAATGTCCATACACTGTAAAACCTGATAAGTTTTGAAACAAAATGGGAGTACAGTAAATACATATATAGCCTACTATTTGTGTTGATATTGTCAAACATTTATAGTACTAGTAGGCTAACTTAAACATTTTAAGTTCAGTTATTAAATCGGAATGAGTTCAGTTCAGAGCAAATTAAGTCCAAACAACTACTTTATTACAAGTTAAACTAACTTATTTCATTCAGTGATTTTCACTGTTAGGTTTTACAGTGTATGATTTATTTACAATACAGTTTGTGACGTAATATTTTTTGTCTTTGAGTAGATATATTATATGAGAGACTTGCTTTGTTTACAAATTAAGTGGATCTAATTGGATTTGCATTGCAAACATTAAATAAAAGTTTAAAAAGGTTTTATTTTTTATTTCATATATTAAGTTTTAGATATGATACTTCCAAAATCATTTTTTAGAAATCTGCAGATTTCTGCACACACAGATTCTGTGTGAGCCTAGCCATGGGTAAATAATACCCACTATTGGTCGGTTCTGATGGTAATAGCACAAGAAAGCTATATTAACCATGATGCTGTGAGAGAAACAAATTCATCGACAAATATATTGGTTACAAAACTCTTATTGGGAAAACTCCACTATATTTACAGTCACTTCTTAACATTCAGAAAACATGTCAAAATATGCGCTATAGTAGTTTTCTAGTATTGAAGTTCGTACTTCATTTGGCATTTACCATAAAATACCGGACATAAATTACAGACATTTACCATAAAATAGCAGACGTTAAATTACAGACATTTACCATAAAATACCAGACGTTAAATTACAGACATTTACCATAAAATAGCAGACGTTAAATTACAGACATTTACTATAAAATAGCAGACGTTAAATTACAGACATTTACCATAAAATACCAGACGTTAAATTACAGACATTTACCATAAAATAGCAGATGTTAAATTACAGACATTTACCATAAAATAGCAGACGTTAAATTACAGACATTTACCATAAAATAGCAGACGTTAAATTACAGACATTTACCATAAAATACCAGACGTTAAATTACAGACATTTACCATAAAATACCGGACGTTAAATTACAGACATTTACCATAAATACCAGACATTAAATTACAGACATTTACCATAAAATACCGGACGTTAAATTACAGACATTTACCATAAAATACCAGACGTTAAATTACAGACATTTACCATAAATACCAGACATTAAATTACAGACATTTACCATAAAATACCAAACATTAAATTACAGACATTTACCATAAAATACCGGACGTTAAATTACAGACATTTACCAAAAAATACCAGATGTTAAATTACAGACATTTACCAAAAAATACCGGACGTTAAATTACAGACATTTACCATAAAATACCAGATGTTAAACTACAGACATTTACCATAAATACCAGACATTAAATTACAGACATTTACCATAAAATACCGGACTTTAAATTACAGACATTTACCATAAAATACCAGATGTTAAATTACAGACATTTACCATAAAATACCAGACGTTAAATTACAGACATTTACCATAAAATAGCAGACGTTAAATTACAGACATTTACCATAAAATACCAGACGTTAAATTACAGACATTTACCATAAAATACCGGACGTTAAATTACAGACATTTACCATAAATACCAGACATTAAATTACAGACATTTACCATAAAATACCGGACGTTAAATTACAGACATTTACCATAAAATACCAGACGTTAAATTACAGACATTTACCATAAATACCAGACATTAAATTACAGACATTTACCATAAAATACCAAACATTAAATTACAGACATTTACCATAAAATACCGGACGTTAAATTACAGACATTTACCAAAAAATACCAGATGTTAAATTACAGACATTTACCAAAAAATACCGGACGTTAAATTACAGACATTTACCATAAAATACCAGATGTTAAACTACAGACATTTACCATAAATACCAGACATTAAATTACAGACATTTACCATAAAATACCGGACTTTAAATTACAGACATTTACCATAAAATACCAGATGTTAAATTACAGACATTTACCATAAAATACCAGACATTAAATTACAGACATTTACCATAAAATACCAGATGTTAAATTACAGACATTTACCATAAAATACCAGATGTTAAATTACAGACATTTACCATAAAATACCGGACATTAAATTACAGACATTTACCATAAAATACCAGATGTTAAATTACAGACATTTACCATAAAATACCAGATGTTAAATTACAGACATTTACCAAAAAATACCGGACGTTAAATTACAGACATTTACCATAAAATAGCAATGTTAAATTACAGACATTTACCATAAAATACCAGACGTTAAATTACAGACATTTACCATAAAATAGCAATGTTAAATTACAGACATTTACCATAAAATACCAGTCGTTAATTTACAGACATTTACCATAAAATACCAGTCGTTAAATTACAGACATTTACCATAAAATACCAGTCGTTAAATTACAGACATTTACCAAAAAATACCAGATGTTAAATTACAGACATTTACCAAAAAATACCGGACGTTAAATTACAGACATTTACCATAAAATACCAGATGTTAAACTACAGACATTTACCATAAATACCAGACATTAAATTACAGACATTTACCATAAAATACCGGACATTAAATTACAGACATTTACCATAAAATACCGGACATTAAATTACAGACATTTACCATAAAATACCAGATGTTAAATTACAGACATTTACCATAAAATACCAGACATTAAATTACAGACATTTACCATAAAATACCAGATGTTAAATTACAGACATTTACCATAAAATACCAGATGTTAAATTACAGACATTTACCATAAAATACCGGACATTAAATTACAGACATTTACCATAAAATACCGGACATTAAATTACAGACATTTACCATAAAATACCAGATGTTAAATTACAGACATTTACCATAAAATACCAGACATTAAATTACAGACATTTACCATAAAATACCAGATGTTAAATTACAGACATTTACCATAAAATACCAGATGTTAAATTACAGACATTTACCATAAAATACCGGACATTAAATTACAGACATTTACCATAAAATACCAGATGTTAAATTACAGACATTTACCATAAAATACCAGATATTAAATTACAGACATTTACCATAAAATACCAGACATTAAATTACAGACATTTACCATAAAATACCAGATGTTAAATTACAGACATTTACCATAAAATACCAGATGTTAAATTACAGACATTTACCAAAAAATACCAGACATTAAATTACAGACATTTACCATAAAATACCAGATGTTAAATTACAGACATTTACCATAAAATACCGGACATTAAATTACAGACATTTACCATAAAATACCAGATGTTAAATTACAGACATTTACCATAAAATACCAGATATTAAATTACAGACATTTACCATAAAATACCAGATGTTAAACTACAGACATTTACCATAAATACCAGACATTAAATTACAGACATTTACCATAAATACCAGACATTAAATTACAGACATTTACCATAAAATACCAGATGTTAAATTACAGACATTTACCATAAAATACCAGATATTAAATTACAGACATTTACCATAAAATACCAGATGTTAAATTACAGACATTTACCATAAAATACCAAACATTAAATTACAGACATTTACCATAAAATACCAGATGTTAAATTACAGACATTTACCAAAAAATACCAGACATTAAATTACAGACATTTACCATAAAATACCAGATGTTAAATTACAGACATTTACCAAAAAATACCGGACGTTAAATTACAGACATTTACCATAAAATAGCAATGTTAAATTACAGACATTTACCATAAAATACCAGTCGTTAAATTACAGACATTTACCATAAAATACCAGTCGTTAAATTACAGACATTTACCATAAAATACCAGTCGTTAAATTACAGACATTTACCATAAAATACCAGACGTTAAATTACAGACATTTTCCATAAAATACCAGATGTTAAATTACAGACATTTACCATAAAATACCAGTCGTTAAATTACAGACATTTACCATAAAATACCAGACGTTAAATTACAGACATTTTCCATAAAATACCGGACGTTAAACTACATAAATTTACTTACATTTAAATTTCTGTAATTTACCATCTGTTATTTTACAGTAAATGTCTGTAATTTAACGGCTGGAAAAAGCGTAAAATAATGGATTTTTTTAAAGTGTAGGGAATATCTTTCACCCGCTGTAATGGATGTTATAAGTTTTAGTCAAATTGGAAGGTGAATTATGGATGGCAAAAAGATATTAGAGACATTACTCCTAAAAACCAATTATTGCACAAATACCTGGCTTTTGCAAGCACAAGCGCCACATATTTAAAGCATGAAATATAACATCTAGCTCTCTGTTGTGCTCGAAAATAATTAGTTATGCATAATTATTCAATTGCAAGATTACCTTTATTCTGAAGGAGAATAATTATGAAAAAATATACAAAATACAAAAGGAAATAGCTCGGCGGCATCTAAGTAAAACTTTCAAACGTGGTTAGCATTGAGGTCGTGTGTGTGGGAGTGTGTGTGTTTATGGTGGTAAGGGTTACTGTCTTGGTGGTGGATTTTGCCTGCAGGGTTAATTAGCATTGCAGAAGCAATGTCTGGAGGCAGTCGGCTCATCAAATCTCGCCTTTTCTCCGTCTCTCGCATCCCTTTCTTATTTGTGTATGTGTGTGTGATTGTGTACACGCAGAATATTGTGTATGCAGCGGAGAAATCAACAAGAAAGCATAAATGATGCTCTACTACACAGTATGGCAGTGATGAGCACAAACACACACACAGACAAATGCCGAAGGGAGAAGGAAACCTGTTGGCCAAATAAACGTGACTGCACACACATTAATGTTATTACCCAGGCGCGCAGGTGGAAAGATGAATCAGTATGCCTGATTTCTTTGTCTCTGATTTTTTTTTCCTCTCTCATGCATTGCAACATGCTCCTCTTTCTAAATTACCTCGTCTCAGTGCTTATATTATTCTTTTCACCAGCTTCAGTTTTTATTTCTTTGCATTTCTTTTTTCTGTTGTGTCCTCGTCTATTTTCTCTTCCCTTACATAATATCAGTTCCCTCCGAGGGCACTTTGAGTGTCTTTCTTGAAAGATTTACAGTGTATTTTTGTTTTCTATTGGTTTAGGGATTACAGGCTGTTGAAGAATTCTTTAGAACAGATAAATCAGACCGGTTTTGGTGTCTTATGTGGTTTCAAGTTTTAGGATGTCAGTCTGGTTGGAAATGTTTTGAGCTTGTCCAACACTGTATATACCACTTATAGATGTCATCAAGAACACATTCAATTGTATAGACTTGGTCAGTGGAGTCGGGACTCGGGACTGGGGAAACAATCCTTCCCCGTCAACAGGAATTAATAGTGTTAACTCAGTGTTGTAGTGAGTACTGAGTTTTTTTATCATTAAAAATTACACCCCTGCCAGATTAAGCATTTCTTCATTGAATTTCCTTGTCGATTGCTTAATCCAAGCCATTTCTCCTTCAAATAATAACCCTACCACACAATAATTCACCTAATATTTGGAAGATTTACAGTGGATTTTTGTTTTTTATTGGTTTAGGGATTACAGGCTGTTGAAGAATTCTTCAGAACAGATAAATCAGACTGGTTTTGGTGTTTTATGTGGTTTCATGTTTTAGGTGTCAGTCTGGTTGGAAATGTTTTGAGCTTGTCCAATATATAGATGTAATCGAGAACACATTCGATTGTATAAACTTAGTTGGTGGAGTCGGCATTGGTAAAACAATTCTTTCCCCTCAATTGGGACTATTATCCAAGACTATTAGTGTTAACTCAGTGTTGTAGTGTTGTTTTTATCATTAAAAATGACACCCCTGCCAGATTAAGCATTCCTTCATTGAATTTCCTTGTCGATTGCTCAATCCAAGCCATTTCTCCTTCAAATAATAAACCCTACCACACAATAATTCACCTAATATATGGAAGATTTAGTGGATTTTGTTTTTTATTGGTTTAGGGATTACAGGCTGTTGAAGAATTCTTCAGAACAGATAAATCAGACCCGTTTTGGTGTTTTATGTGGTTTCAAGTTTTAAGATGTCAGTCTGGTTGGAAATGTTTTGAGCTTGTCCAGTATATACCACTTATAGATGTCATCGGGAACACATTCGATTATTTGGACTTGGCCGGTGAAGTCGGCATTGGGGAAACAATCCTTCCCCGTCAAAGGGAATTATTAGTGTTAACTCAGTGTTGTAGTGTAAATTGTAGTGAGTACTGAGTTTTTTTATCATTAAAAATGACACCCCTGCCAGATTAAGCATTCCTTCATTGAACTTCCTTGTCGATTGCTCAATCCAAGCCATTTCTCCTTCAAATAATAACCCTACCACACAATAATTCACCTTATATTTGGAAGATTTACAGTGTATTTTTGTTTTCTATTGGTTTAGGGATTACAGGCTGTTCTTCAAAACAGATAAATCAGACCAGTTTTGGTGTTTTATGTGGTTTCATGTTTTAAGACGTCAATCTGGTTGGAAATGTTTTGAGCTTGTCCAATATATACCACTTATAGATGTCATTGAGAACACATTTGATTGTATAGACTTGTCAGTGGAGTCGGCATTGGTGAAACAATCCTCCCCCCTCAACAGGAATGAATAGTTTTAACCCAGTATTGTAGTGAGTACTGGGTGTTTTTAATCATTAAAAATGACACCCCTGCCAGATTAAGTATTCCTTCATTGAATTAGCTTGCCGATGGCTCAATCAAAGCCATTTCTGCTTCAAATAATAACCCTACCACACAATAAATCACCTAATACTTCATATACTAGCAAATGTGTTGAGTAGGTATGAGCCGGTATATGTTTCTGATGGTATGATAACCTTGGATAAAAGTACCACGTTTTACAGTATCACGGTATTGTGATTACTACTCTAAAATTTGTTATTTTTAAATGTCTTGGTAAAACAAAAAACTTTTTTCCGCATTGAACACAGCATATTTTATCTTAGGAAAGATTTATAATATTTTAGAACAATAAACATGTCAGGTTAAATAGTTCAAATAAATCATTGACTTCTGCTGTCTTCATTAGTTTCAAAAACACAGATTTCTTTACAACATGTAAAAAATACATTTAAAAAACCATTATATACCTTAGGAATGGTATAACTGAACATTTTAGAGGTATTAAAATCTTGACTTTTCCAAACGCAGTAAACCTTGAAACCGGTTATCGTCCCATGCCTAGTGTTGAGGCATATCATATAGCTGGGATGCATTTTTTAGCAGTACACAGACTTTTCTAGCATGACCATCACCAAACAAGATAAATGTGTTGTTTAGTTCGTGTGTAAAAATGTGGAACATTACCAACACTCAAACATAATCTAGAAACTTTGTGTAACTAAATAAAAACATTTGTATTCTGTCTTTCAGCTCATAAATTACTTTGTTATTTGGACCACTCCTGAAATTACAACATATTGCAACATACCGCCTTTATTTCACATGTCATTCAAATTCAGGAAACACAGGGAGTCACATGCTCCACATTTTATATACAGCCATCATAGCCTTGTTATTGACTGAGGCGGGTTGCTTAATCTGCTGAAGCGCTGTCAAATATTATATGTGAAACAAACTGCACTATAAAAGAATAACGGGCTCGCGTAAAAGGCAATAGAATGCATCCCAATTTTCTTATTACAACTATTAAACCAGAATACTGATAAAAACTATTATATTTTCATAATATGTGACATGTGGGATGAAATGCTGTGCTTTACAATGCATCCTAATGGCTTCCGTATGTTTATTTGGAAGTATATAAAACTAAAGATCTGTATTTTTAGACTTATCAGAGATGGAAAACGTTACACATCAGCTTTTCAGCTTTTGATATTAAATCAAGCAAAAATAAATCATACTTTTTTCAAGATGTAAAGATAAAGTGTCTCTGTGCATTCATTTTAATGGGTTGTTTACCCCCACGTCTTTCATGCAGAGAAATCTCCTCAGGTGATTGCATAATTATGCATTCAGAAGTTAACAGCCAAGCGCATCTTTATAAAAGTTCACATTGTTGTTGCAGATGAAATATAATGGAGAAAACATGATGAGGTTAGAAATTAATTCAATTATTAAGTCATTTAAACATCTTTACCAAAGCTTTTCCACGTAACCGTTGGTTTTGCGGTTCTTTCCCGTGTTTATAGTTCTAATCGAAATTCATTGCACAGTGTGTTGTGGGAAATAATAATTGTTAGAGTGCGCACAGATCTGCACTTCGAATTTCTACCGTAAGTAGTAGAACATTCGGGTAACTTTGGACTACTCGTTTCAACATATTATAATTTATGAAATACTACTCTATTGAAATAATAATCTATTTTCAAATACTATTTAGCATAGATAGTATGCGAATTGGAACACAATCACAAAACACACTTCAGCCAATCAGCAGTAAGGGGTGTGTCTAGCAGCCTAATTATAAAGGAGATTTCAAAAATTGGTGGGGTCTGTTGAGTTATGGCCGTATTTTTTGCCGCTTTTAAAGTATAAACATTGTTTGGGTCAGAATTCGCATACTTTCATACTATATAGTACGCTAAAAACCGTATGCGAGCCGAGTAGTATGTCCGAACTCATAAGCTGCTTACAGACTCAACAGTGTATATGAATGTAGTATCGTTCTAAATGAAACGCTAACGTTTTTCTTACTAATTTAAACCGTTTCCCAGATGACTTTTGGCGGTTGCCAAATTAGTGAAAATGACCAAACTAACAAATAATTCCTGCCATGAGTATAACCGCATTCACCACAGGGAGGCGCTATAATCACTCTCGTAGGAGAATTTAGCTTTCACAATCTAAAATAAATAAAGTAATCCTACTTGAGCAAAGCTGCGGTCGTTGAGTGCGTGGTGTTCATCATTCTACTTTTCATTTTACAGGTTGAATAAGTGCAGCATCTGAGTAATTAAAGTGCACTTATTCTTTTTAGAGTTTTCAGTGTAAACGCACTACTTACACTATTTATACTACGAAATGGCGTAGAATAGTGCATAAGTATGCTATTTGGGACGCACCTATAGAATTTGAAAAACAGTATGTGAGAAGTACCCGGATGACCTACTACTTCCGGCGAGATTCTGAAGTGGCCATTGGATGGACGCTACACTATCCCATGATGCACCGCAAGAAAATTAATGAATGGGAGTAAAGCGACGCAACTGACGCGGGTAGGTCACGTGATAATGACAAAATGGCGGATGTAGTATGTCCGAGTTCCATTCATCCTACTCGCATTCATATTGTATTAAGGATGCACAATATATCCCGACCATGTCAGTATCGGCCAATAAATGCTATTTTAAATGTTATCGGTCTGATATCTTTAAACCGATAGATTACGTAATTCTACAGAACTGCTTGCCTCGCGCATACGTGGGTCGAGCTTGTTTAGACTTGTCCAGTGCACTATAATGGAGCTTTCCTCATATCGTTTATTCCGTCCTTTCTTTGTGTGGTATTGCTGTGGATAAATGACTCAGTAAGTAACCATATTCCTTATCATTGTAGATATGTTTGATAGTGTCATCGTGTATTTTGGTTTAAATCGTCTCACGGAAAAATAGTAAGTTAAGCATAATAGCAGCAATGCACACGTGCTAAACAACTCGTTGGGTTGTTTGTAATCTAATATGATTATTTGTTATTATCAACGCGATGCTTGCCATGTGTTGTTGATGTAAGATTGCATTCCGTTTGATCAGCATATTTATAAAGATTATAACGAGCGAATCACGCAGCACCTGCTATTAAAGTTTCAAACTCACAGCGGTTTATCATAAACCTTTCATCGATCATTTTTCCCGTGATTGACAGCAAGAACTAACATAGAAGCGTTGTCTGATTGACAAGCAGCACCTACATGTGTTCAAGCGAATCTAAAATGTCAAATGGGACGAATTTATGCCCCATTTTCTAAAGTAAAACAGACTATCTGTATTTAGCTGTTCGCTTGTACGGTGGCTCTGAACTGTCAAAACACCTCTCAAAACTTTTTGTTTTAAAAACTTTATGGAGTTTTTAAAATAAAATCAGTTGTTCACTGTTTAAAAATATAACATTTTGAAATATTTATATTTATTGGCCTATATACAGTATATCGGTTATCGGCCTCCAAATCTTAAGAGTTATCGGTTATCAATATCAGCCAAAAAAATCCATATCGGTGCATCCCTATAAGGTATAGAACAGTGGTGGGCAAACTTTTTAGACCCGAGGGCCACATCAAGTTTTGCAAACCAAGTGAAGGGCCACATGTCAAATCCTTCAAAAAAATAACTTTTATTTATAGTGGCAGTATGCATGGAACATGTAATATCGGATAGAAATGTTTCACATTAACACACATTTTTTAAATATTTATTATTGAGTCATATTTACAAGTCAAATTAATTTGCACTGCTATTTATATTTACTTATCAATCATCATAAAACAATAAAATAATGCCTTATAAAATATAATAATAAGAATAATAATGTAATAATTTTTACAGTGGAGAATAGAAAAGATATTGTCTGATAGAAAAAATTAGACATACCGCTTTCTGTCCGATATTGGTTTTGTTGTCCATTCTTCCTTAAACACATGACATTCAGAGTCCATTTTTCTTTTTTTTTTTCTCATTTTCAGTCATTAACGGTCGAGTGTATTTTAATATCCGAGAGTGTGTTCTAATTTTACTGGTTGTGCTAACTGTACTGCATGCAATACTGCTATCAAATGGCATTCACTTGTATTGCATTATTAATTTACTAGTTCTGAAACCAAACCGTTACTCAAAAGCAGCATTTTAAAAACTCCCTTGCGGGCCGGATGAAAGAGTTTAGCGGGCCGCATATGGCCCACGGGCCGTAGTTTGCCCACCTCTGGTATAGAACATACTTTTCTAACAGCTGAGTAGTACATTTAAATTCAAATGCAGTACCTACTGAGTATGGAGCTAATAATATGCCAAAACAATCTAAATTTGAATTGTGTTAATTTGAATTATTGATAATTGTAATTTAATAAATCTGAATTTTTATATGCCGTTAAAATTTTTTGAATTTGAATTTCTTAATTTGAATTTCTTAATCTCAATTTGAATTTCATAAGTTGAACAACTGAAATTTAAGACAACTGAAATTTTCAAGGCTGAATTTTTTATACGCATTTTCAAATTTTTTGTGTGAATTCCTAGACTGCAGATATCCAGTTTGTAAAATACAGATGAAGAAATTCAGAACATCAAATTCAATATTCTAAAATTCAAAACCAGAAATTCAGATTGTGAAATTCAGATTCAGCAGAAAGTAGGTCGGGGGTCATCAACAGGGAAGAGTAGACGATCACTGAAAAGTCAAACTAAGAATCACTCACCTCTGCTTGATTCATGGTTATGGACGAATTGCAGGGTGTTAATTATGAGGGTGGGGGATTTGAGGCACTATTCACAATAATATAGACTTTGTAACACCTCTTATGTTGTTACCATTTGAAACAAAGTTTTAAGCACTTAACAAACAAATAATTAATTAATTTATAAATGAGCAGATTCGAACGAATCCGAATGAACAATTCAGTGACAAAGATAGAGATCTGGCGCCACCCATTGGACAATTTGGTTTCAATTTATTTAAGCCAAAAAAAAATAATATTTTTAAATATATGGAAAGAATCAGATCATTCATCTGAATATAAATGTAAAGTTCAATATGACATCTTAGATGTAAATAGATGATTTTTAAAAGAGGCAGCATTTCAGTACTGATAATGGGTTTTGGGCAAACATATCATTAAGTTTTTACTTAGAATACTTTACTATATGCTATGCTGTACTATAGAATATTGTAACAAATAGCATCTTATATAATTTGATGAAAAAGTGTGTGCATGCAAATATGTCATTTACCACAGTTGTAAATTGTCCTTAAATGTGACTTTGGTAAAGGTGTAACGCCCCATTCACACGGGGCGTCAGCGTCAACGCTTCCCATTCACTTTAAGTGGGTGACATCAGGCGTTGCCGAACTGCATTGTGGATCCGTCGCCGATGCTTCAGTGGCCTTGCTCGCTGCAAAAGTTGGGAATTTCTCAACTTTTCAAGCACCAACGGAAGCATCAGCCAATCAGATCGCTGTATGCAAATACACCAGCTCAGAGAGTAGCCCATTTCTGACTAATTTCATTGGTTGATGCTGCTATGACGATCGCGTCAGCCTCAACTTCAGACACGCCCTCTGTCAAGCGTTGACGCTGAAGTTACAGTATAGATCTGAATCAGCTCTTTAGCTCTCAAAACACCAAAAATGTAAATAAAATTGATTAACCAATCAGATGTAATTGAATTAAACATATGAATTTGGTTCACTGAAGCATGTATATATTTATTACACAAACTGCTGAAAATAGCTGACCCCTGATAGTCAGTCTGCAGAAGAATCATGTCCTCCTGAACCTCACATTCACCAGTAAAGTCATGCAGCTCAGTGATTGGCCAAAATGCTTAGTTTGACTTTTCGGTGATCGTCTACTCTTCCCTGTTGATCACCCCTGACCTCTGCTGAGCCTGAATTTCACGATCTGGTTTAGAATTAAAAGTTCTGGTTTAGTTTTAAAACGCATAAGTTTTGCTACGGTTACGCCATCCGTCCACACTACGCCGGAGTTTTGGAAACGCTGGAGAGGCTGTTTTCATTCTAAAACGGAGCCGGGGCTGCAGACATTCGCCCATCTGATTGGGGCTTTTTCCTCAATATTAAGTAGCCTTCACACAGTTCAGTCCTGCATCCTCTACGTGTAAGTTCAGACCTCGCAAGTTTGATATGGAAAACAAACTCCCGAGTGTGTACTTTATAAAGTCATTCACATCACCCTGGCTATGCTGTTTCACTATCTTAACAATAAAATGAAAACATGATATGAGGAACTGCCTATTTTCATTTTGATATTAGCAATAACAGTCATCAAAAATGTTGAGGCGTCGTGTAGCTGCATAATATGAGCGTCATCTTCATGCATATTTATAACAAAACGGAGCCTATAACATTACTGCCTCCTATCATTTTCATTGAAAATACGAAACAGACCCTCTCTCTTTCACTGAATATCCATTTTAATGATCAATTAATGGCCATTATAAAAGTATAACATGCAATAAGTTTATACAATAGAGAAAATAAAGGCAAGCAATCAGTCAGATGTGCAGAATCGGTGTCCGCGGTTACATTAATTAAGATATTAACCTAACTTATCTTTGCGCTCAGCCAAAGCACGTTACCTGAGAACAAGTAAAAGAAAAGACCAAAGTCGGGAATATGTAGTTAGATATAGACAACAAGATTAATTAAATATCACGTTTAACAAATAGAGTGAGATTAGATCCAGTGGTAGATCCGTGATGAACAGTCACACAGCTCTTGTATGGGTGTGTGCTGAAAGCATGCTGCAGCGCATGCCAGAGTGTGTGTGTGTGGTCACGTGATGTGCGTTTTCACAGTTTTAATGTACACGGAGAGTTTTTCAGAAACGCTGGGTAAAACGATAGTGTGGACGCAGATCGTTTTCATTCTAAAACACTGTTTTAAAACTAAAACGTGCTAGTGTAAACGGGGCCTTAGTATACTGAATTTGATGTTCTGAATTTCTTCATCCTGAAAACTTGAAACTATTTTTACGAACCCAATATCTGCAGTCTAGGAATTCAGAACACAAAAAATCTGGTTTAAAAATGTCTATAAAACATTCAGTCTTGAAAAATTCAGTTGTCTTAAATTTCAGATATTCACTTATTCAACTTATGAAATTCAAATTCAAAACCATTTTTAACTGCATATAAAAATTCAGATTTATGAAATTACAATTGTCAGTAATTCAAATGAACACAATTCAAATTCAGATTGTTTTGGCATATTATTAGCTCCATAACTGAGTAGTAGGCGATTTCGTACGCAGCTATTGTTTGTCAAAATTCGATTAGTGCACCTTCAATATTTTACTAATTTAATTAGTTCCTGTTTAAGTGCTACAACATGCTTTTTTTCTAATTGAGCAAATAGATGGATATGGAAGGAAAAACTGAGATGGATCAACGTCTGTGTGCTTACATTTTACACCAATTACGTCCCATCTTTTAAAGACCCACCATTTGAAGAACAAACGACTGACAGTCTTGACAAACACACCCTAAATTAAGCCAATAACAGCTGAGCCCAGACGCCCCACTGATTGTGTACTGAACGTCTATTAAACACATACACATCCCATCAGCCCTGGCAGCCTCAGACATACACAAACATGCATGCATACATAAACATACTCATTTATACCAATAATCATGGCTGACAGCATGGCGAAACACACTGGAAAGAGCGAATTCCCCCCACACTTGCTTCTGATATCTCAGAAACTCAAATGAGTGAAGCTCCGCGCTCGGGCACAATCATTTGGGTATTATTAAAGTATTCGGCGGATTCTCACCTGAGCTCTAGGGATATGAAACATTCAGAGATAAGAGCTTGATTGACAGCTCGGTTGCCATGGGTGCAGAGCTACACGGGGTTTCTTGTGCAATGCGAGAGACGTGTGAAGAAGCGAATGTGTAATAATGCAGAGATCAATTGCAGGAGTCAATAGAGCTCCACTGGGCTGGATCAGAGCATTGTGGAGATACCAGAGCGTGCCATCTGAAAGCGACACACCGGGAACACACAGCCTGTGGCGTCTACATTTAGACACCTCTGTATGAAATGATCACCAAATGTAGTTCAAGCTCACCCTGTAGTGCTGAATTAAACATGAGATCCAAAGACCCCGGAGGATCAAGGTCAGCACACACACGCTCACTCTCTCTACCGTATGGATGATGATTTATGTACTGTAGACTATACAAGTTTGGCATCAGTACTACTATTTTTTTTAAAGATGTTTCCCAAAAATGAAAATTTACTCACCCTCAAGCAGTTCCAAACTGGAAACCTGTAACATTTGACATCCATAGTAGAAAAAACAACCACACTACCTGACAAAAATCTTGTTGCCTATCCAAGTTTTAGGAACAACAAATAATAACTTGACTTCTAGTTGATTATTTGGTATCAGAAGTGGCTTGTATGAAAGGCAAAGGCCTCTAGATTACGCTTATTTTACCAACATTAAATATGATCAGGCCTTGATTTTTAATTATTTAATTAGGACAGTAAGGTCTGCTTTGCTTCTGTCACTTAACAGAAATAATGGACAGTATAAAAAATAAAGTCATGGTGAAGTGGAAAAAGCTCAATAATGTTCATACTGGGGAATGGGCTGGCCAATCCTAGAGCACCTTGACCTTCTTTGCTTTCATGAACTTTGATGTGGAGGCTGAAGTATGAAGTCTGGTTTATACTTCTGCGTCAAGCGCAGGTGTATGCTACGGCGCAGCCTACGCGTGGACGCATAGCCCTCGCCGTTGACGCACACCTCTCAAAAAATGTAACGCATACGCGTAGCGCAAGCTCTGTGATTGGTCGGCTTGGTAGCGCTGATGAGTGTGGGCGGAGGTGAGAGCCGCGCGAGCGTGATGCAGCGAGTGTTTACAAGTGTGGAGTCCCATGAAGGAGCTCCGGATGGAGACTTTTGTTTTGTGTTTACCTTATGATTAAAGTTGTTGCACGTCCACCGGTTCCAGTCTCAAAATGAGCGAGTTTGTGCCACTCGTACATTAAGGAAGCGTTCAGAAAAAACAGCGAAAAAAACTCGACACAGAGAAACATAACCACCTACTGCCAGCTAGCGTTTCGAAAGTGTTGTTGCAGGGCAACAGAAACGGCGCGCAGAAGTATAAATGCACGGCTACACGCAAGACTTGCGCCGTGGGTCACGCCGATCACTTGACGCAGAAGTATAAACCAGGCTTGAGAAGGAGTCCTATCCTGCTGAAGAATTTGCCCTCTCCTGTGGTTTGTAATGTAATGAGCAGCATTAATGTCTTGATACCTCAGGCTGTTAATGTTGGCATCCACTCTGCAGATCTCTCACACACCCTCATACTGAATGTAACCCCAAACCATGATTTTTCCTTCACCAAACTTGACTGATTTCTGTGAGAATCCTGGGTCCATGGGGGTTCCAGTAGGTCTTCTGCAGTATTTGTGATGCATTTTGGGATTGGCATGCAGTTTAACGGATGATTCATCAGAAAAATCTACCTTCTGCCACTTTTCTAAATGATTAACTAGAAGTCAAATTATTATTTGTTGCTTCTACAACTGGAATCGACAACAAGACTTTTGTCAGGTAGTGTACTATGGAAGTTAATGGTTATAGGTTTCCAACATTCTTCAAAATATTTTCTTTAGTGTTCAACAAAAGTAAGAACCTCATCAAGGTTTGAAACAATTAAAGGGTGAGTAAATAGCAGAATTTTCATTTTAGGGGGAACTATCCCTTTAAAAGAAGCTTCTTGATACCAAGGCTATAATTCTGAAACATTATTACAGATTTGAAAAATATGTGAAATATTATTACAGATTCAGATTTGATTTGCTTTTGATTGTAGTTTAAAATTTGATTTATTCCTGTGATTTAAATCTGAATTTTCAGCATTGTTACTCCAGTCTTCAGTGTCACATGATCCGTCAGAAACCATTAACATATGACATTATTATCAGTATTGAAAACTTTTGGGACTTTTCATATATTTATATAATATAATTATATTAGATTATATTATATTGTTCATATATTCATATTAAATTGTGATAATAGTACATAAATATGTAATACATAGTACATAAAAAGTGATTTACTTTTATTCATCAAGGACACAATAAATTATTAAAGAGTGAAAATATTACAGTGGCTTAGAGAGCTTAACACGGTGCAATTTAAGAAAACACATGCAAATACAAAAACACCAGCAAATTGAGAAAAGATCTTCATCTGTTTGACAGCACATGTGCTGCAAATCCTCACAACGCAAAAAAAAAAAAAAATTACGTGCTGCATTTTCTCACAACGCAAACTAATTAATAAAACGTGCTGCATTTTGCCTAAAACGTGACAGACCCAGCTATTTATGTTATGGTTATATAGGCTCTTAAAATACTAAAGACAATGGAAATCAGGAAATAAATAAACAAAAAAACTGACCTTTTAAAGATTACCTTCAACTTCACTGAGCAATAGTCACGGCACAGCGGCATCCGTCACGTTTTTGGGTCCCCTTGAAACATTTCTGTTGTATTCTGATGTTTTTGCAAGTTGTGAGAAAATGCAGCGATTACATAAATTGTTTGCATTGTGAGAAAATGCTGTGCGTTTTATTCATTTGTTTGTGTTGTGAGAAAATGCAAACTGTGCTGTCAAACCGATAAAGATCTTTTCTTAATTTGCTGGCGTTTTTTGTAATTGCATTGTGTTTTCTTAAATTGCAGTTCGTTAAACTCTCTCGACCATCGTAAAATATAAACTGAAAAAAACCTAAAAGGTGAAATGTACCACAGTTTCCACAAAAATATGAAGCAGGATAAAGCTTTTTTTTAATATTGATAATTCAGAATCATTATTTATTGATAATCTCTAATTATTTATCATAATTTAATAGCAAATCTGCATGTTATCGTAATATCTGAAGGATCATGTGACATTAGTCGGGTTTCATCCTACAATGTTTGCAAAAAATAATAAATCCCAAAATGTGAATTAGGGGCGTTTCCATCAAGCTTTTAGAGTGGCTGACAGTAGTATTGGTAACCTAGTAACCAACAGTAAACCAGCCAAGCATAATGGAGACAGCTGGTTCATCACATGGGTGTAATGTTTGATACGTCAATGTTTATTCAGCAAATGCATATTCATCTCCCATGAATCGGATATAGCCAAAACCACCCCAGGCCATACCTGCCAACACTCCCGTTTTTCCCGGAGTCTCCCGTATTTCAGATTCATCTACCGCCACCCTCCCGTTTTGTTATTTCTCCCGGAAAACTCCCTGTCTGCACTGTAACATCCCCGGGTCGCCAACTTTGTTATAGTATCCAATCGCAGCGGCCGCCCGAAACCCCCAATGATGCTGTAATATCTTCAAATTCCATGAACAAATTAAATTCGAAACTACATCCATAGTAATATCTCACAAATGTATAGTCATTTCTGTGTTTTTGATCAAATAAATGCAGCCTTGGTGAGCAGCAGAGACTTGATTTAAAAAATAATAATAATAATCTTACAGATCCCAAATATATGCATGCTTCGCAAACCCCTCCCCCCTCACCTCCCAAAAAATCCAACTTTTTCCCTTCGGGTCTCGAATAGCTCGAAACACACACACACTCGTGCCAGAGGGAGATGGGACACTGCGCTCTCAGTGGCTGTGGTGGTTTCACTCAATGAAAAATGGATGAGACTAAATTTAGATAAACTAAAATTAGACCGAGTTAATCTTCAGAATGTCCTCAAAGTAAGAGAAACCGCAGGCTTCACAATCTCCGTCTGTGGAAGAGAGAGAGACGTTGATGTAGAGCAATGAGGAGACGCGGACGGATTGATTTCTACAGCTCACCTGCAGTAGTGTGAGGAGGAAACACTCTGATCTTTACTTTGATACGCTAGAAGAGCACGCAGAAGGTTTTCGATACTCGTATACGTTCACAGCAAATATCAAGGAGAGCTGCTATAGTGTGATCTTTGTGGACTGTGGATTGTTGTCTGAACGGAGAGCAAGCAGAGGTTAAACTGGACGTTCTGTACTGTGGTCTTGATTTTGAAGAAGAAAAACAGACAGACTTTTAAAAATGTTATATAAAACTATGGCCAAAAGATGCATTTATATAATAATTAAAATATAATTCTAGATCCAGTGGTGTAAAGTAACAAATTATAAATACTCAAATTACTGTAATTGAGTAGTTTTTCTCAGGAATTATAATTTTAGTAGTTTTAAAAAGGTGTACTTTTACTTTCCCTTGAGTACATTTTTAGTGCAGTATTGGTACTTTTGCTCCACTATTTTCCTTCAAACTGCAGTCACTACTTTTTTTTTTGTCTATGGGGATTATGAAAATCAGTCCTGTGATTCCTGTCCAATCAAATCACACATAGAAGGTAAATCATCATAATGAACTACCTCAAGACATGGGCGCTTTATAATTGCAGCAAACTGTTTGGAACAGTTAAAAGTGTTCAAGAAGATGTCCAAAATCTTTACACGCGTTGATCCAGAGACGCATGCATGTCACTGATGAGAAGATGATGGATGTTTACTGTATGATGCCCAAAATGGCCTTGAACACCCAGCAGGTACAAGACGCCAACATGACATCAGATTGATGCATACCTGCCAACACTCCCGTATTTCCCGTGAGTCTCCCGTATTTCAGACCCGTCTCCCGTATTGTTCTGTCTCCCGGTAAACTCCCGGAATTCCCCCGCCCCCCGCTCCTCAGCATTTTTGTACAGTCCGGGATGAAACTTGGTGCTTGTGCTCTTCCGGTCGCGCGCTACAGTTCGCGCGCCCCCATCTCCCAGACCTCTCACCCCTCCCGCTCCCCGCTCTTTAGTTTGCGCCAGTGTTGCCAACTTAGCGACAAATTTTCAAAAAAGCGACTAGCGACAAATCTAGCGACTTTTTGTGTGTTACTGCCGATTTTTTTAAACTGTTGTTTGTCCATTACTGTACCTTCCCTACTCTTCTCAACGAGCTGCGGGTAATGATGCCTCCGGCCCCTCCCCTGCAGCCTGAGAGCAGAGCACCTCTCTGCGTACCGACGGCAAATGATTTAGAACAGGTGGCAGTTTGAAGGTATTTCCCTTGTACAGTCAACCCGATCTGCTTCTCCTTTATTTTAACAATTTAATTTGACCGTTTATTCTTGTTGCACAATCAGAGATGTTTTAAGTGAGAGTTTCAGAACTTGTCTGAGTATATTACGTCTGAGAGATTACTGCAAATTCCCTACTTATCTATAATGATACACTGTATTCAAACAGCAATAAATTTAGTTAAATTGACAAGCTTACATAAAGCGTAGTGCAAATATAAATGCCCCATTTATTTACCATAGGCTTTTAAACAAACAGAAATGGTAGAACGCGATGACGTCAGTAATATGCAAATTAGCATATGACGTAATCCCCCCCCCCCCACCCCACCCCACCGGTCTCCCGAAATTTACAAAACCAAATGTTGGCAGGTATGGATTGATGTTGTATCCCAAACGTCATGGGGACGTTGCATTTTGTTTGGAAATGAAAATAGGGTTGACATCAGAACCCAACGTCAAGCCGCTGTCAATGTCCAACGTCCAACCAAATATCAACATCTAATGATATTACAGCTTGACGTTGTGTGGACGTTATTACTATGACGTCTATCAGATGTTGGATTTTGGATGCCATGCCTGACGAATAAATGTCACTATATGACGTCAATATGACATTGGTTTAAGATGTTGGTTCGACGTTGGATTTCTAACAAAACCTAAAATCAACCAAATATTAACGTCATCTGACATCGTTATTAGACATCAAAATAATGTTGTCCTTAGACGCTGGCTAGACAATGAATTTAAATCTAACCTAATATTAACGTCTTATGACGTTGTGTGCCTGCTGGGCAATAACTAAATGCACTACAGAATGTTACGTTTACACACATCCACAAATTACATGTAAATGCATCAGCTTTTTACAGCGTAATACCAGTGGTGTAAAGTAACTAATTACAAATACTCAAATTACTGTAATTGAGTAGTTTTTCTCAGGAATTGTAATTTTCTTAAGTAGTTTTAAAAATGTGTACTTTTACTTTCCCTTGAGTACATTTTTAGTGCTGTATTGGTACTTTTACTCCACTACTTTCTTTTAACCTGCAGTCACTACTTAATTTTTTCTTGTCTATGGGGATTAGAAAAATCAGTCCTGAGATTCCTGTCCAATCAAATCACACACAGAAGGTAAATCATCATAATGAACTACCTCAAGACATGGGCTCTTTATAATTGCAGCAAACTGTTTAGAAGCTTTAAAAGTGTCCAAGATGTCCAAAATCTTTACACGCACTGACCCAGAGACTGTTTAGATGCATGCCACTCATGAGAAGATGAAGGATGTTTACTGTATGATGATCGAAATGGCCTTAAACACCCAGCAGGCACAAGACGTCAACTTGACGCCAGATTGGTGTTGTAACCAAACGTCATGGGGACGTTGCATTTTGTTTGGAAATGAAAATCGGGTTGACGTCAGAACCCAATGTCCAACGTCCAACCTAAAACCAACCAAATATCAACGTCTGATGATGTTACAGCTTGACGTTGTGTGAACATTACCACTATGACGTCTATCAGACTTTGGATTTTGGTTGGCATACCTGATAAATGGTTGGTTTAAGATGTTGGCTCGACGTTGGATTTTGGTCACTTTCTAACAACCTAAAATCGACCAAATATCAACATTATTTGACGTCATTATTGGACATCAAAATAACATTGTCCTTAGACACTGACTAGATGTTGAATTTTGGTCACCTGACGTCACAACCTAAATCTAACCTAATATTAACGTCTTATGACATTGTGTGCCTGCAGGGCAATAACTAGATGCACTACAGAATGTTACGTTTACACACATCCACAAATTACATGTAAATGCATCAACTTTTTACAGCGTAATACTCACTACCCACTACTCTTGAGTGCTTTTGAAAGGGCTACTTTTTACTCATACTTTGAGTAATATTAACAGATACTTTTACTCTACTTGCACTACATTTTTAGGCAAGTAATAGTACTTTTACTTGAGTATGATTTTTCAGTACTCTTTCCACCACTGCGTAATACTCACTACTTGAGTACTTTTGAAAGGTCTACTTTTTACTCATACTTTGAGTAATATTTACAGCAGATACTTTTACTCTACTCAACACTAATATTTTTTTCTGTGCATGATTAGAACACTATTAGATGTTCATTTTCAGTGCATTACATTTTCTGCGAAGGAAATCATGAGTGTAAAATGTAATAAGTTGATTATGAAAAAGTCAGGAAACCAATTGCCTCAAATTTCTAAGTGCCCCCTCAAAGTATTGTAGGTTGCACTCTCCCCACACTGGAATAACAACACAGCAACTGTTATTTTAAAAAAGGACCTTCAGGAAGATGGTACAAATCAATTCATGCAAGGACAAACATGCAGTTTTTGTTTAACTGTGGTAACAATTCTTAATGCTGCTAAAAATAATGGACTCAAGGCAATGTGTATAGTGTGTCTGAGCACATGTATGACCACACTTCTGCATTAGATATATTTATTTTTATATAATATATTTTAGTAGCTTTAGCACTTCAATTTTTATAGACGAAATGATTGTTACACGGACTGGAGAGCACTTTTAAATTCCGTTGTACTTGTGACAATGATAATAAAGATCTCTTCTATTCTAGTATTTACTGTGAGGTTATGGATTATTGTAAGATGCCATATACTTTTAAATGTTCTTATAGTCAAGAGAATGTCTTAGTCAACAGATATTAAGCAGACAGTCTACTAATACTCTGGGAATTAGTTGGCATGTAGCCGCAATGTTAATTATAGTCACCAAAATGTGCAAAAGATACAAAATATTTTGTATATTTACTACCACAAAGTTGCCATTTAATGCATTGATTCAATAAGTTAAATTGCTCTCTAATATCTACACACTAGGAATGTGGCTTAGGTAAAATTCTCCAGAAGTGGGATTATATGTTCATTTATAAATAGAGGAATTAGACCTAGAACCAGAATGTCTTTATTGACCATATTTGGAATGGTTGTGTACATTAATGAGCTCTGCTCTGACACCCCTAGCAGTTCTCAGTGCCTGCTCTATAAGAAACATACATTCACACTCTCTCTCTCTCTCTCTCTCTCTCTCTCTCTCTCTCTCTCTCTCTCTCTCACACACACACACACACACACACACGCGCGCACACACATGCACACACGCTCACGCACACAGAAACATTTTTCCAACAAAGTTATTTTAGGAGTTGCTTTTTGAAGCTTTAACATATATGAAAACACAGCCAGAAATTAATATCATTAACATAAAACACCAAACATAGGTGCCAAATATACATGATAAATGAACAAATAATACAAATAAACAGACTTTATGAATACATTTCTGTAATCTGTATATCCTGCATTTTGCATTCTGACGAGTTGCATTGACTGGTGTAGAACTGCATTTGGTGGCGTCCTCGTTGTTTAACAAGCATAGAAAACAATCTGTAAAGATGTAATGCAGCTGGTTTTAGTCTAGTCTTTGGCTTTCTTAGTCTGTCTGCATCTTCATTCAAAATAAGAGTCCCACATACATAGTAAATTTAATGTAAGCTTAGATTAACCTAAAATCTATCAGTCTATGTTTGGCTGCTGAACTTCTGATGACACGGCTGCTCGTGCAGGTCCAGCTGATGTACAACGTGACCTCTAAGAACTTATTTGGCCAAAAGTAAAGGTTATGTTCTTAGTATTTTGATTTTTAACCCTCAGATCATTATTTTGGCTGAGATACATAATTTCAAAGTATGGAAAGCCTATTTTATTCAGATCTCGTGTGATGTATATATCTCAATTTCAAAAAATGACACTTAGTTATTACACATAATAGTTTGTGCTGAAAACTTAAAGTACATATAGTCCAGTATACCAAGCAATTATTTAAGGGATAATCCACCCAAGACTTGAGTCATGCCTAACCCAGAAACAGTAGTTTTATTAACTTATTCATTACATATTTATTATCATTTTTCATTATTTTTATTCAGAGGTATAACAATTGATTATATATATATATACAGTTGAAGTCAGAATTATTGAGAGGGGTCTGGATGCAGACCTGGTGCAGTGCAATTCCTTACTTTTTACTCATACTTTGAGTAATATTTACAGCAGATACTTTTACTCTACTCGACACTACTATTTTTTTCTGTGCATGATTAGAACACTATTAGATGTTCATTTTCAGTGCATTACATTTTCTGCGAAGGAAATCTCAGAATTATTGAGAGGGGTCTGGATGCAGACCTGGTGCAGTGCAATCTGAGCTGCATCCAATGCTTTTTAATGCACTCACCTAACCCCACCCCTAACCCTACCCGTCACAGTGACGTCACTCACTCCATTGAGTGCATTGTGTCTCACATTGCATCGCTGAGTGATGCAATATCAGCTTGCATCATAAAGGCTACATCCAAATTATATTGGAATTATTAGCCCCCTTTTGAATTTTTTTTCTTTTTTAAATATTTCCTAAATCATGTTTAACAGAGCAAGGAAATTTTTACAGTATGTCTGATAATGTTTTTTCTTCTTATTTGTTTTATTTCGACTAGAATAGAAGCAGTTTATAAAATTTAAAAGCCATTTTAAAGACAAAATTATTAGCCCCTTTAAGCTATTTTTTTTCCTATAGTCTACAGAACAAACCATCATTATACAATAACTTGCCTAATTTCCCTAACCTGCCTAGTTAACCTAATTAACCTAGTTAAGCCTTTAAATGTCACGTTAAGCTGTATAGAAGTGGCTTGAAAAATATCTAGTAAAATATTATTTACTATCATCATGGCAAAGATAAAATAAATCAGTTATTAGAGAAAAGTTCTAAGTTTTATATATATATATATATATATATATATATATATATATATATATATATATAAAATTTATTAATAATTATTTCTTATTTTCTTTATGTTATATAAGATATGATATATCTTTATGCTTTATATGATGCACAGATTAAATTTAAGCTTTTATTCACATATAAAAAATGAATCAGCCAACAATGTTTTACAGCATTCAAATCTTAGTATGGAGGCTCAAGCATGCTGGCTTTGACGCACAAGGTTTCTCGGGTAACTGTAGTTAAATCTAAAAGATGAGACATATGATGTAAAATGACAGGAAAGGAATTAATAAACACTGGCAAGCCCAACTACCACAATGTTAACAGAAGACAAAGAACTGTGGAAACTGAGGGCTTAAACACACTGGGAGATCAAATCAACACAACAATGAACAGGTGTTTAACTCAATTAGAAACCATGGAAACTAACAATGAACTAGAACAAAGGCACGAAAGCAATAAAAAAAGGCAATAAACAAGACATAAACGTGAAACAAGGACCAATGGAGCTCACTCTTACATGTCATGTGACACGCTGGAGCTTCTTCATGAACCAATGAGATTTATTCTTGAGTTTGTTTGCTGATTATTTTTATATGTGACCATGGACCAAAAAACATCCATAGGTGTAAATTTTGATGGCAATTGAGATGTATACAGTACATGATCTGAAAGCTGAATAAATAAGCTGCCCATTGGTGTATGGTTTGTTGTGATATTTGGTTAAGATACAACTATTTCAATTTAAGTCTGAGGGTTAAAAAAAAAACGAAATATTGAGAAAACTGCCTTTAAAACTGTCCAATTTATGTTTTTAACATGACATATTACTAATCAAAAATACAATTTTGATAAATAAACAGAAGAAATTTTTTAAAGTAATTTTATGGAAGAACTTTAATACTCTAATGATTAGACTAATTAATTTAGATTAATACAGTCTTTTTTTCTAAGCTGTCTGAAAGGATATCCAAAAAAACGTAAAAACGGCAGCTGCCCAACTTACTGCAGATTTAAAACTGTTCGTCGGGAGCTCCACAGGGTCACTATACATGGCCAGTCTGCTATAGCCAAACCTTTGGTCACTTGTGCCAATGCCAAACGTCGGTTTCAATGGTGCCAGCAGCGAAAATCTTGGGCTGTGGGTAATGTGAAACATGTATTGTTCTCTAAAATCCACCTTCACTGTCTTTCCCACATCTGGAAGAGTTACGGTGCGGAGAAGCCCAAATAAAGCGTACCTCCCAGACTGTTGCATGCCCAGGGTGAAGAATGTGGTGGATCAGTGATAGTTTGGGCTGCAATATCATGGCAATCCATATAGGCCCAGTACTCGTGCTAGATGGGCGCATCACTGCCAAGGACTACCGAACCATTCTGGAACAGGATGTGCACCCAATGGTTTAAACATTGTATCTTGACAGTGGTGCCGTGTATCAGGATGATAATGCACCAATATACACAGCAAGACTGGTGACAGAGTGGTTTGAAAAACAAGAAAGTGAAGTTGAACATCTCCCATGTCCTGCACAGTCACCAGATCTAAATATTATTGAGCCACTTTGGGATGTTTTGAAAGAGCGAGTCAGGAAACGTCATCAGCATCATGTAGTGACTTGGCCACTATTCTGCAAGAAGAGTGGCTCAAAATCCCTCTGGCCACTGTCCAGGACTTGTCTTGTCAAGACAAATTGATGCTGTATTGGCCGCAAAAGGAGGCCCTACACCATAATGAATTATTCTAATCTAAACCCAAATTTCAGTTTCATTGTCCAACCCCTATTTTTATTTATTTTTTAAATCTCTATGTTTTGAAGCATCAGGAGTTTTTGCTAATAGCCTTTCAATAGAGGAACAGAAATCTCTGAGATTTAATTAAACATCTTAATTTGAGTTTTGAAGATGAACAAAAGTCTGACATGAGGGTATAGTTCATTACATTCGATTCATCCCATTCATCGCAACATTTCTGCCCGCTGTGACTGTGAGTTTGAGAGAGAGCGACAGATTGCGGATGTGAGATAAAGATTTTGTCAAAGACTGAGAAGAGTACATTTGTTCGGTTAAAAGCTGCTCCCTGCTGGGTGACAACATATCCTCTCATATAATGGCTTATCTCTATTCCCAAATAGAGGACTCTGTGATGATTAATTGATAAACTTTGCCTTAGAATGCATCTCTAATCCAGACACCTTTAGCAAGAATTACACGAACGCTCGTGCTCTCCCCTGCTGCTGATACTGTCATCAGATCGGCTGGGATGAATTGAATTATTAACTCATTAAAACTTAATAAACCTCTCCTGTCAGCGAGCAGCTCCCCATTACGATCTGCGGGCTTAGCGCTGCCCCCTGATGTTCCTCCCAGACGCGTCCTCTGTCTTCATTCTGACACTCACGCTGGCAAGCCAACGTTTGACGTGTTGCGTCGCGACAAACCTGATGGACTTGTGAATGAAACTGAGCGCCGCCAAGGTTGAGAAATGCTTTTCTTGCACAAGCAAGGACATCTGTAGTCACACTCCTTGAAAGGCAGTGCGAACGCGGCAGCAGATTTGGTGGCATGTATTGATATTGATTTGAAAGGAAGCCTAGTCTTGCTCTTATTAATCATATGAGCGTTCGACTGAGGAGACCTGCGCTTGTCGAACAGCGTTTGCGTCATTTGGGCTTGCGTGAGGTGAAATAGATTTACAATTAGCCTTTCAGAGTTCGTTTTAGTTATTTGTTTGAAAAAAAAAAAACCTTCTTATCTAGGCCTACGTTTCTTTCTGCCACGCAATTAAAATGTTAAAATCTTGTGATTCTTATCTTTTCATCAGAATTGGGAGTTTAAATGTCACAATTTTGAGTTAAAACAGTTAATATGTTAAAATTCAGCTTGTTTTCTAAGAATTGAGACTTTGTTTTAACCAAAATTTGAAAAAGAAATTGTGAAATATAAACTCAGAACTTTGTGAAAGCCTACGTGTGCAATTGCAAGAAATAATTCTTAATGGTGTTGTGTTATACACTGAAAAAATACTCTTGCTGCTTGTTGAAGCTACTTATTTTAAAGGGCACCTATTTTACCCCTTTTTCAAGATTTAAGATAAGTCTTTTGTGTCTCCAGAATGTCTGTAAAGTTTTGGCTCAAAATACCCATCAGATTATTTATAAGACCTTTCAGAATATTAGAATTTTCAGCTCTGAGCACATTGTAGCTGTTTTTGTTGCCTGTGCCTTTAATGAAAATGAGCTAGTTCTTCCCACCCACCGTTCCCACGTGCCTGTCAGAGTGTGTCTTCATCTCCTGCTGCGTCAGATAAAAAGCACAGTGACAGACATGAAGGAAGCAGATCTCACGTAACGGGTGAGAAACATTACAGATTATTTGATGTATTTGTTGTAGAGTTAATTCAAGCCTTTCTGCAACAAAGAGTCACACACAACATCGCTACAAAGTTCACGCATTATGTTAATGTACAAAATAAACCCGATTTAACATCCACAAACCGGGATTGAACCGTCTTCTTTTATAACTGATGAACTCCGTAGCGATTTTACCGTCTTTAACTTACTTTATTACAAACATGCATTGTTTTAGACATTTTAGATTTGTAAAACTCCTTGATCACATTTGATGATGATTGATGATCTCAGCAAGCTGAACAGAACTTTTAATCCCGGTTGCGTTGTACATGTCCTGTCTTGTTGATATGATTATACGCATTACTATGGAGACATGTCGTCAATTGGCTGTCAATTAATTTAGTGGGCGGGGAAACCACATTCCTACGTCACATTGCTGTGGGCGTCAAAATGGGAGGAATTTGGATTCTATTTTAAGATCAGGCTTATTGTCTTTATATCACCCCAATATGACTGTGGACACACTATACTGTGCCTACACACAGTTCTGTCCAAAAAGCTTACAAAAGATGATTTTCATCATAGGTGTCCTTGAAATGAGTTGAAACAACACAATTCTTAATTCTTAAGGACATCTTAATTGTTTTATGTTCACAATATGTATAAACAATTAAGTTAATTTCACTTAAGTAAAACTTAATCAATTTGTGTTGGGACATCATGAAAGAATTGTGTGGACTTTTTACAGTGTATAAGCTCAGAACTGCAAGAAAAAAAATCTGAATTGTGAGTTTTTTGTGAGATTTATCTTGAAATCCGGAAATGATATCCTGTGACTGTGAATTTTTGTGGAAACATTTAAATTGTGAGAGCATATTAACTTCTGCAACTGGATATTAAAAAATTTTGATTTATATCTTGCAAATTGGATTTCGAATAATAAACTGGTAGTTGCTAAGCTTTATATGGTTATTCTGAAAAAAGAATAGCAAAAATAAAGTTGGAATTGCAAGAAATAAGGATAAAATCACAAGAGAGACTATTGTCATAATTGCTTAATTATAGCCTATAAAATATAAATTTGTGTTATAACTGCAAAATATAACTTAATATATTGTCATTATTAAGTCAGAACTGTGAGTTTATACCTTGCAATTCAGAATTTATATACTGTGATTCTGGACTTTTTTTCTCTGAGTAAAAAAAAAAATGGTGACAGAGTGGTTTGATGAACCCAAAAGTAAAGTTGAACATCTCCCATGGCCTGCCCAGTAACCAGATCTTATTATTATTAAGCCATTTTGGGCCGTTTTGAAGGATCGACTCCGGAAACAGTGACCTGGCCACTACTCTCCAAGAAGAATGGCTCAAAATTCCTCTGGCCACTGTGCAGGACTTGAATCTGTCATTCCCAAGACAGATTGATTCTGTATTGGTGGCAAAAGTAGGCCCTAAACCATACTAGTGAATTATTGTGGTCTAAATCCAGGCGTTTCATTTTAATAGTCCAACATCTGTATTTATTTATTTTTCTCTGACTTTTTTCTCTCAGTAAACTCAGAATTGTGAAAAGAAAATTGTCAGAGCCAATTAACTTCTCATATTTATGAGTTTTTGCAGATTTATAGCTTGCAAATTTAATTTCAAAACTCATAATTCAACGTAATAATTAACACCTTACAATTCTGCCTTTCGTTTAGAAGTTTGTCTTTGTATTGCTCAGTTTTGAATAATAAACTTGCAAACTTACATAGTTCTTCTCAGAAAAATTACAAAATAGAAACTCAGAGTTCCAAGAAAGCCTATAAAGCCGCAGTTTAAATTATGCGATGAAAAAGCCAGACTATTATTACAGAAACAAAAATCACACCCTTTTAAAGTTTTTATTTATCAGAAATTCCTCTATTTATCCATGTCGCTTAAATGCGTTTGGAGCATTCAAAGTGTGCTTTGCATTAAGTTTGTAGAAATAATAAGGGCTAGTCGAATATCCTTGACACAGTCATGCCACACGTCTGAATTATACATCAGAGAAAAAGTAGGCACAAGGTTTATTCAGCGCATGCAGGTCATTCTGTAGCTATATCGGTTATGAGGGCGCTCCACGGTGGCTTACCAGTTCACTGAAAGCCGTCTGCCCCATTTTTCAGCCCAAGATTATGACCATTTCCCTACAGGGCCATTTTAGAGCAATGAGGGAAACTGATTCCTTTATGATTTGAGGCTATTAATAATTGATTAAGAGTATGTGCTTGTAACCTTTCCCTAATCTATGCTAGTCGATAATTATATATTCTAAACAGTTACTGCTCTTTCATAATAACAAGAAACACGTCGTGTTGTAGTATGCATAAAGAGGGAGCATTTAAAATATTGAAATGCAGCCTAAAAGTGAACAAAATACAGAAACGAATGTATAATCAGTGGTTGAATGGTCAGGGGATGTTGTAAGATGTAATTATCCAAAGCCGATTTTGGCTTTTACGATGGAGACATTCATTTTTAATTACTAGACTAAATGGCTGTGGTATAGATGCAGGTTTAAATGGTGCATTCTCATGCAAGATAGATATATCACATAAAATCAAAAAATCCCCTGCTGGTGATCTGAGTCTAAGAGGCTTTAACGGTCTGTTCGATTTTCATATTGTCTGAAATAAGGGGTGTATTTCATGGTGGTAAGGAACGTCAATAAATGGATTAGTGGCACATGTCCAGGTTAAACGTCATTGTTTAAAAATCTACACAATATTTGTGTTGTGCTTTTATCTGCTATTGTATCGTCTCACGGTCAGTGTTGGTGATAATTAATGCAATCAGTACTGCCAATTATTTGGATTTTTTCTAGACATTTAAGATTATGTATATGTTTAAAATATCTAAATGACACATTTGTGATCCAAGTCTAAAAGACCTGTGGAATGCCTGCCTTTTGCTTTCCCCCAATATTGATTTCGATTGGCAAAGCAGGACTTATGCCAAGGGAGCATGAGGTTTCCATGGTTATGGCATGTTTGGAGATGTCGTTCTGAAAGCAGGTTTTGTGTGTGTGTGTGTGTGTGTGTGTACGGGAGACAGAGAAAGAGACGATCGATGCACCACAGGGTTCCTATCAGCTAGAATCAGAAGAGGTCTTGCACAGAGGAGGTGTTGGGAAATTGGGATGGAACAAAAGACCTGACGTGCCTGTATGTGCATTACAGAGGTCATTCTACAAAACAAGGCTTATTTGTGTTATCTCCTTGCTCTGTTAGCACATATGTAGAGCTAGAATTCTGCCTTTATTCTGTCTCTCTATATATATTATTTAGATTTTAATTTATATGCAGAATGTGTCTCTAGGTCAGATATTTTGTTGAACAATGGGAGGTTGTAGAAAATGCCAGTAACACCTCAATTACAATATTCAGCAGTTTCATAACTACATCTTATATTCAAATAGAACTCAGTATAGCTAAACATGTCCACTTATTTACAATTAAACAATCATTTGTTTCACAGGATGTTAAAAATATTCCTTTTATATGTTGGCTCCCTTTTAAAGACTGGCCCATAGTCTTAGAGACTACATGTGTGGATGTGTAGATTACCTGAAATGGCTAATCATGCAGGCATTTCTCTTATGTATAATCATATTCTTCTCTCTCTTGTTATCTCTCTGCAGGTGGCCATGCTGTTCTCTTTGTTCTCTTGTGCTTTGGGGCTCTCCCTCCTGCCACTCCTCCTGTTTCAGTGCCCCGCCCACGCTTGCCCTGCCCGCTGCGAGTGCTCTGTGCCCACGCGTTCTGTGTCATGCCATCGCAGACGGTTAGCACAGGTGCCTGAGGGCATCCCAATAGAGACACGGTCACTGGACCTCAGTAAAAACCGGCTGCGCATTGTGACGCCACAGAACTTTTCCTCACTGCTGTTGCTGGAGGAGCTGGATCTCAGCAACAACTTGTTGTCTTCTGTGGAACCTAACAGCTTTCGTGCCCAGCCACGGCTACGCTCGCTCCGACTGCGAAGCAATCAGCTAACACTGCTGCCGCGTGGAGCGCTGGCGGGCCTCAGTGAGCTCACTCTGCTGGATGTCAGTCAAAACCGTCTTGTTATTCTGTTGGACTACGGCTTTGAGGAGCAGCGGAGGCTGCGGGTACTAGAGCTGAGTGATAATGAGCTAGTGTTTATTGCCCCACGGGCGTTCAGTGGACTGGCGTCCCTTCGCTCTCTGACGCTGCAGCGCTGCAACTTGAGCACAGTGCCCACGCATGCTCTTGCACATCTGCATGGTCTCACCAGCCTAAGATTGCGAGACTTAGGCATTGCAGAGCTTCAGGCACACACTTTTAAGGGTCTGCCACGACTAAAACATCTGGAAGTGGACCGCTGGCCTTTGTTGGAGGGGTTTCCAACATCTGCTTTGCAGGGGCTAAACCTTAGTACGCTGTCCATTACCCACACCAACCTGACATCTGTGCCAGTCGTGACACATCTATTGTATCTGACGCATCTCAACCTGTCCTACAGCCGTATACGAGTCCTGCCAGCAGGGTGGTTGAGAGGAATGGACCGTCTAGAAGTTCTACGTGTGCGACAGGCTAATCTGCTCAGTGTGGAACCACAAGCATTTCAAGGAGCCTCCTCGCTGCGCATTCTTGACCTTTGCTATAACCGTCTCGCCACACTTGAGAGGAGTGTTTTCCCTGCTACCGAAGCTCTGCAGACTCTTTTGGTTGGCCAGAATCCGTTAGTTTGCGACTGCCGTCTACGCTGGCTCCTGGAAAGGACTCCGCCTTTGCTGTATGGAGATGTTCAACCTGAATGTAGTGCTCCTGCCCCCTTGGCTGGAAAGCCTCTTCGAGACCTTGTGGAAGCTCAAATCTCTCGCTATGTAATCTGCACCAAACCTAGGGTCATATCCATGGCGTCTTACCCGGCACAGGCAGAAGAAGGACAGAGAGCTTGGCTGTACTGCAGTGCTGATGGAGCTCCGCCTCCTTCAGTGTCATGGCTAACACCACTTAGGCGACACATTACCACAAAGAGTACTGGGAGAGTAGTGGTCCACAGTAATGGCTCGCTCGAGTTTCGCATGGCAGAGCCTCAGGATAGTGGCATGTACGTGTGCGTAGCATCGAACCCAGCAGGTAATGCTACTCTGTCTGTAACACTCGCTGTTAAAACCTCTGGAATTAGGGACAGGGCCCTTTACGCAAACCGCAGCTTTCTTTTTGACCCCGACTACAACAGTTCCCTAATTAATGGCACAGAGGAATACACCATCAGGGTGGTCCTGGACTTCACCACCATCCTGGTCTCTACAGCAATGGGCTGCCTCAGCTTCCTGGGTGTTGTTTTGTTTTGTTTCTTGTTGTTGTTTGCATGGAGTCGTGGCAAAGGGAAGCACAGAGGAAGCGTGGACATTCAATACGTTCCACGAAAGAGGAAAGGAGCAAACTCCGAACTTACAGAAACAAGCGGGCCCAGACGAGTCAACATGAAGATGATCTGAACTTTGTGAATGACAGAGGATTTCACAGGTTGCATGGTTGCGTATGCGTATCTGTTGGACTTTGTGAGTCTTTGGGTAAATGTGCTGCACAGGATGTGTTTAGTCATGAAAGTTTACATGTGGTATCCCAATGAAAAAAAGAGAGCAAAAGAACTACGCCAAACCATATAACGCGCGTCTTCTGCGATGCTTTGTCTGTGGAAAGCATTATTTGGACATTGCAGACGTGATTTAGTTCAAGTTGTTGTATATATTTCATATTTGTGGGAAAGAATGGTATATTTCTATATATAAATATATATACACACACACATATATATATATATCTATTTACAGATAAATTACAATTACCTTTCAAAACGCTGCAAAAACTCAAAAGTCGTCTTCCCCAATAAGCAAAGTATCTACTGGAAAAAGCCTCGGCTGTGCTGTGTTGTGAAGTGTTTGGTTTGCTCAGAATTCTTGTTCTCCTGGGACATCCTCTTCTTAGCAGAACCTCCAGGGGAACCGGGGAGTTTTCTGCCATTTTGTTGTAAAGATGTTAAAATGCAAGAAGCTGTTGACATGGTGGGTTCCAGGGGCTGTATTTGTGACTCAGTGGAAATCTGTGGAACTGTGTGAAAATGTTCTTTTCTTTTCTTATGTTCTGTCAAATGCTGCTCAAATGTTTTTACATACTAAATATCTGGTTATATTTTCCAAAGAAAATAAATATAAATCGTAAAGCTTGATAAGTGTTACTGTCATCTTAGATCTTATTCTTGTGTCTCAAGTATTCCCGGTGGCACAAAACTCTCCAAGCAGAAATGAATCTACACCTTGTTAGCCTTATTCCTTTTGGTACTTCTTTTTTTATTGTTATATATATATATAACAATATTATATATATATATATATATATATATATATATAATATATATATATATATATATATATATATATATATATATATATATATTGCACAGCTATAACTTCATTCATGGGCGTCACGGTGGCGCAGCAGGTAGCACGATCGCCTCACAGCAAGAAGGTCGCTGGTTTGAGCCTCGGCTGGGTCAGTTGGCATTTCTGTGTGGAGTTGTGTGAATGAGTGTGTTTCCCAGTGATAAGTTGCAGCTGCAAGGGCATCCACTGGGTAAAATATATGCTGGATAAATTGGCGGTTCATTCCGCTGTGGTGACCCCAGATTAATAAAGGGACTAAGCCCAAAAGAAAATGAATGAATATAAGTTCATTCCTTTATAGTGAAAAGTTACCCAATTTTGCATGCAGGTTATTTCTGTTGCTAAATTTTCCAATAATCCCAATTATGGGATAGATTATCACAACGGTTGCTTGGCAACAGGCATATAAAATGTCAAATATAAAAGCTTATGGTCAATTTGAACTTGAATTTTCAAAAAAGGTTAATAGTCCTTACAGCACAGCATATGTGCCGGCTGTGACCTTTTTTTAGGTCTCTTAAAAGCATGAAATGGACTTATATTTGTCCCTGTCTGCTGTCTCTGACGTCACAGCTCAGGATATTCACCAGTGAAGGGTTTGTGCATGTCTTTGAGCTGAAAACAACATGCCAGGCAAGCAATTGCCATTGAAAGCAATGGGAATAATCAATAATTCTCTTGGTATTATTGACCACCTCGATTCACAAGCAGAAAAGCTGCCGAATCCCAATTGATTTTTACCTAATAGAGGTAATCGAATTGGTCAGGCAAGAGTATTTACATTTATTTTACAGTGACTTCATGTCCAATACTATCATAGAGAAACTGACACTCATTGGTCTATAATTATCTGCAGTACTTTCATATTATTAGATTTCATTTGTTGTACTGAATATGAAGGACACTTATTTTGTCCTGCTAAATGTTTTTCTAATGCCTAAAAAACCCTTATTTACAAGGCCAACGTTGTATTTGACTGTTTTGATCGCTTGTTCTACAACACCATTAAAGGCATCCTCTTGAAAATCCTCATTCCAAATCCTGAAGTCAGTTGTATTATGTCTAAGCATTTAATTACGTACCTCTTGCTGTTCATGTTGGACCTTGTAAATTGAAACTTGAGCTATATTTAAACTAAATTCCTTCCTGACTCTGTCTTAACTCAGTTTTAAAAAGGAAAGATGGACAGCTAAAATTGTATTTGGTATAAGCGCTACACTGAATTAAATTTAACCCATCCAAACAGATTATAATTTTAAAGTCTTTCCTCCACCTAAACTGCTTTAGATTGATTGTGTTACACAAAAGTGCAAGGACAGAGTTTTCCATCAAGACAACGTGCCTCAGGTTATACTTTTTGTCCTTGGTGCCAAATTGGTCCAGAAATCTCAGGCCGAAGCGTTAACCTCAACGTTACCACAACTTCAAAATACCCCGAAGATATGCTTGTACTTGTGAGGTAAGCTTGTTTTGTCAAACAATCAAAAGCATCTAAATATACCCAGAGCTAATTGTGTCCACGTCTGTGACTCACAAAATAAGTATCTTTTATATTAATGTGTGTCAGTGTATGCATCATCAACATATGACTACACTGTGTTTTTTTGTGCTAAGTGCTTGACCTTGCTGAGTTCTGTCAGGACGCGTTTGGAGTGAAAATATGAGCAGGACCCACTTTTCTAAGTGAATGAATATTCCTCAGAGACAAATTAAAGTATCAGGAGCTGATGCATAAAGTCTTGCTAGAAGATTGACCTGGAGTACAGCTTACTATAGAGAGAGAGAGAAACATAAAAGAAGAACCACAAAGAATCGTTTATAAAATTAAAAATTGGTATCAATTCTTTACATTAAAGCTTTCAGACCTTGAATTAATATAAAATAAACTATCGATAACCCTATTGACTAGTGGTGCTCAATCTGTGGGTGAATATAAGAGGCTTATAAAAAGTGAGGACTGTTCATGTCAAAAATATGAAAACAAACTTATTGTCAGCTTATTGATTTGCAGGACCGTGCTATTGCTAAAATTAAAAGTGCCTGGGAACTTAACCCTTTAGCTGTCCCACCAAGAAAAAAGCAATGAAATTTTTTTTTTGATTGCATTTCTTAACTCCTAATGTCGCTAGTTTACACAATCAATGCAATTTTTTCCCCATAACACAACCCATAATTCCTTTACCAATTGGTTAATGTATCGGTTTATGGTAAAAGTACCAAAATGAATACATATACTGTACTACACTGTAAAACCCAAAAAGTTAAGGTAACTCAAACCATTTAAGTTCAAAGACTAATCTTAATGAGTACTGTGAACTTAATCCATTTGAGTAAGCGAAGCAATTTGAGCATAGTAAAACCCAATAAATGAAGAGAACTGAGTACTGTAAAACCCAATGAGTTAAGGTAACTCAAACCGTTTGAGGAAGCAAAAAAACTAATCTACTGTATATGAGTACTGTGAACTTACTCCATTTAAGTTAAAGTAACGAGGTATTTAATTCACTCATTACCTTCAACACTGAGTTCAAAACTCTTTTCAAATGAGTAGAATTAACTTTCAGTAAGTTTTGAGTTAACTGCACTCATGTCATTTGATAAGTTGACTGTTGGGTTTTACAGTGTATGAAAATTAGAAAATATGAAGTGTAAGACCAATTTATGTAAAAACAATCAAAATAAATCATTTTTGAATACTAAATCATCTTTATTTATTGAAGTATGCCATACAATATTTTAGATTCTCAATTTTTAGAAGTACCTTGAATTAATATAAAATAAAATAAACTATCTACAACCCTATAAACCAGTGGTGTTCAATCTGTGGGTGAATATAAGAGGGTTATACAAAGTGTGAGGACTCTTCATGTCAAAAATATGAAAACGAGCACTAATTTCAGGAACCTATGGTCAGCTGGATGACAGATGGATGACAAGTGTGACAGATGTCACGTCACCCTGTAATTTAAGTCATATGTTTTTTCCTGCCCAGTACTACAAAACTACTGGAATAATTATTTTGAAACTATGTCCAAAATATTCAAAACCAAACTGTCCCATCACTGCAATCTTTTGGTGTCCCCAAGGATTGGACCCGATTTACATGTAAGAAGTTAGAAGTGCTTACCTTTACCCATAGATAGATATCACATACTGAGCATCAATAGCGTCAATAGCGCCACATTTGTACAGTGCTCCCAGGACAAAAGCCATTCAACCGCACCAGTCAAGACTAAAGCCAATGTGAAGATGCTGGACTTTTAGTGTACGGGTGTAGTAATGAGCAAACAAAGAAAACAAAGTATAAAGACAGAACATTTCATAGGTAATATTTAGTTTGGTTACGTTTTTGTATGTTTGTATGTTTTTGTATGTTACAAAACTAAACAACGTTATTGATAATACAGTCACTTACTGCACTGACCATAGCACTGACCATAAGGCAAAGTAGCACTAACTCGCAATAAATTTCATAGGATTATGTTAGTTTTATTGAATATAATCAGCAAACAATGTAAATGAAATATGACAACAAAATGCTGCGGAGCCAGAAACGTTATTATTTTCAGCTAAGTAAACAAGTCGTTCATAACGGAGATTCATTCACTAACGATTAGCTCTTTCCATTAGAATTAGAAGTGAGAGCAGGAGAGGGGGTGTGTTTCAGGACACGGATTAGATCAAATTTAACAGGGAGGGAGGATAATACATTTCCATGCACACAAACACATGCTCTTTGTCAGCAATGTCTGTGCGGTCACTTATCCATCAATATAGAAAAGGGATGTAAAATTATAATTTTCCTAATTTAAAAAATATTTGCATACTGACCACCGTGAAAACTCCCGATCATACATATACTGTATGTATATATGTGTATATATGTATGGCTCTGGATGGCCAGTGCTCCACTGCACCTTGGTCCCACATTCATTTCAAAGGAGCGCTACCCTGTACTAAAATGGCGGCTCTATTGACGCATTCTTTCCAATAGACATCAATAGCGTAGGCGACATCTAATCTAAACATCTATGGCCTTTACCTCTTTAGTAGCTAGACATCGGATCTTATTTCTTTGGAAATCTACTAAACCACCAAGTGTTTTACAGTGGCTTGTGGACACCATGTACTTTTTGAAGGTAGAAAAGATCAGATGTTCTCGCTTTGCCAGTTATGGCTCTTTTTATGATAAATGGCAACCCCTCATAACTCACTTTCATATGCTTCTAAGTTTGTCCACTGATTTTATCTATCTAATACATTGACATCACCTCCTCCAACACCCCCCCCCCTTTCCCCCTTTTTTATCATGTTCTTATTATTTTTTTATTATTACTATTTTTATTTACTCCTCTTTATTATGGTGGCTTGAGAAAGCCAACATACTGTTATACTAAATAAACTTATTATCCTTCCGTTTTCTTCTTCTGAGACTAATTTCTACATTCATTTCCTCTTAGCTTTTCCAACTGATCCTACTTACGGTTTTCCGAAAACTGACCCTGAAACTTCGGAAAAGTCCCATTGACTTAACATTAGACCAAACTTTATGACATCACAACTTTCTGGCAGACTGTCATACAGACTTAAGATTGGGTTCATTTAACTCAGATTAACAATCTGCCAATCACTGATGACCTTTTAGCTTTCTAGCCACACCCTAGCAACCACTTATGGCACCATAGCAACTGTCCCATAGACTTTCATTGTAAAAAACTGCCATTGACTTTACATTGGACATACTACTAATATACTAATCCATACTAGAAACATACTAACAAACACACTAATCATACTAACGAATTCATACTAGAACCATGACATATTAACAACCATTAACAACATGCTAATTTATGCTAAAAACATGCTAGCAACATTCATACTAGAACTATGGTAATTCATGTTAGCATCTGCCTAGCAACCAATCGAACACCTTAGCAACCACCTAACAACATCTTAGCGACCACCTCGAACACCCTAGCAACACCTTAGCAACCACTCAAAACAACCTAGCAATGCCTTAGCAACCACATAAAACACCCTAGCTACACCTTACCAACTACTCAGCACACCCTAGCAACTGTGTAGCAACAACTTAGCAACCGCTCAGTGGTCGACCTAGCAACCACTCAGAAAACCCTAGCAACCACCTAGCAACACATTAACAACTACCTGTAACACCCTAGCAACACCTTAGCAACTGCCTAAACAGTCAAAACACCCTAGTCACCACCCTAGCAACGATTCAGAACACCCTAGCAACACCTTAGCAACCTATATGTAACCTATATGTAGTTATCTATCTATGCCGACTGTTTCAAACTTCTTAAAAACTACAATTATTTAATTTTTAAAGCTACTTCAAACTTTCAGACGAGGCTTTCTCAAGCCACCATAAAGTTTGTCTACGAACTTTAATTTTTTAGTTTACTATTGTTGCTGCTATTATCATAATTTTTTTGTGAACAATTGTTTTTATTATTTCAGTTTTTGTTTAATATAGAAAGTATACAGCATATGACTAAATCATAAAACAACCCCGAATCCCTACCCCCAACCCAGGTAGACTTGTTCTATAATAACAGAAGCACAAAGATTGCTGTGTAGGAAAAAAAAGAATAATGTTAAGTCAAATACAGAGTAAAAGTTAGGGAAGTACAAATAAATAACTATTACGGCATGAGATACATAAAGTACATATAAACAGAAAAGTTGAACATTAGAAGGTAGAAACAAAAGATTTGACAATATCAAAAGCTATAATTAAGGACTTAACAGTTTTTGACTGAGCGCCATGTATGCACACTGTTGAAAGTTCCAACAAATAATGTCCAGCAAAGATAGGCCCCATTGACGCCTACTCATAATATGTGGAGGGATTAAGCGGCAGATCAACATTTTCTTAGCAGTTGTGAAGGCAGCTAAGAGTATTTTTTTTTGTTGCATTGAGAGTGACATGTTAGAAATATTATTATTATTATTATTATTAAGTCATGCTATTTATCATTATTTTCTTATTTATAAATGTTTTATTGTCTTGTTACGAAAGTTTAAAAGGGAAAAGTGGAAAGTCTTTCACTGTATCTGTCATATCAAGCATTTATTTTCTTTTCATTCATTCATTTTCTTTTCGGCTTAGTCACCACAGCAGAATGAACC
Source organism: Danio kyathit (assembly GCA_903798195.1). Classification (NCBI taxonomy): domain Eukaryota; kingdom Metazoa; phylum Chordata; class Actinopteri; order Cypriniformes; family Danionidae; genus Danio; species Danio kyathit. The sequence continues at coordinate 20,197,777 of LR812531.1, read as the reverse complement.
GCCAACTTATCCAGCATATGTTTTACGCAGCTGATGCCCTTCCAGCCGCAACCCATCACTGGGAAACATCCCACATACACTACGGACATTTTAGCTTACCCCAAAACCCACGCCAACAAGGGGAGAACATGCAAACTCCACAGAGAAATGCCGGGCCTCGAACCAGTGACCTTCTTCCTGTTAGGCGATTGTGCTATCCACTGCGTCACCGTGACGCCCTATGTTCTTTTCACTCAGTAAAAAAAATAAAAATGAAAAGTACTCAAAATTTTACTTACAACTCTTCACATGCTTCACTGAAACTCCTTCACTGAACGTTCCGACAGGAAAGTTTTGATTCATGAGTTAGGGACAGCCTGATCTCACGGGGAAACGTAAGTATTTTACGTTTGTCAGTTTAGTGGCTAATTCGTACGAGTTCAGTCGTACGAAATGTAAGATTTTAAAAAGGAGGCATGGCACCTAACCCCACCCCTAACCCTAATCGTCACTGGTGATGAGCAAATCGTACTAATTTGTACGAATTAGATCGTACGAATTAGCCACTGTAAGGTCCAACCAGTTAGTCCAAACGACGGTATCTACTGGTGGATGAAGGTTTATTGCCTGTTCGGTCTTTTCAGTTGCACAATGTTGACTTTGACTTTAACTACTATCGACTCCAATTTTTAGTAGAGGTGGTTTAGAATATTAATATATTCCTTCTCGTGTTATCGACTCCAATTATAAAACATTGATAAGGTTATTTTGGTGTCTTTTAATATTACTTTCGGTTATGATTGAATATTCTCTTCGATTCATTATTATATGTTATTCTCGTTCATTCGGATTCCTATAACATCCTGGTCTTGGTACCGGCCGAGTATACAATCTTCTTAAACACAAACTTGTTAGTCTTGGTCATTAAACAGAGGGCGATTAACCACTATTCTAAAAGGCAGAACCCTACTTCTCAGATTAGAATATTTGTTGTGTGGTCCCCATAGATCTGCTATCTACTAAATCAAGACAAAACTATTTAATCTTACCATGATCATTACTATAAAATGGGCTGACCAATTACTTAAATTATTAATAATTTTGAATAATCACCATATGATTTAAATAGTATTATAAGTTGTAGATGAAGGCCTACCCACATTTAGATTGGTCTCAACAATCCTTTGTTGTTCTAAATAGAAACCCATTATTGGCCTTTTACAGTCTAAGTATACTTGAATTAATACCAAAGTGTTAGTCGGAGCTCTAAGATCATCGTATAGCGTGCCACGCTGCTCCGTCTATCGTGTCTTAGTCCGTTACTAACCTATACAGGGGTTTGCGGTGTTATGGACTTAACGTAATCTATTAGAGATAATACATGAGATCTGTTTGAATTATTCAAAACATAACAATTTATTAGTCAGGTAACTGTGTATTAAGCCAATTCATTCAGTCAATTCATAAACAATCAATACAAGACATCAAATTATAAAAGATAAATCCAAGATCAAAAGATGCATACCTGACATCAAAATATACATAGCGTGGAGCATGAGGGCTCCACGCTACGGGCTAATCTGGGTACAGAATCGCCTCGAACATTTAGAAACTTCTCCTTAAGTAGTCAAACCAAGAATCTCCTCAAGGATGGGCGTTTGTTGAATAACAAAAGGCATTTGCATTTAGTGACATGTTAAATATGACGAGTTTCTGCCTATAGGAAACAAATGGTCATTTGAATAAAGGCCCCCTAGGTAAAGGCACACCCTTAGCAGTGGTTCAAAAGATATCTAAAGTTATATATCTATTATTTTGATTATGTCTATTTCTGAGGAAATGAGACCATTGTACCAGTCGCACTGAGACATTTCAGATGATATCAGACAAGATAGATAAAGTCACTTGGATTGATTTAGAACATTCATACTTTGAAATGACCATTCTGTGTGAGTCTGTATGAAGAGAGGGTGAGTGAGGAGAGGGGGTTGCTTCAAATGAAATGAAGGAGAGGAGCACCTGGTGGGTTGTGGAGCCGATTGTCTCTGTGTTTCCAGCTCATATTTGAATTGTCAAAGACATCAAAGTATTTATGGTATCTCAAGTCTTACGCCACTAATCAAAAAGTTACGAATTGCTGTGAGATTGCGTTGGTTAGGAAGTCATGTTTACGATGCCTGGTGTGTTCAAATATGTTTGGTCAGATTAAGATGGCATTGTACCTTTTCTGCATAAAATTTAACAAAATATTTTAACACTACCTGTTCAAAATGATCAAAAAAAGAATGCCTATCTACTGGGTTTTTGATTTAAGTAATCAAATTAATCTTCATCTTAACTTTTATTACATTTAATTGTACAAAACTTTACATTTTGAACCTTTTTTTATTTTTTTTACAAATGTACTATAAATGCTGAATCTATTGCATACAAAGCGTCATCTCACTAGCATGTCTCCAACTACTAAAAAAAATCTGTTTTTAACTCAAATGGTTGATGTTTCTGGTTGAAGTCTTTACTCTGTTAAAATGGGGAATACTATTTCACCAGCTGTTTGAGAGCGCTCTTTATTTATAGCACACATTTAAGCTGAGCTTTTAAATACACAGAGTGTACGCTACAGTCTCTGGGATCATAGTGTCCTGGATCAACCACTGTCTGGCCAAAAGTGAAAGGGTAGATGTGTCTGTATTCTCTCTCAGGCATTCAAACAAAGATTTTTGGGACCTCACAGGCTCACAGCAAATGAAAGAGTATAAGAATTGTTCTAGAAATCTAAGCATTTATTGATAATATAGGATTAAATACTTTTAATGACAAATAATCATTTACATTATGTAACATTCAATTACTATTTATATTTACTGTCATGATTGAATATTGGATTAGATATATTTGTGCATTGGGATTCTATAGGGAACTTGCAGGGCCCTATGCACCTTGCGTAGTCCGCATATAGGGCGCATCAGTATATTGCTGCAAGGTGTGTACAGTACATGTATTCATACTGAAATCTTTCTCCTCCTGTAATTGCATTAAGCTTTCTGTTGTAGTACCATCCTTCAGAAACAATCTTATTTTTTAAATTTAGCAAATTTTCTCCTGAAAAGTTTATTGCTGTTTTTACACTTGTGTGAAGCCCATGATTGCTTCCTCTGTACTACTAGTTACAGCATAAAATAAACATGAATAGACATCTTTACATCTCATGTAGTCACTCAATCCGTGTTTCAAATGGAAATATGTCAATAAACTAGCTCCCTGTTGATAACCCCTGACCTACTTTCAGCTGAATCTGAATTTCACAATCTGAATTTTAGAATATTTAATTTGATGTTCTGAATTTCTTCATCTTGAAAACTTGAAACTGTATTTTTACAAACCCAATATCTGCAGTTTATGAATTCAGAGCACAAAATATCTGAGTTTGAAAATGTCTATAAAAAAAATCAGCCTTGAAAAATTCAGTTGTCTTAAATTCAGATGTAAATTCAAGTTATGAAATTCAAATTACAAATAAGAAATTCAAATAAAAAAAAAACTTAACGGCATATAAAAATTCAGATGTATTAAATTACAATTGTCAATAATTCAAATAAACACAAAAATTCAAATTCAGATTGTTTTGGCATATTATTAGCTCCATAGGTCAGTTGATCGGTAAGTCATTCTGTCAGTTAGTCAGTTGACAGCGGCCTCTGGTGCATTTACGTGAGAACAGCAGGCGCGAATGCCATTCGAGAGAGATCTGAAAAAAGCATACACAGCGACCTCTGGTGGATTTGTGAAAACAAAAACTGACAAAAAACGTACCCCCAGGGATGTATTTGGCACTCTCCAGAAATGTATATAGTGGTACGTTTTCAGAATTTTGACTTTAATAGATTTGTTTTTGTGTTTCTGCTTACAAATGCTAATAAATGTTAATGCTAATAAATGGCAGACATACCTCAACTGTGAAAAAAGTTTGAAAGCTTTAAGGAAATCTGAATATCATTCTCTATACTGATTGCAATTCTGAAGTCCCGTTTTATTTGATGATCAACAACTACCACAATGCCAATGGCTACATCCAAAATCTGAGGCAGCTGACTTGTTGCCCTAGGCAGTTTTTGTGCAAGAAGCCACCTCACAAAACTGGGACTTTACGATTTACTCAAATTAGAGAAAGCTTTGGTGAAAAACTGAAATGGAAACTTCTCTCAAGAGATTAAATGATAAATGGAAAAAAGTTGGTTACACACAAAATGACAACCAAGCCCAGCTTTCAGACACTATCCTTACTTCTGAAGCTGAACTGTCTGGAAAAAAAAGGTAGGATGGTAGGATATCAAAGGCAGATAAGAATAAATTATTGGCTGCCTTCAAAAATTGATCATATGAAGGTATTTTAGAGATGAAGTGAGGCTAGATTAGGATTCAGACGTGCATTGATGCCTTCGGAGAAAGCCAACAGCATAAACTCTTTTAAAAATCCTCACATCCCATCATGTGGATTCCAACAATCAAAACCTTTATAGTAAGCAGCATACATCTGAAGTAGATTAACCAACAGAATTTATTATCTAACACTTCTAACACTTTAATATATAATATAATGTTTATAATGTACAATATATCAGCTACGGAAGCTGATATATTGCACATCATTCACTAATACGTCATGTTCTGTTGTTAATTGGGGATTTTAATGTTATGTTTTTTAATGTTAAAGTAATTGGATTCCCTATAGTCTACAGTGCAACTTCAAAACTGAGGCATGCACCATACACAAACACTAGATGTTGTTCCATCCTAACATGCAAATTAAATTCATGCACAAAACTGTAAAATATTTGCAAATAAAGCACCGTTTTCATCCAACGTGTCAAAGAGAACAAAACAGTCACTTTCTTATAAACTGGAGCCAAATATGAACAAGTGGAAGTGGAGGGAGAAGCCAGCGGGACTACACTGAAAAAAAATATTCAGAGATGATTCCTTGGATTTACTCAATTTTGTGGCTGTAAACAATATATTTGGGCTGAATTTAAACAAACAAATTGTGTAGAATTTTATTCAATTTAATTAGTTTGTTTAAATTCAACACAAATAAATTGTTTGCAACAGTTTTGCAGACATCATTTTTTTCAGTGTAGGGTTGTCAAAAGTATCGAGTTAGGTACAAATCGGTACTGCAATTTTAAAAACGTCCATTTCCCATTTGAGTGCTGTTGAGTTCTTGAACACCACTGCCTGGCCATTGTGTTCACGTGGTCAACCATTCTTCACCACTGTTCACTGAGTGGAAACATAGATCAGTCGTGAAGATCAGTTGATCCATCAGTGGATCGCTCGTGTGTCAGCTCATAGGCAGACCAGTTTATTGACTGCTCCAGTGTGCCTGTATCTGTGTTTCCACTCTGTGAACAGCAGTGAACTGATAACCTTCACGGCCAATCAGTCTTTTCTGTTGAGCATGTGAATACAATGGCCAATCAGTGGTGTTTGAGAACGTACTCAACAGCACTCGTATGTTAGTGGAAAATGGACATTTTAAAAATTTGGTACTGACTGGTAACCAACTTTATACTTTTGACAACCCTACTGTGGCCGTTTTTTTTATTAAAATAATAAATTACTTGCACCTCAAAAGATTTCATGGTGGCTTTTTAAGGCACAAGATTGCTCTTTTGAACGCTCAATAGTTCAATAGGAGATAATAATACTGAACTACTATGATGAGAGATTTTGGGGATTTTAGAATGACAAAAACATTTCAGATAAATTAAGCAACTATCCCCTTGCACCCATATTTATCATCACATGATTTGTTAAAACAAAATCACATGACTTTTTTGGATGAGCATGTTGGAAATTAAACAGTAAATGTGTTTCCATCGAAGTTTATGCACATGTATTTATCATTTCAAAATCACATTATGAACACAGGGATTAAACTGTACTATCAAATTTTAAATAGTGCTACCAAGGTGCTACCAAGGGCTGGTATAAAATTCTCACAGTATGATAACCTTGGATAAAAACATCACTAAAATATATTCTTTTAAATGTCTGGGTAAAAAAACCTAAAACCTTTTTCCCCCTTTGAACGCAATATATTTTATTTTGAGAAACATTTAAAATATATTGTAACAGTAAACATGTCAGGCTAAATAATTCAAATGAATCATTGACCTATGCTGTCTTCACTAGATCCAAAAACACAGATTTCTTTACAATTTAAAATGGCATCTTTGAATATCTTTTCTGCTGGAGACACTGTTGTCCTAAAAAACATTCAATTATTTTTTTCATTTTCTTTTCGGCTTAGTCCCTTTATTAATCTGGGGTCACCACAGCGGAATGAACGCCAACTTATCCAGTATATGTTTTACGCAGCGGATGCCCTTCCAGCCACAACCCATCACTGGGGAACACCCATACACTCTCAGTCACACACATACACTATGGACAATTTAGCTTACCCAATTCATCTGTACCGCATGTATTTCGATTTGCGGGGGAAACAGGAGCACCCGGAGGAAACCCATGCGAACGCGGGGAGAACATGCAAACTCCACACAGAAATGCCAACTGACCCAGCTGAGGCTTGAACCTGCGACCTTCTTGCTGTGAGGCGACAGCACTACCTACTGCGCCACCGCATCGTCCCTTTCCTAAAAAACAAAACAAAAAAAATCGTACATATACCAAAGGAACGGTATAGCAGAAAATTTGGGGGGTTTTAAAACCCTGACTTTTCCAAACCGTGGTATAACTAGAAATAACCGTCCTGCGCCTAGACTGCAGCTCTGCACAAGACGTTTGGCCATAGGGGTAATGGTCGTGCCCAACTGAGCCTGGTTTCTCTCGAGGTTTTTTTTTAAATCTTCGCTTTCGCCAATTGGTGAAGTTTTTTTTTTCCTCGCCGCTGTCTCCTCTGGCTTGTATGGTTCGGGATCTGTAGAGCTGCGCATCGATGGATTTGCTCTTCAGTGTTTGGACTCTCAGTAGTGATTATTAACCCACACTGAACTGAACTGAACTTAATCTCTTAAAACTGAACTGACACTGTTTCAATTCACTATAATCTTCCATGTGAAGCTGCTTTGACACAATCTACATTGTATAAGCGCTATACAAATAAAGATGAATTGAATTTAAAAAAACGCATATCGTCCCATGCCTAGTGCTACCTCAGCAACCCTTTGTGCTTTGGTACCAAAACTTGAAACCAAAAAGACTGATCGTTCCACCAGATCTGAAACAAATGAATGTTTGCAGATACTGGCTTTTAAAAACTGTTATAGACTTTCTTTTATGTATTCACAAAAGCCTGAACTGAGATTACACAACATCTAAAAACAATACCAACACTGAGACTTTTTTTTTTTTTTAAATCACATGCTCGTCATCTGATGGGCAACTATCGCTGTAGCCACTGAGATAGTAGCCTGATTCTCTTCATTTTGTATGTTTGGTGATTGTTTGTACTGTTCTCATGTGTTGATGGATGAGATGTTAATGGTGTCTGTATGTGTTTATGTTCTGCAGAGCAGGAACCTGCTGAAAAAACAGCATTCATGCTGAGTCAGGCCAGATTATCTATTAATCTTTTCCTGTTTAAAATAATAAATAAATTAATTAATACAAGGGCGGCACGGTGGAGTAGTGGGTAGCGTTGCCACCTCACAGCAAGAAGGTCGCTGGTTTGAGCCTCGACTGGGTCAGTTGGCATTTCTGTGCGGAGTATGTTCTCTTCATGTTCGCGTAGGTTTTCTCCGGGTGCTCCGGCCATAGTTCAAAGACATGCGCTATAGGTGAAATGGGCAAGCTAAATTTTCCGTAGTGTATGTGTGTGAATGAGAGTGTATGGATGTTTCCCAGTGATAGGTTGCAGCTGGAAGGGCATCCACTGCGTAAAACATATGCTGGATAAGTTGGCGGTTCATTTCGCTGTGGCGACCCCTGATGAATAAATGGACTAAGCCGAAAAGAAAATGAATGAATAAATTAATTAATTAAATTCATCAGATAAAAAGATTATACTACTTACCATTTCTGTGATTTTTCAAAATTTATGCACATCTTGGCTTTACAACTAAGCATTTTTATGCAATATTCCAATATGCACATAAAATAGGTTGATGGAAACATAGCTACTGCCCTTTAACAAGGCATTAACAAACCTAAAACCTCCATCAGAGCAGCTATCAACAACAAATGACTCACCTATTGAACTCCAAGTCTCACTGAAGCATTATTTGACTAAATCCATTAGGCTGCTCTTACATGCTGTGCCACCAAGAGAATAAAAAATAGATTTTCCCTTTATCCGTAAACCTTATAATCATGCCTTTGTTAATGGTTTTATCCATTTTACCATTAGCCTGGTAATGCAGTCAAATTTCCAACCTACCAAATTTAATAGTATAGTATGAAAAAATAACAATATAAGAGAACAAACAGGGTTTTCTCACTCATATTTCACTCCTGAACACGTTTGGTGATTCTTTTGATTAATCATACAGCTAGGTGAGTCTAAGCTTGAAAAAGTTTGGGAACCCCTGCTGTGAACAGTCCCAGTTCAGCCGTTATTTCAACAAGATTTTCCTTTACCTACTCCGCTCCCAGACAAAGCTCCGGGGAGGCTGTCCCTGCAGTTAGTGTACTGTAAATCACTTCAGATAAAAAGCATCTGCTAAATGACGTGTAATCAATATTTCCACAAGGTCCTGATTCTGAGCAATAAAAAAATGCTCGGCTGAAACTTCTAAAATCTTCTCCCTCAGGATTAACGTCATAGGAAAATGGATGTTGGCTAATGATTACCAAGATGGGGTTCATCTCCCCCACATATTTCACTCTGACTGATGGTGAAGGAGGATGAGTTTAGACTAAAGGTTTTCCTATCTGCCTGCCAAAAAAGCTAAAGAAGAAACAAAAGGGAACAACATGTCACCAGCTGAACTCCTGTCATAAATCTTTGAGCGACTGTCATATTTTAAAGTGGCTTCGGTTACAACATCACACAACACAACCGTCCCTTGTGGCTTTGCTTGCCAGGTTTGTCCTTCTGTTCTCACTTCGGCCCGCTCGGTTTGAGCTTCGGCATGCTAACATGATGTTGCATATGTGATTTTTTCAGACCCGTGGCATTAGCTGGACGCTTTCAGAGATGATAAGTCATTACCCTCATACTCTGTGCAGGCTGGGGTGAGCAGGCGCAGTGCATCTCCACTCTTCCACACCACAGAACGATGGGATGAGGAACGGGGTGGAGGGAAATCACTCTGGCAGATGTAATGACTCTGTAAAGAGCAGACATGACAACTGCTAATCAGCACAGCGAGCCCTAATCAGTGAAGAGAGCGTATGAGCATGGAGGTTACATACTGTATACACACACATAGACTCATCAAAACTCACTCTTAATCAGCCTCTCATCACTCTAATACCAAAGCCGCACACTCATCCTTAGTGAACTGCAAGTAATCCGTTGCTATATTTCTAACACATAATGGAGCTAAGCAAATCAAGCAGAAGGCAAGAGCTCTAACAAAAGCCTGCACAAATGATTTTCCTCCCATGCCGTCTCGTAACCTGGCCTTTGGATTCATGGATACGGTTGCTAGGCACCGCCTAAAAGTGTCGCTAACGCTGCTTCGTGCTATTGTTGCTATGGCAACCTGAAATGCCTCTGTCTCTCTCGCTCGCTGCCATCACAATAAGTCAACGAGGTTTGTGGGATTGTAATGGAAAGCCGAGAGAACAATATATATCATCCAACAACAGTGGTTCGAGGTGCTGAGGGTCAAGTGGTGTATTTAACCACAAAATTGAGATCACTGAGACAGTTCAGCAAGGGTGGATGGTGTGCATTACATACTGAGAGGCAGAAGGATGATGTGCCAATCAGAAGGTTAAGAGCGAGGATGACCATGAGTGACCACAAGAGACATTTCATCAGTGCTTTGGGGTATTGAACAACTAGTGCTCACATTAGCAGTGTTTTTACCTGGCCTGTGTAAAATATCTCATACCTGATATCTAAAATATCTTTACCTCATTGATCAAAATTGTTGGATAGATAACTTTCTCAGAGATATTTGGATAATTTTAAAAATGTAGTAATTACAAATTACACACTATCAGAAATTAAAGGTTACAACAGCTATCAGTGAATACACTTTGGATACAAATACGTAACTTTAAGGTACAAAAAAATAGACAAATATAGGCCCCTGAGGTACCTTTTGATAAGGTCTCACCCCAGCAGTAAAGTAACAAATTACAAATACTCAAATTATTGTAATTGAGTAGTTTTTTTCAGAAATTGTAACTTACTAAGTAGTTTTAAAAATGTGCACTTTTAGTTTCCCTTGAGTAAATTTTTAGTGTAGTATTGGTACTTTTACTCCACTATTTTTCTTCAAACTGCAGTCACTACTTTATTTTTTCTTGTCTATGGGGATTGGCTGAGTAGTGTTGTGATCCTGTCCAATCAAATCGCACATAGAAGATAAATCGCATCATTATGAACTACCCCACGACATGGGCACTTTATAATTGCAGCAAACTGTTTGGAAGCGTTAAAATTGTTCAAAAAGATGTCCAAAATCTTTACACGCATTGACCCAGAGACTGTTTAGATGCATTTCACTGATGAGAAGATGACTGATGTTTACTGTATGCATTTTGTTTGGAAATAGAAATTGGGTTGACATCACAACCCAACGTCAAGCTGCCATCAATGTCCAACGGCCAACCTTAAATCAACCAAATATCAACATCTAATGATGTTACAGCTTGATGTTATGTGGACAATATCACTATGATGTCTATCATTCATCATTCATTTTCTTTTCGGCTTAGTCCCTTTATTAATCCGCCACAGCGGAATGAACCGTCAACTTATCCAGCACATGTTTTTCGCAGAGGATGCCCTTCCAGCTGCAACCCATCACTGGGGAACATCCATACACTCTCATTCACACACATACGCTACGGACAATTTAGTCTACCAAATTCACCTGTAGCGCATGTCTTTGGACTGTGGGGGAAACTGGAGCACCTGGAGGGAACCCACGCGAACGCAGGGAGAACATGCAAACTCCACACAGAAATGCCAACCGACCCAGCTGAGGCTCGAACCAGCGACCTTCCTGCTGTGAGGCGACAGCACTACCTACTGCGTCGCTTGACGTCTATCACATGTTGGATTTTGGTTGCCATGCCTGACGAATAAATGTCAGTATTTGACGTCAATATGATGTTGGTTTAAGATGTTGGTTCGACATTGGATTTTGGTCAGTTTCTAACATAACCTAAAATCAACCAAATATCAACGTCATTTGACATCATTATTGGACATCAAAATAACATGTCCTTAGACATTGGCTAGACATTGAATTTTGTTCACCTGACATCCCAACCTAAATCTAACCTAATATTAACGTCTTATGACATTGTGTGGCTGCTGGGCAATAACTAAACGCACTACAGAATGTTACGTTTACACACATCCACAAATTACATGTAAATGCATCAGTTTTTTACAGCATAATACTCACTACTCTTGAGTACTTTTGAAAGGTCTACTCATAGTCTACTCATACTTTGAGTAATATTCGCAAGAGATATTTTTACTCTACCTGCACTACATTTTTAGGCAAGTAATGGTACTTTTACTTGCGTATGATTTTTCAGTTTTCTTTCCACCACTGTACCCAACCCCAGTGACAGCTTTTCTGGATTTTTTAGAGTGCATGATGAAAACTGTAGTCAGTAATGTAACTAATCAGTAATGTCATATGTTACTTTTGGATAAATTTTTTGTGTTATTTTGTGACCAATCTCAAAATAATTCACACAGCCTTTCTATTTTGCGAATATACAAATCATTTGACACATTGTAGGTTTTTTTAAGAAAGGAAAATTAAAAAGAGAAAAAAGAAGAAATAATTTACTGCCATTGTGTGAATAATTTGTAAACATGTAAATTAAACAAGTAACCTTAATCCGATCATGAAAATTTTAGTACATAATCAAACTACAGAAAAGTATTACTTGTAGTAGTCACTAACTACAGTATCTACTATACAGAACTTATATTTGTTCATGTTTAGTAATTTTGGCATCCAAATTCATTTTTAAAAATGCAACCTGCTAAGCTAGTCACCTGCTGCACTACAATGCATCAGATAAGTACTTTGATAACCTTTATATACCCTAAATCAGGGGTGTCCAAACTCGGTCCTGGAGGGCCGGTGTCCTGCATGGTTTAGCTCCAACTTCCTTCAACACACCTGCCTGGAAATTTGTAGTATACCTAGTAAGAGCTTGATTAGCTGGTTCAGGTGTGTTTAATTGGGGTTGGAACTAAAATATGCAGGACATCGGCCCTCCAGGACAGAGTTTGGACACCCCTGCCCTAAATCAATGGTCTTAAACTCAATTCCTGGAGGGTCGCAGCTCTGCATAGCTTAGCTCCAACCACCTCCAACTCACACATGCTTAGTAGTCTCTAGTAGTCTTGAAAAACTTGATTAGTTGGATCAGCTGGAGCAAAACTGCAAAGCTGCGGCCTTCCAGGAATCGAGTTTGAGACCTATGACCTAAATGCTGAATGATTATGCTGTTCATACACCTTGACAAGCAAGATAAATGGATATTTTCCAAATCGTTATCACTATATTTGTTCAACTTCTGACCTTATCAATTTAGCTTGCTACAGTACAGTAGTATCCTATCATGGTACAATAACAGTATAATACATTATAATACATTAGTACATTGCTAATCTATTTCAAACAGTTACTGCATTCATGCACCCAAAAAATCTTAATGCAGTTTAATTTTTATGTAGTCTTAGTGTTCTGACACCTTTCAGCTGGAAGCTTCTTTATACCTGCAGTGAGTTATTCACAAGCTGCTCGTGCAGGTGTTAAACTTAATAAAGACGGTCGTCGCTGGCAAACCATGGGAGGTATTTTCAGGTTGGTTTCAAAGAAAAATCCACTTCTTCTAGCACTCTTTTTGCTCCACATGCTGTAATAAAGTATGTACCTTGAAAGGGAGTCAGAAAGTGATGCAAATGAGGACTATGCATGGCTACGAACCCATTCGTTTTGCTAACCAGTTTGTAATCGGCACCACACACTATAGCATAAAATGTATCCCCTGTATATGATAAAAAAAAGTAAAAGAAATATGTTCAGAATTCAGCTCAAATCTTGCTCCATTTAGGAATTGGGTTTGTTGGTTTTGACAGATGACAGAGAGAGATAAATACAGATAACGTTATGTGACACATGATCCTCATGTTGCTATCTTCTACCGCTCCACGACAGACAAAGGTTAATCAGTAAAAAAAAATGCTTGTTGAACGCAGCAGAAAAAAAAGTCTAGAATTAAAGGAACACCAATTTGTTTTTGGGAATGGCTCATTTAATAAGTCCCCTATAGTTAAACAGTTGAGTTTTACCATTTTTTAATCAATTCAGTCGATATCCAGGTCTAGGAGCACTTTGGAATTTATTGAATTTGATTAGACCATTAGCACCTTGTTTTATGTGACTGAAATGACTGAATAGTTTAGGTAATTTCCCTGTATTTAAAACTGGACATTTCTATAGTTACACTATGTACTAAGACTTACGGAAAATTAAATGTTGCTATTTTCTAGGTTTATTTAGCTCATTCTGGCAAAATAATCAAGGAACTTTGTTGCTGTAGCAAGCAGGCAAATAATATTACGCAGCGCCTGAAAATTAAATAGCTACAATTGATATTTATTTCTTAACTGCTTTTTACAATGTAGATTGCCAAAGCAACCTAACATAAATCAAAATAAATAAAATAATAAGAGTAACAGCCATAATATTTTACAATTTACATTGTGCTATATTCCAGCAAATCAGGCAGGCAGGTATTGTATTGTAGAATGCAGGTGTAGTTTTATTAAATTGAAACTACTTCAGCTCAGTTCTGTATAAATGTCACCATTGAAGTTTAATTCAGTTTTGTTTGGATCAGTGTCATGCAAATGACACTGCTGAAGGCCGACCCGCAGAAGAGCAACTCAAGCACCCAAGCAAGCTGGTGGCAAGGAACAAACTTCACCGTTTGATGAAAGTAATGGAAAACAAAAACCTTAAAGCAGAACCAAAATAGTACCCAACTAGGTAACTAGCTAACAGCACTGCATAGTATCATTGCGCCTGCTGCAGCCAAGGTATATAACGTTAAACAAAGTTCATTGATGCCAGATTGAGAGTATAGTTCCTTGACTAGACATATCGACCAAGAAAATAGCTTTTCACTTTCCATTGGTCTTAGTACATGACTACAGAATATTCAAGCTTTAAATAAGAAAGTGAACGAAACTCTTTTTTGAAATTTCAGAATGAAATGCTAATGGTTTAATCTGACTGAATGATTTACGTTTAGCTAAACAAAAAGTGCTCCTGCCATACCTGAAGTTTGGCTGAATATATTCATAAATGGTAAAACTCAACTGTTTAAATCTAGGGGACTTGTAAAATTAGTCTATTTAAAAAAAATTCTTTAATATACTGAAAATATGCTGTAACGTTAATTAGTGCATTACTAAATAGCTGCAGCCCAGTGCTAGGATGGTAAACAAACAAACAAACAAACAAACAAACAAACAAACAAGATATCATAATAGGAAACGCAGTTCGATACTATAATGCAATAGTGATATCTTCCTCAATACAGCCCACAGCTTAAATTGATGGTTTGACGAAACTCACAATGCAAGTGAATTTCCTCCTTGGTCTCCCGTTTTCGGCTAATCAAGTGACTCCTTCACCCGCCGGAGGGCGCTGTTGTTCCCGCCGCTTCAGCAACGCGCTTCTTCGCAGCCTTCTGCCTTATGACAGCAGGCAACCAGGAAAAGGATTGACGAATGTGTTGTTGTTTTGAGCCCAAACGGGTAAGATTCTGAATGTGGAGCATAATGGTGGAAAAACTAAGCTCTTCAACATTGCGCAGATGTATTTTAAAGATAAAAAGTCACGGTGTGGCGAATATAGCATTAGCTCGGTGTTATGTTCAGATACACAATCTCTGTGACAGCTAACATATTTTGACACCTCTGACCTATGATGATGTACAAAAATACTATATTTTTGTATGAAATGTTATTTCTAGAAGCCAAAATGTGGCAGGGAAATGAGCAATGCATTTTTATTGTGTATTATATCCTGGTTAACATGTCACACTCGATTTATTATCAAATACATGAAGCTTTGTGACAGTTTGAAATATCCTGAGGTAGAAAAGCGTGTGTATTTTTATAAACTGAAAAAAAAAACATATTTTAAAGTCAAAATGTGGGAATGAAATCAGCTATTTAGTTTTATTATTTAGTATAATAGCGTGGTTAACATGTCAAGCCACTGTTTTCACTTTCTATCAACTGTATTTTCTCTTCCTCTAACAGATTGCATTGGTGCAATGCAGCAGCAGATGGATGTTGCAATCTGTTTGTCCCCACTGACTTCTGCTTTGTTAGCCTGACGGTGTATAGGTTTGTATAAGCCCCCATCATGTCTGCAGCCTGTCCTCCACAATCTCCAGCCGTGGCCAAGACTGAAGTTCTGGTTGACGACTGGTGTCCCGTTCTGGCTGCGACCTTCGCTTACTGGGACAACATACTCGGACCTCGCGTCCGGCACATCTGGGCTCCAAAAAGCCAAGGTTTGCTGCTGCTCAGTGATGGAGAGGTCACGTTTCTGGCCAATCACACGCTGAACGGTGAGATTTTGCGCAGCGCAGAGAGTGGTGCAGTGGATGTCAAGTTCTTCGTCTTGGCTGAAAAGGGAGTCATCATCGTGTCTCTGATATTTGATGGAGAACTCAAGGGAGATAAGAACACTTGCGCGCTGTCCATCATCCTGCCGCAGTCAGAGCTAAGCTTCTACCTGCCTCTGCATGCCGTGTGCGTGGAGAGACTCAAACATGTCATCCGCAAGGGACGCATCTGCATGCAGAAGGTCTTGGGCATCTTCCACTCCTAATGTGATTGTTTGTTTGGTATTTGTTTGTTTATAGTGTTTGTGTTTTGTCTTGTAGGGTTACAACATCATCTCTATGTTGTCATCTGAGATTGTTCCTATAATGGAGCTTCTCACTTCCATGAAGAAACACAGTGTACCGGAAGAGGTGGATGTGAGTATTTGGACATTGTTGTGATGCGCATGTAAAGTGTGTTCACCATGAGAGTTCAGAGTAGATGGAAAATGAGATAGATTTGCGTTGTTCATATTTAAAATAAAATTAAATAGAATAATATAAATATAAACAATAGTTTATTCATTCATTTTCTTTTCGGCTTAGTCCCTTTATTAATCAGGGTTCGCCACAGCGGAATGAACCGCCAACTTATCCAGGACATGTTTTACGCAGCAGATGCCTTTCCAGCTGCAGCCCAACACTGAGTAACACCCACACAATCTTGCACACACTCACATACACTATGGCTAATTTAGCTTATTCAATTCACCTGTACCGCATGTCTTTGGACTGTGGGGGAAACCGGAGCACCTGGAGCAAACCAACGTGAACACAGGGAGAACATGCAAACTGCACACAGAAATGCCAACTGATCCAGGTGGGGCTCGAACCAGTGACCTTCTTGCTGTGAGGCGATTGTGCTACCCACTGCGCCACCGTGCTGCCCATAAACAATAGTTATTAATAATAAATAAAACTAATTAATAACACAATGATAATGATTAAAAATAAATACATTTAATTAAACCAAATGAATTTGTTTTGACAAAGCAGAAATTAAATAATAATACAATACTATTCTAAATGCCTCATATTTTTTAATAAAAAAAAAAAAGAACTGTTTTAAAATATATTATATTTACCTTAATATCAAAAATGCTGGAAAAGATCAGACAATCTCTGAATTTATTCAGAAAAAAAAATGTTTTACATAGAAAGGATGTATTCAAATTTAATCATTTATTTTAATGTATTTAACAAATCAGATAAAAACTCGGGATGTGTAAAGTTTCAGATGAAACAAATATCTACACGTCATTTACAATAATGTATAAAATAAATGTTAATGTTACATGTTAATTACATGTTGTAATTAAATATCAATCATGCCATTGACTTTTTAATAAACATTGTAAATAGTCTATATGAATTAATTGTCAAAATAGACAATTAAAACATAAGTAACTTTGAGCAAGGCGACATGGTGGATCAGTGGTTAGCACTGTCGCCTCACAGCAAGAAGGTCGCTGGTTCGAGTCCCAGCTGGGTCAGTTGGCATTTCTGTGGGGGTTTCCTCCGGGTGCTCCAGTTTTTCCCACAGTCCAAAAACATGCGCTATAGGTGAATTGAATAAACTAAATTGGCCGTATTTCCCAGAGATGGGTTGCGGCTGGAAGGGCATCCGTTGCGTAAAAATGTGCTGGATAAGTTGGTGGTTCATTCCGCTGTGGCGACCCCAGATTAATAAAGGGATTAAGCCGACAAGAAAATGAATGAAGGAAATTGGCCGTAGTGTATGGGTGTTTTCCAGTACTGGGTAGCAGCTGGAATAACTTATACTAACATATAATAACATAAGCTGCATTAAACATATGCTTTAGTAGTTGGCGGTTCATTCCACTGTGGCGACCTCTGAAATAGAGACTAAGCCGAAGGAAAATGAATGAATCAATAATACAAATAAAAACAATGGTTATTAATAATAAATAAACGTAATTAGTAACGCAACAATAAGGATTATAAATAAATACAATTATTGAACCAAATAACTTTTTTTGCGAAAGAATCCCCTTAAAGTTGTAAAATAAAATCAGTCGATTTCTGAATTCAGAATAAAATGCTTTTCATACAGTAGGAGAGATGTATTTAAATTTAATGATTTATTTTAATGTGTTTAACAATCGAGAAAATTCAGGATGCGGAAAATTTTTTTTTTTCAGAAGAAACAAATATATATCTAAAATCTATATATCCATTTTCAAGGATGGATAAAATAAATAAATACAAATTACAGTACACAAACATGTTGTTATTATTAATAGAATAGTAGATCTAGAAAATATTTGTCATGCCATCGACTTTTTGATGTTTCTCATTGTAAATAGTTTATATGAATTAATACACACAAATAACAGACACGTATATAATGTTAATATATAACAAATCAAATTCAATTGTCTTATTAATATAGAATCCATCAAAATTTACAAATAAAACATTTTTATTGAATACTCATAAGTAACATTGTGCATCTTGCTGAATTAAAAGCACAACCGTTGTCACAACCATTGTCAAAACTGAATGTTTTAAATGTTTTTTTCTCACTTCCACTGAACCACATAACAACACAATTTCCTTCATTACAGCTAAAGGACACTGTGCTCAACGACGACGATATTGGAGACAGCTGTCACGAAGACTTTTTGCACAAGTAAGACATATTGCATCTTTAGCAGAAGTCAATGATCTGAAATGAGTTTGGTTTTCACTGTTTAGCTCCTGATTTTCATCATCTTTCTCTATCGCAGGGCCATCAGCTCTCATCTTCAGACTTGCGGCTGTTCCATGGTGGTCGGCAGCAATCCTGAGAAAGTCAATAAGGTGCACACTCCTACCCCGACATTCTTAACATTTAGTATGTTAAGTACAATTAACATGTTTTATTTTGTAGATTGTGCTCACACTGTGCCTCTTCCTCACTCCTGCGGAGAGAAAGTGCTCTCGACTGTGTCACCCAGACGGCTCCTTTAAATATGACACCGGCCTGTTTGTTCAGGGCCTCCTTAAGGTATTCACAGTGTCTTTCATGACTACTGAGTGAAAATATTACCGAACAAGTGTGTGGTTGAAAATATACTTGAGTAAAAGTAATAAAGTACTGATGTAAATTGTACTTAAAGGGTTAGTTCACACAAAAATCATTATTTACTCTCCCTCAAGTGGTTCCAAACCTTAATGAGTTTTATTTTCTGTTGAGTACAATGATATTTTGAAGAAAGCTGGAAACCGGTGACCATTTACATCCATAGCAGGAACATAACTATGGAAGTCAATAGTTACAGGTTTATAGCTTTCTACAAAATATGTGTTGAACAGAAGAAAGAAATTCATACAAGTTTGAAACAAGTGAAAGGTGAGTAAATGATGACAGAATGTTTATTTTTTGGGTGAAATATACCTATAAGTATTAAAAAGGTAAATTAGCCTTACAAAAAATAAAAATGAGAAGTGGAACACTTGTTTCATCATGTTGAGGTATTCTCTACTGCAAATTAAAATGAATATCCAAGTAATTTGTCTTACAAAGGTTTAGTTAAAGCAGGAAAACAAACAATGCAATGGAAAAGGTCAAAATCATCTTTAAAGTGCAAACAACAATTAAAATGGAGATAAAAAATAGAGCCTTTAAAAAGATACTCTGTCCTTTTTTGAAGCATCGATGGATAATTGTCAATATTTAATTATAATAATAAATTATTATAATATTAAAAATAATTAATTATAATTTAAGCATGGTTTAACATAACATAACTAATTTTAACATAAAATGTTTCTTTAGACCCTTTTTGGAATTAAAAGCATAACTGTTGTCACAACCCTTGTTGAAACTGAATGTTTTAAATGTTTTTTTTTTTCTCACTGAACCACATAAATACACAATTTCCTTCATTCCCTCTTGGTTTACAGCTAATTTAACAAAATGTTTCTTTAGAGAGTTGTCACATTTCATAAAAACATGTTGAAAAATCAAGCAAATATTAATTGTATTTGACCAGAATGTTAAATAGGATAGTTCACCCAAAAATGAAAATCAACTCTTCCTTCACTTGTTTCAAATGTGCTTGAGTTTCTTAATCCTGTTGAACACAAAAGAAGATATTTTGAAGAAATCTGAAAACATGTAACCAATGGAAGTCAATGGTTACAGGTTTTCAACATTCTTCAAGATATCTTCTTTAGCGTTTAACAGGATTAAGAAACTCATAAATGTTTGGAATCGTTTGAGTGTGAGTAAAATAAATCAATATAACTCATATTTTTTATTCGGGCTCAATGTTATGCTTTCTGCCAATTCACTAAACAGACAGAATACGGATAAAGCTAATGAATATAAACATCTGAAAACATGGCACATTTTTGTTCTGTTATAAAAGCTCTTAAATTTAAATGAGGAAGAACAATTATCAGTAGTTTAAATATTAAAATGAAACCTATGTTTTACTCAAACACGTAACAATAAATCATAAATTCAGAGAAACTGCAGATTTCCAATTGGTCTATTTTTTTCCATAGCTGTATAACACATTTATGGTTCTTCACTTCACACTTTTGATTGCCCATTTATCATATTAAAAGGGACTATCATCATTTACTCATCATTCACTTGTCACAAACCTGTTTGAGTTTATTTCTTTTGATGAAAAATGCTAAAAGCCTGTAACCATTGACTTTTCCATAGTGTTTGTTTTTCTATGGAAGTTAATGGTTACAAATTTCAAACATTTTTCTAAAAAACTTATTTTCTGTTCAACAGAAGAAAGAAACTAAAAAAGCTTTATAACCACTTGAGGGAGAGTAAATAGTGAGCAATTTTTACATTTTGGGTGAACTATCACTTTAATGTACGCAAGATGGAAGTCATTTTTGTAAATTGTAAAGTGTAAAAAGAACAGTTTCTTCTTTATAAATATATAAGTAAAAGTACAAGTAATTCATTTGAATTGTAATTGACTAAAGTTGAAATACCCAAAATGATCCTCAAGTACATTAATCAAGTCAAATTACTGAAGTATTGTACACTTCTGCCTGTTTGTACAGCATAGTTTGTGTTAAATGAGTTGGAATCATAATCATCATACCCCAGAGAGTTTTGTAATAAAGTGTGCTCTCTTCTCTGTCCCAGGACTCCACCGGCAGCTTTGTGTTTCCCTACCGGCAGGTGCTCTACTCTCCGTATCCCACCACCCACATCGACGTGGACATTAACACGGTGAAGCAGATGCCACCATGCCACGAGCACACGTATCATCAGCGGCGCTACATGCGTGCGGAGCTCAGTGCCCTCTGGAAGGCGGCCAGCGAGGATGACTTCAGTTCAGACAACCTCATCAATGCCCAGGACTCCTACACACCAGACCTGTACGACCTTTAACCTCTACTTATCTTCTGATGATTGGCTGACTCTTTCTGTCCAGATAACAAGCTCTTGCAGTATTATAGTTAAATGCAGAGAATTTTCTAAATGTATGAATGAGGGACACTCAGTCGGTTATTAATGCAAAGCTGATGAGTGTTACTTCATCCTAAAGGATTTTTAATTGTGATAATAACCTAGTGATTGTACATAAAGTTGATTTATTATGCGATTAGTTTATCAGGTCTTAAAGAGATACGATGTGAAAGAAAGAGATCACAAAGAGGTATAAGATATATGATGAACTAGCACAATGTTGAAATGGACTGAGCAGAGTTGCGTAGTTTATTTGTCAGTGTGTGCTGCTACTTACCAATCAGACTCAGGTGTTTCTGAATAAATCAGAGAAGACCCGTTTAAACAAATTCATAGTTAGGTTTAAAATTACTTTTTTTAAAAATGGATAGTTTCGGTTCTTCATTCTGATTGGTTGAGCTGTGTTCGATCTGTTTAAAATACTCTACACCAGAGGTGCCCAAGCTTTTCCTTATGAAGGGCCAAAAACCAAACTTGATTAAGGGTGGTGGGCCGAAGCTAAATATACCAAACTGTATTACATTAAAGTTGCCATTATAACTTTCTAATTTAATAATATTTAAAAAATATATAGAATTATTTTGAAATTGTATCAATAATTATATATATTTTAGATTTTATAATGGGCTATATGCACACAGACTTTTTATTTCCAGCCAGGCAGCCCAAGGGTTTCCGGTGAACTTCCGGTGAACGGTCTTTCCAAACTTGCTTCAGGTTTTACAGTAACATACAGTTTTGTCCTTGATTTTACGGTAAACTACTGGGAGCTGTGGTTGCCAGCAATCTACTGTTTTTTTACAGTCTACCTCCGTAGTTTAAATTAACATTATATTACTGTTAAAATACATTTTTAAACTGTGTTTTTAACTATCACACCTTTAAACCCCAGAGCAAATACCTCAGTTTTAATCGAACACTTCCTAGTGTCCACACTACTGAGTGTTCAAGAAACATGTAGCAAAGCTGAAGTAAATGAATTAATTAAATGACTAATTAAATGATAATTGAGGATTAGTGATGAACAAATGAAGAAATACTGAAGGTAAAAAACAAGAACAGAACATACAAAAAACTACAACTGCAGTCACAGCTTTGTAATGAGATAACCTGAAGTACAACAAATGATTAAATTATTAAAATTATCAGCAGATGATTAAACAACTCCACAAACAGCATCGCCAGCTTTTACAAAATTGTCACGTTTAAGAAAACGTTTTAAAAAATCAGCGATCTTCAGACATACAATATAAAGTGGGTCTCAGACCAGACAAGAAGCACAGCATTAAATTCCATTTCCCCCACCGTGTCTTTAAAATATGACAGTTTATTTTACCCCAGTACTTTCAATAGAATTTCTGCGCTAGCCTGTTGCTACTGACAGCACTAGTGGTTACATGGTCTTTCATTTCGTTTTACGCTTGAACAACTAAATGAATGCTTAAGTCTATTTAACTGAATGTATTGTAATTACATTACAACATAGATGCTGTAAAAACAGCCTTGTGAAATTGAAAATAGTCACATTAGGTTTTCAACGGAAGTTTATTGTTGGCTATAAAACTCTAGCTGTGCATAGAGTCCATTACTTCTTACAATAAAACCATAAACAATCTTATTTATAACACAATAGAGTTAAATTTTTTATATATTTATATACAAAAAGAATAAGTTTTCACTCTATATGAAATATGTGTCCTAAAAGTGTTTTTAACAACGTGCCACACAAATATTGGCTTTCGCTACCCTTTAAAATATCTGATTAATACACATTTAATTGAAACATTTAATTTCAGTATTTTTGTAGCTCAGCAATTAAACAAACAAAAGGTTATGTAAAATTAGAAATGACGATCTCCGTTTGAGGGATTCGCCCCAACCGTCCCCATCATTTGTCCATCTCTTTTCTGATTGGTTGGCGGGCCAAATCAAAGGTTACCATGGGTGGGACCTAGATTGGGCATCTCTGCTCTACACAAACATACACCTGACCTGTTACTGTTGCTAGGCAACCGTTTTACTATCAGTGCTGAGCCAAAGAAGTTGCTTATTTGCTTAGTGCTTAGTTTTATTTTGTTAAAAGTTTTACTGTTTAATAAACAAAAGCATTTATACAGTTGAAGTCAGAATTATTAGCCCCCCTTTGAATTTTTTTTTCTTTTTTAAATATTTCCTAAATGATGTTTAACAGAGCAAGGAAACTTTCACAGTATGTCTGATAGAAACTTTCTTCTGGAGAAAGTCTTCTTTGTTTTATTATTTGTTTTATTAAACCATAAATAGAATAAAGAATAAAAGCGGTTTTAAATTTTTTTAAAAACACCATTTTAAGGTCAATATTATTAGCCCCTTTAAGCTATATTTTTACTATAGTCTACAGAACAAACCATCGTTATACAAATTACCCTAACCTGCCTAGTTAACCTAATTAACTTAATTAGGCCTTTAAATGTAATTTTAAGCTGTATAGAAGTGTCTTGAAAAATATCTAGTCAAATATTATTTACTGTCATCACGGCAAAGATAAATTTCATTTATCTAGTTATTAGAAATGAGTTATTAAAACTATTACGTTTAGAAATGTGTTGAAAAAAAGTCTTCTCTCCGTTAAACAGAAATTGAGGGGAAAAAACGGGGGGCTAATAATTCAGGGGGGCTAATAATTTTGACTTCAACTGTATATAATTTTGTTAAAACAACTTTTTTAAATATTTTACCACAATAGTTTATTGTTAATTCAATTTAATTAGTTCACTTAATAAAATATCGTTTAAAAGATTGAGTTCAGTAAGGTATTTTTTTAATATATATTTAAGGTATTTATATGTCATTGATGCATTAAATTGCTCAAGAATGACAATAACAATATTTACAGTTTTATAGAAGATTTTTTTCCTCAAAAAAAAAGTTTTCAACTAAAATATCAAACTTTTTTAACATACAAATCATTTGATTACTTTGATTTCTGAAGGATCACACGACACTGAAAACTGCAGTAACGATGCTGAAAATGGGGAATATGCAGACAGACTTTTAGCTTCAGTCAGCCAGCCCCTGAGCTTTCGGTGAATTGTTATCCCATACAAAATCACTGCGTTTAAGATCTGATTTCTTTTTAAAAAACAGCGATTTCACTGCCTGGCTGAGATACAATATAAAGTTGTCCTAAGACCAAACAAAAAGCACATCATTAATTAATAATTTTCAGCACCATGTCTTTAAAATATGGAAATTAATTTTTCCCCAGTATTTCAATGGAATATCTGCTCTAGCCTGCTGCTAATGATGGCGCCTGCGTTTAAACGGTCTTTCGTCCCTTTTTAAACTTTAACAACTAAATGGATGCTGAAGTCTATTTAACTGAATGTATTTTAATTACATTACAACATCGATGCTGTAAAAGCAACCTTATGAAATTGAAAATAGTCACATTAAGCTTTCACCGGAAGTTTATTATTGGCTGAAAAACACTAGCTGTGCATATAGCCCATTGAGCTGTAATGCAATCACGGATACACATTTTATGTGTATTAAAACATGTGTTAAACATATATTAAAATAGAAAAAGTTATTTTTTATAATTAGTATAAGGAATGCTCTGAAAAGGATTTTTGCAGCCGATACCGAGTACCGATTCCTTGTCATGGTGATCGGCTGATACAGTGTACCGATTCTGATGCTTTAAGCTTTATAATGCCTAAAGCACATTTTCCCTTTAAGTATGATACTTAAGTAGAAATCTCCCCTTACCAAAGAGAATAAATAAAGGATGCCGCATATAATCCCTTAAACACATCTCTTATAACCATTTAGGTGTGAACATGTCATGGTCAGAATCACCTTTACAGAAAATAATAGATAGCACAGATAAAAAAAATGATAAGAAATTTGGAACAACAATCTGGAAATGATGAAAGAAGAATTCAACATGTCTCAATCTCAAAAAAAAAAAAAAATTGGGAGCGCATATTTGATGAATAAGAAGTTAAAATGCAAACCTATAAATACATTACCTCTTTACTAAAAGTAAATAGGTCTATAAACTACTGTTTATTGCAATAACTGTATTACAAGAAGTTATATTATTAAATATTCATGTTAAATATATCATTTTTAAGTTTATTTCTAATGTATTTAATATTTTTAGCCAGATTTTAGTACTTAACAATAATAATAAACTTAGAATATTGTCAAAAACACAAAACTCTCAGTTCTTTTATGTAAAAGGGCCTAAATACATGCAAGGTCATTCAAATATTTTGCTCATCTCCAAGTAACACAAACAATTGCGATCGGTTTATGAGATTGGCCAGATCAGTGAGTACCGATCGAGTCATTAAATGTGATTATCAGCCGATGCTGATCGATCAGCGCATTCCTAATTAGTATATATTTTTTAATAAATACAATCTTTTAAATGATGCAGCTTTGATTAAACTTAGAAAATCTTATTTAGCACAAACCCTTTGAACAAGAGTGTGTAAATATAATTTCTGACTTGAAATGTTTGAAATATTAATATGTCAAAGGAATCAATCAATAAAAGTGCCATATAGCTTTCATTTATTTCTATTAGCAAAAACGATGACTATTATACTTGTTTGAGTGAAGAAATTAGCTTTGAGTTGTGCTCGCAGACGAGTGTTTGTTCTTGAGATGTTGAACACTCTCGTCTCCAGTAATGTCACGGTTCAAGGCTGAGTCCGGCATAGAGCTGCGTCATTGATTTGTTTTCTAGCTGTGGCATTTTGGCTGAGCTATTTTTCATTAAAAGTTCAGAGATGCTGAGAAGTGAAACAGAGACATTTTACATCTCATTTGATGCAGCTCAGTTTATCATCAGCTCAATACACTCAGCGCAGACGTACAAAATCAACGTCACATGTGAAGCAGTCAGTCTTTTTATAGAGATTTACAGAGAACACGAGAGGCTTTTTTTTTACTCTTTGAATCACTAACCAATCTTGCGTCTTTAGGAATATATTTCAGGACGTGATGCACAAAGACACGCTTGTGAAGTCCTTCATAGATGAGGTAAGTCTGCTTTCTTTCTCCTGAGCTTTATTACAACTTCCTCCGCTTTGGCCTTGATAACATATGTGTGTGTGTGTGTGTGTGTGTGTCGGTCTCTAGGTGTTTCTGTTGAAACCAGGTTTGTCTCTGCGTAGTGTGTATTTGTCCCACTTCCTTCTCCTGCTGCACAGGAAGGCCCTGACGCTGCTCAGATATATTGAGGATGAGACGTGAGTACAGCAGCTTTCAGCGCACATTGTCTACTGTCACTTACAGTTGAAGTCAGAATTATTAGCCCTTCTGAATTATTTGCCCCCTAAACATTTCCCCCCCCAAATTCTGTTTAACTGAGAGATTTTTTTTAACACATTTCTAAACATAATAGTTTTAATAACTCATTTCTAATAACTTATTTATTTTATCTTTGCCATAATGACAGTAAATAATATTTTACTAGATATTTTTCAAGATACTCAGCTTAGTGACATTTAAAGGCTTAACTAGGTTAACTAGACAAGTAGGGGTAATTAGGCAAGTCGTTGTAAAAGGATGGTTTGTTCTGATAACAATCGAAAAAAATATTGCTTAAAGGGGCTAATGATATTGACCCTAAAATCGTTTTAAAGAAAATGAAGAACAGCTTTTATTCTAGCCAAAATAAAACAAATAACACTATCTCCAGAAAAAAAATATATTTAATATTTTTAAATATTATTATTTTTATAATATTAAAGGAAATACTATTAAAAAAAAAAGTCCTTGCCCTGGTAAACATAATTTGGGGAATACATGAAAAAATAGGAGGTTTCCCAGTGATGGGTTGCGGCTGGAAGGGCATCCACTGCGTAAAACACATGCTGGATATTAAGTTGGAGGTTTATTCCGCTGTGGCGACCCCTGATTCTCAACATTGTTGATGTCAACAGCTACTGGTTTCCAACATCCTTCAAAATATCTTCTTCAAAAGAAGCTCATAAAAGTTTAGAACCACCTGAGGGTTCTAATTATTATTTCTTTTTGATAAATAGAATGTTCAAAATCAAAGTATTTATTTAAAACATTATAAATGTGTTTGCTGTCACTTTTGATCAGTTTAATGCATCTTTGCTCAATCAAAAAGATGCACATTTTTAATTGATAGTGTTAGCAAAAACAAGTGTGTGAAGTGAGCCTGGTCAAGTATGGCTTTACCCATACTCTAAATTGGTCCTCTGCTTTTAACCCATTCAAATGCACACACACATTTTGAGTGAGGAGCAAGAGCACACACACACACACGCACACATGCAGTAAGCATGCACTCGGAGCAGTGGGCAGCAAAAACTATAAATTGCGGACAGCTGCTTCTCACTCAGGGCTGACTATGCTAATGAGGGAGAGATCGCCACTAATGGGTGGGACTTTCCCTCCTCCAATGACATGTACAATGTGAGAATGTCAATCAAAGTGTTTCTGCAGATTGTTTTTATGAAGTGTGATTATAAAAAATTGAGTTAATTAATTTTTACCATGTCGGTTGCGGTGGCTCAGTGGTTAGCACTGTCGCCTCACAGCAAAAGAGGTTGCTGGTTCGAGTTTCGATTGGGCCATTTGTCATTTTTGCATTGAGTTTGCATGTTCTCCTTGTGTTGGCGTGGGTTTCCTCCGGGTGCTCCAGTTTCCCCCACAGTCCAATGACATGCATTGAATAAACTAAGTTGGTCATAGTGTATGAGTGTGTGAACGTGAGCGTGTATGGGTGTTTCCCAGTACTGGGTTGCGGTTGGAAGGGCATCCACTGCATAAAACATATGCTGGATTAGTTGGCGGTTCATTCCGCTGTGGTGACCCCTGATGAATAAAGGGACTAAGCCAAAGGAAATTGAATGAAATTGGCATAGTGAATAACTGTGTGTGTTTGTGAATGAGAGAGTGTATGGGCGTTTCTCAGTACTGGGTTGCAACTCGAAGGGTATCATCTACTGTGTAATAACCTATCCTGGAATAGTTGGCAGTTCATTTCGCTGTGGCGATCCCTGATAAATAAGGGACTAAGCCGAAGTAAAATGAATGAATGAATTTTAACTCTGGTTATATTCACCCACTGTTGCCACACAGCTGTGTCTAAAGCCTTTATAAAAGGAATTTTTGCATAATAGGTTCCCTTTTAAACAAAAAAGCCCCTTATTAGGGACATTTTTGCCACAAACCTCTGTTAATTTCAAACCCCGGCCTCGATGTTTATCAGCAGCAGAGTATTCACAGTTAAAACAGTTTGACATCATTAGAAAACAGTAAGTAAGGGAAGCAGGGAGCATTCATCATGATTATCTTGTCAATATTCAGTCACCCTGATTGTTTCATATTGATCATCATTGATTACAGGCAGAAGGGGAAGAAGCCTTTCAGATCTCTGCGCAATCTGAAAACCGATTTGGACCTGACGGTGGAGGGCGACTTGAATATCATCATGGCGATGGCGGAGAAGCTGCGGGCCGGCCTTCACTCCTTTGTTTTCGGAAAGTCTTTCCTGACCAGCGTGCAGGAGCGCGACCTCCTCATCAACTTCTGACCTCTGAACCCTGTGCTTATCACACCACCACACACCGGACACTCTTGCGTTTTGATGTTTTATTTGAAGTATATTTATATGTGCTCTTTGTTTACAGCATTCTGCACTGTGCCTGCTGCTGAAATGCCAATTTGTGCAATTTTTGCTTTAAAATAATGACCTGCTAAGTGGTGAAACTGATATTTGTGCTCTTGAGATTTATGAATGATTCTGTGGGTTGTGCAAATGGTGCTTGGAAATCACAGTTAATGGCTTATTGACTAATAGCTAGGGCCACACAGAATCTGCGGAATTTTTTTTTGCTATTTCTGCGCAGAATTTTGTAGATAATCTGCGGATTTTTGGAGTATCGTAATTAAAAACTTAATACTAGAAATATAAAATAATACCTTTTTAACTGTTATTTAATGTTTACAATGCAAATCCAATTAGATTCACTTACAGTATACATTGGTAAACAAAGCAAATCTCTCATGTAATATATCTCCTAAAAGACAGAAAATATTACTTTACAAACTATATTGGAAATAAATCGTGAACATTTTCATATTAGTTAATAATATTACTGACATTAATTTAAAACCTGAATAAATATAGATTTACACACATTTAAACAAGTAAATAAATTAGGGATGTCCCGATTAGGTTTATTTTTGCCTCCGAGTCATTTGATTTTGAGTATTTACCGATATCAAAACCCGATCCGATACTTCTATAATACATAAAAAAAAAGAATAAAGAGTGAAGAAACATCCAGGATGTTCCTTATTTTTTATTTAATTCACCTTATTTTAACTTTCAACAACTCTGTTAACAAACAGAGCACTTTTGTGAGGTAGCAAGTAATACATAACATCAATTCTTCACTTTTGGAATATAAAAAAGAATCTAATATAAAAACAAATAGCACCTCAACTTAAAATACCCAGCATGCAATATCAAGTTTACATATCTCACAGTTTGCTATGGGAATGTGTTCGTCATCAACTTTCTAATGCCTCCAGACCGCAGACATACTCGCACTTTCCATTTCAAGCTGCTTCCGTGTTCTACTTTGCCGCCATTTAACCAACAGCATCTCTGCAACTAAGTGATGTCATGCCGCACGCATTGCTGTTTCTGTGTGAAGGCCACATCATAACTATAGAAGTGTTAAAAATAATGAGAATATATATATTTATTCACCTGATCACGTGATCGGATCTGGACATTCCTAAAATGAATAGACTCATTGATGGGCTAAAAATCTGTGGAAATCTGCGGATTTCTGCGTGCGCAGATTCCATGTGGGCCTACCAATAGCTAACTAACATTATGTACCTTTATTTGTAATATGATGAGCTGACAATGTGTAACATGGCAAAGAACAAAACTGAAGTCCATTAAATCTCATTTAGTCTTGGATTTA
This sequence comes from Danio kyathit, assembly GCA_903798195.1. Classification (NCBI taxonomy): domain Eukaryota; kingdom Metazoa; phylum Chordata; class Actinopteri; order Cypriniformes; family Danionidae; genus Danio; species Danio kyathit. Next base: position 20,167,573 of record LR812531.1, on the reverse strand, counting down.
AAGAGACATTTCACCCCAAAAATGTTATATTTACTCACCATCAAATGGTTACAAACCTTTATGAGTTTCTTTTCTGTTGAACACAAAAGAAGATGGAAACTGGTAGACCAGGGGTGTCCAAACTCGGTCCTGGAGGGCCGGTGTCCAGGAGAGTTTAGCTCCAACCCTAATCAAACACACCTGAACCAGATAATCAAGCTCTTACTAGCTATACTAGAAACTTCTTGGCAGGTGTGTTGAAGCAAGTTGGAGCTAAACTCTCCAGGTCACCGGCCCTCCAGGACCGAGTTTGGACACCCCTGTGGTAGACGTTGACATCCACTGTAGAAGATAAAACATTGTGGAAGTCAATAGCTACCCGTTAACATTCTTCAAAATATCTTCTTTTATGTTCAACGTAAATGTTTTGGAACAAGTGCACACTGTAAAAAATGCTGGGTTCCACACAATTGCTTCATATTGTCCCAATACAAATCGATTAAGTTGATTTTATTCATTCATTCATTTTTTTTCGGCTTAGTCTCTTTATCAATCTGGGGTCGCCACAGTGGAATGAACCGCCAACTTATCCAGCATATGTTTCATGCAGCGGATGCCCTTCCAGCTGCAACCCATCACTGGGAAACATCCATACACACTAATTCATGCACAAACACTACGGACAATTTAGCTTACCCAATTCACTTGTACCACATGTCTTTGGACTTGTGGGGGAAACCGGAGCACCTGGAGGAAACCCACGCAAACACAGGAAGAACATGCAAACTCCACACAGAAATCCCAACTGACCCAGCTAAGGCTCGAACCAGCGACATTCTTGCTGTGAGGCGATTGTGCTACCCACTGCGCCACAGTGACACCCCTAAGTTGACTTAATTTTTTTTTTTTTTGCAAATTTAAGTAGATTAAACTAACAACAATTAAGTTGTCCCAAAAAAACTCACTAATTGTGTTGATTCAGCTCATTTTTGGAGTGTAGAGTGAGTAAATGAAAACAGAAAATTCATTTTTGGGTGAACAAGCCCTTTAACTGTCCTCTTGTTTTAAATTGAAACACCATAAAGTTATTTATAGTGGGCTTTAATTGAAGTAACCTTTTCTCTGTAATAACGTTTCCCGTTTGTCTGTGATCGTCTGACTGAATTCACATGGCAGATCTGTTATTTCACAGAAGCCCATCTGTGGCTGCGAGACTTTTCTTTGTTCTTTAAGTGGACTTGAACAAACTAAATTAGCAGTTAATTAGATGTCTTATACTTTTTCAGTGTGTGTCTGGCTTGGGGCGAGAACATAGGAAAGCTGATGGGATTGTGGGAAAAGCAAAGTGCAACTTAACTCAGTATATTTAAATAAGGGCAAATCTCTGGTGTCCAATGTTAGAGGAAGTCAGCAAACAACAGGAAAAACCCCATAGACATCTTGCTTTCATTTTGAAGTGTTCTCGCACAAAGTGTTACATAACTTCAGTATGTTTTAAATCAAACAGGCATTGGAGGTTCATGTCGACTCCAAATGCCTAATGTGTTGACATAAGTTTTGGACTGTTTGTGAAGTCGTAATATGGAGTTTATTTTAAACTGTGTTATGTATATTGGTACATTTCCAATTGCAAATGTGTTGTCTAAATAAAGTGTGCCTTTTGTTTGTGAAACTGAACTATATTCTTTTCCAAAAGAAGAATAAAATTGAGGTGCATTTTAGGTTTATTATTTGATCAGAACTTCACATAGTTCTTCATATAGTATTTGAAAGCAACCTATTCTGTCAATCCCTCATAGAATATTTTCTTCTTAGATGTAAATCTTAGAAATATAATGTTCTTTTTTTTATTATGCTTTTTTTCTACTTGTAATACTGTATTTGTGTCTTAAATGTCTTTTTGAAAAAAAAAATTTAAATTTCAAAAACAAAATTTTAGGCCTTAAAAAGTCACTGAAATAAATTCACTGAAATATTGTGTTGTAGGTCTTAAATAATTTTAAACAGGTCTTAATTTTCCTCTGTCCAAGTAGAGTCACCCATTTGGGCCGACATCCATCCAATCATAATAGTCCATCTTAATAAAATCAGGCAAAGAAAACAATTACAGTTTTATTCATTCATTCATTTTCAGCCGCTTTTCCCGTGCAAGGTCGTGCAGGTTCCCTCTCCCCAGACACTTCCTCCAACTCCTCCGGGGGGATCCTAAGGCGTTCCCAGGCCAGCCAAGAGACATAATCCCTCCAGTGTGTCCTGGGTCTTCCCTGAAGCCTTCCCCCGGTGGGATATGCCTGGAACACCTCACTAGGTAGGCGTCTATGAGGCATCCGAAACAGATGCCCGAGCCACCTCAGCTTACTTCTCCTGATGTGGAGGAGCAGCAGCTCTACTCCGAGCTCCTCTCGGGTGTCAGAGCTCCTCACCCTATCTATAAGGGTGCGCCCTGCCACCCTGCGAAGGAAACTCATTTCGACCGCTTGTATCTGAAATCTTGTCCTTTCGGTCATGACCCAAAACTCATGACCAGAGGTGAGAGTAGGAAGATAGATTGACCGGTAAATCGAGAGATTTGCCTTTTGGCTCAGCTCCTTCTTTACCACAACGGACCGGTACATTGACCGTATAACTGCTGCCGCTGCACCAGTCTGCCTGTCAAGCTCACATTCCATCCTCCCCTCACTCGTGAACAAAACCCCAAGATACTTGAACTCCTCCACCTGGGGTAAGGACTTTCCTCCAACCTGAAGATGGCAAACCACCTTTTTCTAGTGGAGCACCATGGCCTCAGACTTAGAGGTGCTGATTCTCATCCCAGCTGCGTCAGACTCGGCAGCAAATCGCCCCAGTGCATGCTGAAGGTCCATGTTCGATGAAGCCAACAGAACAACATCGTCTGCGAATAACAGAGATGAGATCCTGTGGTCCCCGAACCGGACCCCCTCCTGCCCAAGGCTGCGCTTTGAAATTATGTCTACAAAAATGATGAACAATTACAGTTCCTCATGATAATAACAGAGCAATTTATCCCTATACGTTATCTTCCATTCATACAAAAACTGTTTACAGAAGCATGAATAGACATAATATTTATAAATAGACATGAAACTTAAGGTTTTAGAACAGAAACGCATTAGGTTGAATAGAAGTTAAACTCAATCAATGTGGGCCAACAAATATATATTTTTGATTATTTTATAATTGCTTCCACAATAAATATATTTTTAACAATGTTCAACTTGTCATTTAAAAAAAGAAAGAAATATTATGTTGAAAATAATGTACAACTAGAGTTTTCTTGTTTTGACATTAAAGTATGTCGCTAAGAAATAATTACATTTGATTTTTTTTGTGGCAGGAAAAATCAATAGTGTTTAGCCCTGCATAAGTCTAAAATTTCATTCATAATGATCTTAAAAAGTCCTAAATTTGACTTGAAATCTGCAGAAACCCTGTTATTTACACATTTATTTTTATCTAATTTGTATTCATCTCATTTTAATTTTATTTAAATTTTGGACAATTCATTTATAAGAATATTTAGTGATATTTTGTACAAATTTTTTAACGCTTATTAATAAATTAATTTTGTTACATTAATGTATTTTTATTTGTTTTCTTTTGTTACATCAATGTGTTTATCTTAAAATTGATATTTTTTTTCTTATTTCAATAATTAAATTTAGAATCATTCATTCATCTTCGGCTTAGTCCCTTTATTTATCAGCGGTCGCCACAGCGGAATGAACCACCAACTTTTCCAGCATATGTTTTACATAGCGGATGCCCTTCCAGGTGCATCCTAGTACTGGGAAACCTCCACACACACACACACACACACAACGTCCAATTTAGCTTATTCAATTCACCTATACCACATGTCTTTGGACTGTGGGGGAAACTGGAGCACCTGGAGGAAACCCACGCGAGCACGGAGAGAACATACAAACTCCACACAGAAATACCAACTGATCCAGCTGAGGCTCGAACCAGCAACCTTCTTGCTGTGGTGCGACAGTGCTAACCACTGAGCCACCGTGTGGCCCTAAATGTATTAATAAAACAAAACAATAGTTAACTTAATCCTTATTAATAGTCATTGTGCTAATCAAAGTGCTAATTGACCGTATCTTTTAAAAATAATTCATAAATTAATGAAATAATACATTTTATAAAAAGGTGAATAATAATCCCAGTTAATTTGCACACCAATGCAGCGTACTACAAATAAACACAACTTATAAATGTATATTTACCATAAAAAACATAGCAGATAACCTGAACAAACAAATGCACACAATTTCCTTCGTTATCCTAAATTTACTGTATCACTTTTCAACCTTTCCTTTCCCCCCTCCTTGACAGTTCATCGATCCATTGACTTGCGTTCAACCTGACACAATTAACTTGAATTTCATTGGCCGCGCTCTCTGTCACTCACGCCAAAAATCTACAACCTCATGCTCTGATTGGTTCTCTCATCCAAAACAGTTCTGCGATTGGCTAAACCTGACGCACGGCCGCAAAACAGGAAGCACAAGCATTGGCCATGTAAATACTCCGGAAAAGAAATCGGCAGTTTGAGAAATGGGTGCTGTCGCCTGAGAGGTGTACGAGAGAGAGAGCAGCTATAAGGATCATGGCAACGTGAAATGTAATTCCACACTCTGCAAGGCAAGGTGGGTAAGCTGCGTGTTTCAATCAGGTCGTATATGTGCGTGTGCGATCATGGGCTGCGGCCTACGATACAACAGAGATTGTCTGGATCTGATCCTGGATCACCTGCTGAGCTCATACACACACGCACACACACACACAGCCATCTGTTCGCTGTATTAAATATGACGCTAACCCGACTAATAAAGTTCACTGATGTCTGCTCTTACAATCCACAAACAGCAGAAGCCTGTGATAGACAAGCAGGAACGAATGCGTATTCATATTTCTCATCATAACCATCGTGGCGCATGATTAATGATGGTTGTCAAATCTGCTACGGTAATAATGTGAGTGAATTACGTCAAATTTCATTAATACTACATTATATTATTCAGACCCGCGTTCTGTAGATGTACAATAGGTCTGTGGTCACATATAGAAATAATGAACTCCATTATTGTGTAACATGCCTCACCTTTTCGAAGCAGTTTGTGGGTCAGAATGTGTTGTATAAGCTCTAGTTTCGTTATTTAGAATATTTTAGGTGCTATTAAACGACAACGGATGCTTTTTGTTATATTTCCATAGAGAATGATTGCTGTACTGTATGTGACAGTGAGCTGCTGTGATCCTGTCATGATGTTAAGGCACTAGTTGGTCTCAGTTGACACTGGATTCTAGAGTTGCACAGGTGTTGTTGACATCTCTGTTTCAGTTTCATTTTGATTGTCACGTTAATAGTTAATGTTCTGCCAATTATTTTTAGTTGTCGGCTTGGTATTCTTTTGTGTAAGTGAATACAGAGATGCGAATCTTCAGGCTTGGTTTCCTTTTCTCATCAACTAAGAACATCACTTGGAAGTGATTTGTGTTTGTTTGTTTGTTTGTTTGCTATTTAATTTATTTACAATTATAATTTAGGTCTCAAGTGTGGTCAGACAGAATATGTTCACTGATTTTTATTTATTTATTTGTTTATTGGTCTATTTCTGTGCAGAATTATTTAAAAAAAAAAATCTGCAAATTTATGTGGAATGATTTTGAGAGTAGGGATGCAACAATTATAGATTTTGGTTGTATGATTATAGTCTGAGGAATAGTCACTGTTTCATGGTTATCATGATTATTATTCATTCATTAATTTCAAAACACTATTAGTTTAAAATATAACGATTTTTCATGTGATTTTCTAAAGTGTTCAGTGCTTCCCATAGGCTTGAAACATACCTGCGATGGTAGCCGAATTGAAACACACCTTTTACGCACGACACATGGTTACCTACATGCGACAAAAAAGGGATTTTTAACAATATTTTTGTTTAATATACACATTTCTTTTTAATGGGTTAAACTTTTTTTTTTTAAAGACTGTTGATATAAAAAAAAAAGAAATCCACTATTTGTTTTACTTTTATTCTATTCTGGAGCCATGTGCACTCACTGACAGGTAAAATCCGCTGCTGACATTTTGTACAGTATTGCCAAAGCATGTTAGATATGTATAAAATATGTAATATATCAACATCAAATTAAAAAAACATACAGCAAATGAGAAATAAATGACGTAAAGGAATTAAAACATCTATGAAATAAAATCTCTAAAAAAATATAATAATTACAAGAATAAAAAGTGTAGATTATTTAAATAAGGCAAATGAGTTAATTAACCATTTCTAACGGTGTACATATATTTTGCAGCCAGTTTAGATGTAATTTTGAAAACCCAGACGGACGCATTTTTAAGTTCCAAAAAGGCGCATATTTGTGGTTCTCTGCAGAGTGTTGACAGTTCTTGCGCACACACAACGAGAAGTAGGAAATGTGCAGTCAAGACGAGATTTTCTAATCGATCGCAGATGTTTGGCTATTGGGTGGATACTAAAAAAAGTGTAAAAAGATGATAATAATAAAAAAAATGTCGCTAAATATACTTGGGCGGCTGTTAATATACCTGTGTGGCCCGCCCAAGTAAAGTCTATGTGTGGGAAGCACTGGTGTTATTGCTGCTCAGTAATCAATTAATGCAGCACAAAATAATAATAAAAAACAAACAATAGTTAATTTCTCTTTGGACTTAAAAATAAGTGAAACTTTTTTAGGCATTTAAAGTAATCATTTATATTATTATTATTAAAAAATAATGTAAAGATCTAATGTAAAAATTTGTCTAATGTAAATCTACTCCGGTTTCCCCCACAGTCCAAAGACATGTGGTACAGGTGAATTGGGTAGGCGAAATTGTCCATAGTGTATGAGTGTGTATGAATGTTTCCCAGAGATGGGTTGCAGCTGGAAGGTATCCGCTGCGTAAAACGTGCTGGATAAGTTAGCGGTTGATTCCGCTGTGGTGACCCCGGATTAATAAAGGGACTAAGCCGAAAAGAAAATGAATGAATGAATGCATAATGTAAATCTAAGCTACATATTAGCAAGTATTTCCCTTTTAAAGAATAGAAATGTTGTTAAAGGCTCCTGAACCTCTGTCTGAAAGGCACTTTTGATCAACTATATTACAAAATTGTTTGGTGTTTTTCATTTTGTATTTTTTTCTCTTTGGAGTATAAATGTGTACAGTATATTCCATACAAAGTATGAAGCTGATAGGTCAGTTCTTGCCACTTGACTTGCGGTGCACTCATGGCGTTCTTTCAACTAGCAGGTCACAGCCAACATGCGTGCGCAAGCCGCGAGTCTCCATTGGAAATAACAAATCTGCGCGTGCAAAAGATGGGATATGTGAACAGCCCTTAGTTAATAGCCTCAGCCATAGTTAAAATCAGCTTTTAATCCAGTGTGTGTGCGTATTGTGTACAATAAGGCTGTGCGATTAATCAAAATCAAATCTCACTCACAATTTGAAAAATTTCGCTTTAATCACTGCGATATGAAATATGTGTATTATTTAGTTTCCCCCTCTCAGAGCATGTGTGTGACTGCCGTCTGTGTGTAAGTCTTACTAGCCAATTGAGTGAGCACACTTTTGTTCTGCCCAATCAGAATTGTGCAACTGAACTATGCGTAATGCCCACAATAAAAAAAAGAAAACTAACAGGAAATCGCTGACAAGTGGGATAGTGGCGTGGCGTCTGCTGCTTCAGAAGCATTAATAGACAAATAATATTAAAAAATAAACAGCATTGGCAATATGGAAATATTTTGCTTTCAAAGTCACAGACAGCAAAAAAACCAGGTAATTTTTAAGAGTTGTCACAGAATTGTTGCCATGGCTTACAGATTATTGAGCTGAAGCTCAAAAAAAATAAATCGCAATTGCAATATCTGTCAAAAAAATTGCAATTAGATATTTTCCCCAAATCGCACAGCCCTAGTGTACAAGCTCGGAACTTGAAACTAGCGCACAGTTGGCATAACTTTAGTTGCAGCAGTTTTGTTCTGTGCAGAAACTCATCTTTATGATTAATTATCTGTGATTAATTAAAGCATGGCTAATAGTGAAATCAGTTAATCCTTGCATTCCTATTTGAGAGCATAGAAGGTATTGGGCCTAGTCGTAAGTTTACATACACCTTCAACTGCAAAATGCTAATTAATTTAACAATAAAAGATGGATAATTAAAAATCGGTTTGTAATTTTTAATTGTTATTTAGTGCTTGTTATTAAGGTCCAACAACAAGTTTTGTTTTAGAGCTCTTTGTCTTGTACCCCTCCCAATTGCCCATTTGAACCGATTGTCATTTGATTGTAAGACATGGGGGTGAAAATATTCTCCTTAGAAATGGGACACCACTACTATTACACATCAGCATTTGAGCAATTCAACCTTGCCATGAAAAAAAAAAACATTTTTCACCAAAATAGTGAAATCCTTTCTAGTTTTTTTGTGTAGGCTTGTGTTTTACAGTACTGTAAACATAACTAAAAATGTCTCTGTCAACGTTTTCAAACAATTATTTTTGATTTACCAAAGTCACAAACGTGGCAATTTCACATCAGTCACATCCATAGCTGGGATTTTTCCTCATAAATGCAAAAATGTCAAATAAATTAAAATCCCATTAGAACCAACTCTTATCCTTTTGATTAGCATTATTTTCTTTGGCTTGTGCAGTTTAATTCACATAATTTCTACAATGTATGTTATATACTAGGTGCACAATATATCGTTTGTGCATCGATATCACAATGTGTGCGTTTGCAATAGTCAGTGCAATGTTTAGTTGGGATTATAGTTGAGCAGAAATCACAGGTCAAAACACGAGATTTGTGGAGATTCTGCAGAATTCAACCATAATAGAGTGAAATTTTATCATCTGCATGTGTTTTTAAGGCCTGTGAGCATTTTAATAGTGCATAATAAAGATTAATTTTATTGAATTATTTGTATCATAATGACAATAGTATAATAATAATAATAATTCAATTTCTGTACCTGTCATGAATACTATTACTCTCTCTAGAAAACCATGAAGCATGGTTTATTTCTTTTTAATATTTGCTGACTGTAGTGTGTTTATTATATAATAAACTGAATGAAAATAATAGTATATAATAATTATTGTATAATAAATTAAATATATAATATAACTAATTAGTATATAATAAATGACATAAAATATATTTACGTATATTTCACTCCCCTACAAAATGTGTTTATATTGCAATATTTATCGCAGAGATATATTTTTTCCAATATCGTGCAGCCCTATTGTATACTGTAAACTCGCATACTTTTTTGGTCACATCCAAAGCGCATATGATGTTTATTTTCCTCATTTAAAATCTACAAAATGTTTACAGATTGATATTTTTCTGATCACATAACTCTGTGGTTAGTTGTTTTGGAAAATATAAACAGATGCTTCAATATAATGTTAAGATATACTTTTTCTGTGAATTTGTTTTACGTTTTTACTGCAAATGTCACAGCCATAGTGCTGGAATTGCTCATTTGTCATATAAGCACTGTTATCCCGGTATTAAAAAACTTATTTAAACATTTGGTCCTTTGATTGAATTCAGTTAAAAACTAAATATCAATCAGAAAGGAATCAGGGCTTGAATAAATTGCATGAAATAAGTACTGATGTTGGAACAAAAATACATTTCATTTTAATAATCATTGGGGTCATTCATTTATACAAGATGCCATTTAGTAAATTCAAGACTTTTTTAGCAGAGAATTCACCTTGATGGAAAGTCCATCAAACCTATTTTATTAGACAATGAATGAATGAAAGAAAGTAATTTTGGCTTGTTTGATACATACATCTAAACATCAGTTTTGTGAAATAGCTTAATGAGGACAGTGTTGCTATTTTTTTAAAATAATATTTCTTTTTTTGTTGAAATAATTATTATATTGTAGATATGGCTTTGTGATTTATATATATATTTTTTATAAAAAAAATAATATATATTATTATTATTATTATTTATTTATTTATTTTGGACAGATATTGCGATTTGATTTGCGATTTAATTTTGTAGTCAGGCTTCAACTCAGTAATCTGTACGCCAAAATCATATTTATTGTGAACAGACAAACAGAAGTAGCTACAATATGCAGCATTTGACCATGTCAAATAGGCTGGCAGCTAGCTCTCTGTAACTCTCACATGGTCGCCCACTGAAGCTAAGCAGGGCTGCGCCCGGTCAGTACCTGGATGGGAGACCACATGGGAAAGCTAGGTTGATGCCGGAAGTGGTGTTAGTGAGGCCAGCAGGGGCCGCCCAACATGCAGTCTGTGTGGGTCCTAATGCCCCAGTATAGTGACGGGGATTCTATACTGCTCATTGAGCGCCGTCTTTCGGATGAGATGTTAAACCGAGGTCCTGACTAGGCATGGGACGATAACCGTTTTCAAGGTATACCGCGGTTTGGAAAAGTCAAGGTTATCATACTGCCAAAATTTTCTCTAATACCGTTCCTAAGGTATCTGTAAGATTTTTTTATTTACATTTTTTTTTCACAACAGTATCTCCAGCAGAAAAGATATCCAAAGATGCCATTTTAAATTGTAAATAAATCTGTATTTTTGAAATTAATGAAGACAGCAGAAGTCAATGATTCATTTTCATTATTTAGCCTGGCACGTTTACTGCTCCAAAATATTATAAATGTGTCTCAAAATAAAATATATTGTGTTCAAAGGGAAAAAAAACTTGTTTTTTTACCCAGACATTTAAAAAGAATATATTTTAGAGCAGTAATAACAATACAGTGATACCGTGAAACCGTGATATTTTTATCCAAGGGGATCATACCGTCAGAATCTTATACCGGCCCATGCCTAGTCCTGACTCTCTGTGGTCATTAAAAATCCCAGGATGTCTTTCGAAAAAGAGTAGTGTGCCAAATCTGCCCACTGGCCTCTGTTCTTCATGGCCTCCTAACCATCCCCATATCATAATTGGCTCAATCGCTCTGTCTCCTCTCCACCAATCAGCTGGTGTGTGGTGTGCGGTCTGGCGCAAAATGGCTGCCGTCGCGTCATCCAGGTGGATGCTGCACACTGGTGGTGGATGAGGAGATTCCCCCCCTATGTGTAAAGCGCTTTGAGTGCCCAGAAAAGCGCTATATAAATGTAAGGAATTATTAATTATTATTATTATCATGTAATAAAGATGCTGGAAATGCAAATGCAATACCTGATGTGTTTCAGTGCTGTTTTCATGAGCTCTTCTGCAGTGTGGGTACTTGTTTCAAGCTGAACATGTTACAACTGATCTGAGGAATTCTGCAGGAAACTGTTCAATTGTAGCAGACATTTACATCTAACTAAACCAATGCAAGCCTGAGCGAATGCTGTTTAGCTGAAACCTTGGTAGAGGTAAATATAACCATGACAAAGCTGCAAGTCAAAAGCAGAAAAAAAAAAAAAATAGAGAAGGTCCACCAGACTAGAATCTTCATTTGCCTCATGATTTGATTCACATATCCTTTTAAAGACATATTATAAAATAATTCTCGATACTTTTGCTCCAGTTCTTTTATTATTAATAATAATATTTACAAAGCAATGATTATTTGTTGTTCTTTATTTTGCTAATAAACATAGAATAAGTAAAAGAAACACAAGAAAAACAAAAAGGAAATAAACATTTTTACTTATTTTAACATGAAAAAAAAAAACATGTAACAATAAATGTAAATATAACAATAGTCACTGAATCATCTACTGTATTAATTGCAAAGCCCCTATTAAAGCTATAAAAGTTACTTAAGTAACAATCAGATGTAATAAATTAATTTATTTTTCTTCGGCTTAGTCCATTATTTATCAGGGGTCGCCACAGAGGAATGAACCACCAACTATTCCGGCATATGTTTTGCGCAGTGGATGCCCTTCCAGCTGCAACCTAATCAGATGTAATGCCAAAAGTTATTGTAATAGATAGGGTTGCACGATAAATCGAAAAAAGATCACAATCTCGATTTGACCCCCCACCATCTTAATCCAGCATCTCTGCGATCCAGCCATTTATGTTTTTAAGTTTGAGAGAAGCATAAAGGAGGTTTTACAATTCTTCACATTGTTTCCCAAATGTGGACACCTCCAAACGGTGTTAAAAGTGTCACATACTGTACTTATAAGGTATAATTCACCCCAGAATTTTATTTCTGTCTTAATGAAATGACATATTTATGGACGCGAAATCACACGTAAGCTGAAGCACTGTTTGTTTACTACAGAGAGAACGCGCAGGTACCCGCTACTGATGTCTACTTTAGTGAACAAAGCCTGCATAGGCTGAGAATAACAGGTAATAAAGCTGTAAATAACGTTCAGTTTGTTGCATAGAGCGATTGTTGGAGAGCCGTGCGAGAAATATGATTTTCATGTATGTTTTTTTTCCTCAAAGTGAAAGCAGCCATGACATGAGCGCACTCAGCAGTGAAAGTGAAACCAAAAGCACGCACATCATTTTAATGATCATATCGCATTTTAGAGTTATGATTACGACAAGCATTAGATATGTTTTTTCTTTCATAGCGAACACAGAGTGTTGTGCATGAGAATAAATGTTTAACAGTGTCAATATAACTACTCTAGCCTATATAATGTTAAATATAATGCATGAGGGAATCTGATCATGACAAATGTTTTATTTTACCAGTGAAAAAAAGGGTCTAATAATGTTGTCACTAACAGATTTCAAACCTATGTCTCAAACACAATGATTCAACTTTAGAATTATGAATAGATGTATTCTGATGCAATCAACTAACAACAAGGACAAATTTAAAATCTGTTCAAGTCCATCATTCAAAGTCTATACAAAATTCAGCATTTTAATCAGCAGTAGACCTACACATAAGCCTAATATTATTAGTGTTGTTTTTTGAGAATAACAATAATAATGGCCTACTCATATTAACCTTTATTTTACATCTACAGAATCGTGAGAAAATTGTGATCTTGATTTTAAGCAAAAAAAAAGAACATAATTCTCATTTTAGCCAGAATCGTGCAGCCCTAGTAATAGTGGACGTTATTGAAATTATCTATTAGTAATACAATTTATTCAAGATTCATGAGGTATTCGTTTTTTCTTTTGTTGTTTGATTAACTTGATTTATTCAGCGAATGCATTTCCTTCTCCCTTTATTCACATTAACAATTTTTAAGTCCAAAACCTCCTTAAGTGAGTGTAGAAGCGTTTTTGGCAAATTTGCATTCAAAAAGTTTACATTTTCATCACTTGTTTCTCATGTGATACTTCAAAATGCGCATTTACACAGGGTGATGGAATCCCAACTTTTATGTCCTGTTGACCTTATGTTCTTCACATTCTTGGAATCTTTTTGGCTCGAGACTTCCAGACTTATCCACTTCCATTGATTTTTAGACGTTAAAAACAGCTCATTGTGCTGCTTGATGTTGCAAATTTCAAAAATCATTTTGCTTTTTATGTATAGTCATGAAAACACTTGTTTGTAGGGCAGGCAATTTGACCGTTTCTGACATTTATTGTACCTATCATTATTTCTCCTATAGGCAATTGAATCAGAGGATCAAAAAATAGTTCACTTCCGCATTGCAGAATGACAATAGAAGTCAAATTTTTTTTAACCAAATCTCTGCTAATTCTTATCAGAATGGGACATTTCTTGTTGAAAAAAAACTTGTTAAAAAAGAGTACATAGCAAAGATAAACTATATTGAGCAAAGGACAGCAGCTCGTTTTACACACTGTAAAAAAACCCTGAAGTTATGAAGTGAGATAAGGCAGCAGGCTTTTATCAACTTCAGCAGTAAATCGTTTTTCTTCCTAACTTAATTTTGAAAGTCAGACTGATTGTGCACTTAAAATGACCATTTTAATAGCAATAAGTTTTTTTTAAAACATTAAAGGTTGAACTAGTATTCTTTCTGGAAAAAAAGAAGACAAATTTTATCTCATATCTCAAGCAATCTGATTTTTTTATGGTAATGCACTATAAAGTCAGCTGGTCTTACATTGTATATGTTTATTTATATATTTATTGGTGATATGATGCCTTACAGTATATTGTGTGCTAATCACCAGTTATAATATTGCAGACCAGTTTTCCCATGAAGAAGTTACCTTACCTTACCTTGCCTGAAGAGTTTACCCAAAAATGAAAATTTCCTCACCATTTACTCAAAATCAAATGGTTCTAAACTTTTGTGCATTTCTTTCTGTTCTGAAGAATATCAGCCATTGACGTCAGTTGTAGGAATAAAAATACTATATGTTTTTTTTTCAACATATTTTTGCTGTTTATTCTCCAAATCCTCTTTTGTGCTAACAGAATAAAGAAACTGTGTAATTTGGGGGAATAATTATCCCTTTAAATTCAGTGAACTTGGATCTGCTTTAGCATTATAGTAGTTAAAATTGCTGAAATCACTTTTTTTTAAAAAGCAAAACGTCAGTCAAAACATCAAAATACACTGTAAAAAAAATGCTGGGTTCCACACAATCTACAACAGGAAGGAATTCGTGTTGTCACGATACTTGAATTCTATACCAATCGGTACTGAAATTTTTTAAAAGTCCATTTCCCGCTAAAATTTGAGCGCTGTTCTTAAAGGGCCACGAAACCCCCTGTCTCAGCAGGGTGTTTTCACACCTCTGTTTTGAAAAAAGTCAGGAAAGTTGGGCGTGTCCAGCTCTGGGAGTGTGGGAGTGTCGGGGGAGGGAAAGAGGATAAGATTTTGCATAAGAGGGAGTTTCCATTTGGGCACGCGCTAAGTTTCACAGGCAAAACAAACACACAGAGGCTGATTTGATACGGCGAATAAGAGAAAAAAATCCTCCGCATTTCTCTGTAACTTATGTACTCGGTAGGTAGCGTCAGAAAGCCGTGTGTGTATAGACTATCCTGTCACAAATTGCAGCGAAAATCCTGCACGACGGGAATAGGTTGTGTTTACATGTTTACACTCGGAGAGCAGCATTTAAACAAAGGGCAGTCCACTGCAAACACTTACCAAATCTGTAGACAGACAATCAAACTGGAGCTGTGTCTTTTTATTAAAAGAAGACGAGCGGCAAATCAGGATTTCGCCATTTCCAGATGAGAAAAAGCTCTCGGGTAAAAATGTTCCTTACAAACGCGTTTCTGTCGCGTGTCGCGTGCACTGTAATCCACACGTGAGTCCAGCTGCTCTCTCATAAAGGGAAAATGAAAACAAAACCTTCGTTGCAACACACTAATAACACCTACGACTTTTGTCTTGAAATTCTTGTACTTTCACTTGTTTTGGCAACACAACGTGGCGTCTCTCTGCCGTCTGAACGCTGTAAACTGGTAAACAGTCTCCGGAGCTATCATGCATATTAATGAAGTTTCACGTCATACACAATAGAGCGCGCTGATTGGTTTGAAGCACGTCTTTCTCATGAATTAATACTGCACACTCAGATACGTAAGAACGTCCTAGAAAAGACAGACAGCCACTCTGCGGCGGGATTTACACCTAAGTATCTCATGGCCGTGACGCAGCTTCAAAAATTCGTTTCAAACCGGAAGAACGAATTTGCTCAAAATAACGCAAAAACAACCTATTTTCACTCTTTAGTGCAATATATGTGTCCTAATAGTGTTTATAGCAGCGTGGGACACAGATATGACTGACAACAGCTCAAAAAATGTGTTTTGGTGTTTCGTGACCCTTTAAACATGGCTGATTTGCCATTGTATTCACGTGCTCAACAGAAATGTGGCTGTGAAGGTTGTCAGTTTACCGAACTCACCACTGTTTACTGAGTGTTATCACAGCTACAGGGACACTGGAGGGTTTTAAAGCCATGAAGATCAGTCGATTCATCAGAGTATCGCTCGTATGTCAGCTTATAAACACACTAGCTCATCTTCGCGGCTTTAAAACGCTCCAGTGTCTCTGTATCTGTAATAACACTCAGTAAACAGCGGTGAGTTTAGTAAACTGATGACCTTCACGACCAATCACAGTAATTTCTGTTGAGCATGTGAACACAATAGCAAATCAGCGGTGTTCAAATGTTAGCGGGAATTGGACGTTTTTAAAACTTCAGTACCGATTGGTATCAAATTCCAGTATCGTGACAACACTAGAATGAATTAAGTTAAATTGTTAGTTTTTACACATTCAAGAAAATACATAAAAGTAGTAACATAAATCAATTAAGTTGTACATAAAAAAAACCCTCAAAAATTGTTGTTTCAGCTTATTTTAAATAAGTAGTTTGGACAAGTGTAGATATTTTATCTTTTAATTCTAAGTAACAAATTAATGTACACTTCCTAATTGCATATCTTTATCAAAAACTGATGGTTGAAGTGCAGGAGATTGTGGGTAACACAGTCTCACATCTAATTTACATTAATAGTTGTAGATTCTAAATTGAGAAAATAGGCAATGTAATATTAAAAAGATGGCAGTTCACCTCGTTTAATGTTGACAAAATGATGATGATAAGTTACATCAGCTTTTGCTCAAGTGCTTGTACAACTTTTCCCGAAGAGCTGAAGAAAGGGAAGCATCCGTTTCTCTTTCAGATTTACGCTCTGCACTCTGAAAGACCTTTTGTTCAATAGCAGACTTCCTCTATACAGTACCTTTAAGTCACTCAGACTCCTCCAGAGCTAAGACTAAAGTCAACCTCAACTCTAATTCAGACAGATCGTTCTCTTGTTTAAGCCTGAAGAGTCGACTGGCAAGAAAAATGTGAAGATGTTGTTACTCTCAGATAAATTGCTCTGAAATCTCATTATCTGAACACCTGCTTGTCACATGATAAGTCGAGTTGACATTATTACATTTGGTCGCGTATCACTGTATCTTTTCATCTGAAAATGATGTCTCATAACTGACATCTGCCTGGATAAACCTGTCACACCAGAATGAAAAAGCATTATAAAAGGCTATATGTTCCTTACCAATGATGACGCATCATCTGGTTTCACAGTTACACATATGTGTTAATGCTAACTGTAAATGTTGCATGCAGATAATAAGGTCATAACAAGAAGCGTTGTGGCTACGCTGTTAAAAAATACTGGCTTTCACACAATTACTTCATGTTGTCCCAACACAAATTGATTAAGTTGAGTTAGTTGTTTTTACAAATTTAAGTGGATTAAACGTAAAACAATTAAGTTATCCCAAAAAAACACTGAAGAATAGTTTTTCTTACTCATTTTAAATAAACAAGCAACCAAAGTCATTTTTTTGAGTGTATACAAGTTCTTTTATGTATGCATTTTTGCAGCTTTGTGGAGTATTTACTGTAGTATTGTTGGATTTCATGCTAAATGATCTCATTTGTGTTTGGCATGTTAGTCTGTGATTATGTGCGTAAGTAAGGAGTGAATGAAAACAGCTTGTGTTTAAGTTGGTCTATTTAAAGATGTCTTCCAGTAACAGATTTGAAGTCCCTGTGAAATCAAAGATTTAGATGTTTATTTTGCTAGCGCACATTGTTATTCTTGGGGAATATTTAATGTGTGCAAGTTAATTCACTGGAAAACAATGTTTGTTTTGGTTTGTTTAAATTAAACTAACCATTTGCTTCTGAGTTTGAAGTTGACGCCTCTCGCCACAATGTTCTTGAAGAGCCTTGAAACCCCTTATCTCAGAAAGGTGTTTTCACACCTTTAGTTTGAAAAAAGTAAGGAAAGTGGGTGAGTCCAGCTTTGTTTTAGGTGGGAGTGTCCAGCAGCGAAAGAGGGAAGGGTTTGCATTAAAAGGGGAGTTTCATTACGTGCGGCTGGCAACTCAAACACAGATGCAGGGGAGATGGACAGTGATTCTGATTCCCCTCAATCACATTATCTGGTTGATGACAGTGCAGGTTCCTTGCCTTATAATTTTTAACCTTTCAACACAAACACACCTGTAAATGCAGAAGAAAGTGAAGATGCTCCTGAAAAGGCTAATATTGAAGTCTCGCAATTAGTGATGGGTATCATTAAGGTTTTAACGGTATTACTACTTTTATCGAGACCACTTATCTGTTCGGTACTTTAAGGGTTCTCTTATCGATACTTTTTGTAGTGTTTTTTTTATGAAAAGAATAATACAAAAACAAATTGAACAGGATTAACAACATTTTGTTTTTATTATTACATTTTTAATGTAAAATAAAACTAAACCAATAATTGTAAAACAAATAAATCTTTTTTTCCTGTAAAAGAATGTACAATGGTTTGACTCAATTTTTAATCATTCTTCTGGAGAAAAATCAGCATGTTTGACTTTTCTGGCAGAAGTCGGGACCTTTCTTTGTTTTATAGTGCTCACTGCAGTTGAAAATACCCTCTTTGAGTTGCAAAATGCAGTTAAATGAGATAATGTTTATGGATTTTCATTAACCCATTCACATAAATGAGTTAAGAGTGTTTTGGGAGTTAACTGTGTTTTTAATACAGTTTTGGAGCATCTTGCAATGTAAAAATATGCTTGCTTAATAAGCATAGTTTATTATTACTATTCAAATGCTATATTTGTAAATACAGCGGATGTAAAAGCATTTTTAATGTTTAAGATTTATTTATGCTACTGCAGAAAAAAAATACTGTTTTCGTTGTAACCGAATGTGTGTGTTTATTTAACTATTATTATACTAATTTAGGTGATTAGCTGGCATAACGATGTGGATAATATAACGTTATCGTTAGTAGCTAAGCAGTCAAAAACTTTTCTTTGTCTTTCTGCAGTTAATGCACTTTTGAAAGATACTTTTACTTAGCCAGGTTGCTTGCTTTTCAGCTTATACAAGAAAACAACTGTGTCCAAGACCGCCTTCTACTCAGTAGGTACTGCATTTAAATTTAAACGTACTATTCGGCCGTTAGAAAAGTACAATCTATACAGTATGAAGTATGAATGGAATTCGGACGTGCTACATCTGCCATTTTGTCATGGTCACGTGACCTACCTGCGTCAGTTGCGTCGCTTTACACTCATTTATGAATTCTCTCGCGGGGCATCATGGGATAGCGCAGCGTGCATGGGATGCGCACTTCAGAATCTTGCCGGAAGTAGTAAGTCATCCGGGTACTTCTCGCATACTGATTTTCGAATTCGAACATACTACTCGGCTCGCATACTGATTTTAGCGTACTATATAGTATGGAAGTATGCGGTTTTGAATGCAGCCAAATTGTTGCGTTTGGTTCATAACGCAAGCTTACGAGCTGTGTGTGTGTGCAAGTCTGTGTCGCGAGCTATGTGTGTGCACTTAAAAGAGAACTTTGAAGGCTTTTATACTTGACACGCTTGCCGGAAACACGAGCATTTCTCATCTGAGATTGCCAACTGTGCAGACGAGGTTGGTCAGTTAAATTATGCAACTGTAAGTAATGTTTATTCAGCAATATTTCTCCAGTATCGATAGCAAAACCAATAACGTCAGAGCTTATCAATACTTCTGTCTTTTATAATTTAGCACCGAAACCGATAAAGTACTAAGATTCAGTACCCATCCCTACTCGCAATGGTAATTATTATTACCAACTGTATTTGTTGAAATAAGCAAATAACTAATAAATACACCATTGTGCCTGTCACAAATACTGCTCTGCACTGAAAAAGTGGACTGTTGTGCTGTTGTCTTAATTGTCTCTGTTGTAATTTTAGCATGCTACATCTGTTGAACAGATAAAAACATCGCTCTGGCACCCCACCTCACACCACAGTTTGTGTTCAGAGGACGGATTTAACTGATGGACAATCATTTAAAAAGACACATTGGTTCAAATCAAGTCTTTCTCATTAATTAATGCTGAAAACTCAATGACGTCACTTTGTACTGGCCGTTACAGACATCCAGTCTAAACGCTGGAATTTACACAATGGTCTCATCGTCGTGACGTAGCGTCAAAATTTCCTTTCAAACCGAAAGATCGAATTTGCTCGAAATAACACAAAAACAACCAATTTTCACTCTTTAGTGAAAAATATGTGTCCTAATAGTGTTTTTAGCAACGCGAGACATATAGATGACTGTCAACATCTTAAAAAAAGTGTTTTGGTGCTTCGTGACCCTTTAAATGCGCCCCTTTAAATGTTAGTTTGCTATGAGGGTAAAATGCTCAAAAGAAAGCCCCGCCCCTTAATCAATATTCACCTTCAGTTGGAAGTACATCAACATGCTGAAATAAAAGTCTCAGAATCTTCTGGTTCACATGGACTTTAAGATGCTTTTGGATTATTTGAGATTTAAGGTGGATTACAAGTGGATTTCATTCAAGGAGAAGCAATTCCTTTTTCTTTTTTTACACCGACTGTGCAGCTCGTAGTCACTGTAATTAGCCTGTGATTAGTAATAATTAATCAGCCTGCATTTGCAGACAATGCCACTTCTTTGTTGGCCGACTCTGTTATGAATGTGTCTTTATAATGGATTTTATTATTTTTTAAATTATCTTTTTTTTTTTTTTTGTAGTTTTACACTTCAGATACATGTCAGAGATCATACATTTGAATACACTCAAATTCTGTATATCCACTTTCTCTTTCAGCAATATATGCTTTGCTTTTTGTGCGCATGTAAATTTATTAATGTCATACATAATAAAAAAATAGAGAAATAAAAAAAGATAGACAAAAATAAAAATAAAAAAAACAGCACCCGCAACAACTTTTCTCATATAGGGAGTGATTTTTCCAATTTTAAACTAACAGAAAAATTCAGGTCTATGGGATGTTTCATAATTGGTCAATTTTTCCCAGAATTAAATAAATTGTTCCATTTTCTGATTTACAAATGCGGTAATTTGCTCCATTTTATAAATTTCCATTGTAATTTCCATCCATGCATTTAGAGCAGGACTTTCTTGTGACAACCATTTTTTGATAATGCTCATTTTGACAGACACCAACAGGGTATTCATTAAATATTAATATTTTTAACCATTCCTCAGGTATAGATATCCAAAAAATAGGATTTTACAATCAAAGGGTATCACCGATTTAAAAAAAGTTTGGTAAGCCATTGTGTATTTTTTTTTTTCCAAAATATTTTTAATAACAGAGCAGTCCCAAAAATGTGATAGTGATTATATAATGGATTTTAAAGTGATGTTTCACTCTAGAATGAACATAATGCCATTTAATAAAAATATTAAGGTGTAGATGTGAGACAAGCGCTAGTTAAAGGGTTAGTTCACCCAAGAAGGAAAATTTAGTTATCGATTACTCATTCTGTTCTAAACACTTTCATTCATCTTCAGAATACAGATGAAGATATTTTAGGTAAAATCTGAGAGCTTCCTCGGTCTTCATAGACTGCAATGGCCCGTCTCGTTCAAAGTCCCAAAAAATACTAAAAAAAACATCCTCAAAACTGATCATATCCCTTCTGTGGTTTAATCGGAATATAATCAAGCTAAAAACAACAACTTTATATAAAAGTTTCTACTCCTCAGTGTCAGTGTAGTGCACACGTTCATGAAAGTGATGTATTCTTTATGCATGTCGTGCTCGGGTGCTGCCGACATGTATAACTCGGATGCGCCTGTGCGTGTGTTGAACTGGAATCGATGACAAGACTTTTGTCAGGTAGTGTATACTGTCAGAGAGCATGCTCTGAATTATACCTTTGATTTAGGCCTGGATGATTAATCAAAAAAGAAATTGAAACCAAAATTCAGAACCTAAAATTGATGCATTTTCTTTATTAATTAAAACTTCTTTTAGAAATCAAGTTAACACTTCTTTTTTTGAAATCATTTTAACACTGCCCCATTCAATACATACTACCTCGTCATTGCTGCTTTCTTTTGTATTGGGCTGGAATATGAGCAATTTAAAAGACTGTATTATCATCTGGATTTAGACTCCAGCAAATAAGTTTGAGCGGACAATTTATTATTCAGAAGCTGGCAGATTATCAGCAGGGCCAGACAGAATCTGTGGACTTTTTTAGCTATTTTGGTCATAATGTCCAGCCCCAAGTGAATTTTGATAGACAATACAGCATACATTAACGGGATAATTCAATCAGAATTGAAAATGTACTCATAATTTAGGCCCAATCCCAATTCTACCCCTTAGCCCTTCCCCTTAACCATCACCCTCCTTTTGTGCGTTTCCGTGAAGAGGTAGGGGTGTTCCAATTCTCTTTAGCTTGAAGGCGTAGGGCTAAGGGGAAGGGGTAGATACAGCTTCGAACAGATTTTTCAGCACCACACTCGAAACCAAGGGGTAAGAAAATTCCCAGAATACACCAGCCACAACGGCAGGATAGCTGCACCCTGAAGTAAGGAGATCCACAAATTAGTATTTTTTTGTCATTCTTATGAATTTTTACAACAAACAAGCACATGTTTTAATATATTCATAATCGCGTTCGTGTTTTACCGTCATGCTTTAAAAAAAAAAAAAACACTCAAATAAAAACCTCTAAATTTCGCTATCTATAATCCATAATCATAACTCCTGTACAGCAGTCCCACAACATTCTGACACTCAATGACTCTCGAATACCCTGTCAGAAAAGTCTAGTGGCTGTGAATGAGCTTTTTACAGTGTCTGCTATAATGTTAATGTTGTTTTCGTGTGTTTACATAGATGAATATGGCCACTGTGTAAATGCGCAGTATAGTTACGATCTTATTGCCACATTAGATCGTTATGATAACATAATATATGCCTTCAGTGATTTCCTGAAGATAAATACAAAAAAATAACACAACTGGAATAACTACAGCAAGAGATCGCGATGACACAGTTAAAGTCAGAATTATTAGCCCCCCCTGTTTATTTTTTCCCCAATTTCTGTTTAACGGAGACAAGATTTTTTTCAACACATTTCTAAACATAATAGTTTTAATAACTCATTTCTAATAACTGATTTGTTTTATCTTTGCCATGATGACAGTAAATAATATTTTACTAGATATTTTCAAGACATTCTATACAGCTTAAAGTGACATTTAAAGGCTTAAATAGGTTAATTAAGTTAACTAGGCAGGTTAGGGTAATTAGGTAAGTCATTGTATAATGATGGTTTGTTCTGTAGACTATCGAAAAAAAATATAGCTAATAAGTGGCTAATAATTTTGACCTTAAAATGATTTTTTTAAAATTAAAAACCGCTTTTATTCTAGCCGAAATAAAACAAATAAGATTTTCTCCAGAAGAAAAAATATTATCAGACATACTGTGAAAATTTCCTTGCTCTGTTAAACATAATTTGGAAAATATTTAAAAAAGAAAATTCAAAGGGGGGCTAATAATTCTGATTTCAACTGTATGATGACGTGTGCAGGTGCTGTAGTGCTGTCCCATTTCTTAGGGGTAAATTTTGAAGCCCTTCCCCTTCACACTCGGTTTAATATTTAAAAAAGAAAAAGACAAGTCAAAGGGGGGCTAATAATTCTGATTTCAACTGTATGATGACGTGTGCAGGTGCTGTAGTGCTGTCCCAATTTCTTAGGGGTAAATTTTGAAGTTCTTCCCCTTCACACTCGGTTTTAAGGGCCAAGGGGAAGGGGTAGGGGTACAAAAATAGAATTGGGTTAAGGCCTTAATCATTCTCAGGTTGTTCTAAGCCTTTATGAGTTTCTTTTATGCTCTCATTCCAATAATGAGCTATGCTCTGATTCCAGTGTATTGATTAAGGAACTTTGATGCCGTACCATGGCTGTAGCAGGCACAATGATATTACGCAGTGCTGTTACCTAGCTGTGCACTTTTTTTCTGGCGCTACATAATATTGTTGCGCCTGCTGCAGCCATGGTAAGGCAGAAAAATTCCTTGATCATTATGAAAATAGCGTCTTTTTATTTTCTCTTAGTACATTATAAAACTACAAAAGAGTTAAGCTTTAAATAGGAACATTATTGAAAGTCTTTTTAAACATTTTTTTGAGAGAGATGCTAATGGTCTAATCTGATTCAATGTTTCTAAGCTAAAAGCCAGACCTGGAGATTGATCGAATGAATTAAAAAATGGTCAAACTCAACCTTTTAACTAGGGATGCACTGATTCTGATACTTGGATCGGATATCGGTTCTATACCGCATATTTCTGCCAGCTGGTACCGATCCAAATCCAATCTTCCGTGTGCTCTATATTTTGAGTAGATTATAAGCCAATAAAAGCCATGAAGGTAGCCTATTATAAGGCACTAGACAGTTGGCATGTAGGCCTATTATCCCACATGTCTGAAGCCATTCTGTAGTTTAATGTGAAGTACAGATGAATATTCAAGTGGTTAAAATTATGTTCAATTCAGCGCTTCCCTCCACTGTGCCTGTCAAACATTCTCCATTCATTCACTATTCAAACTGCGTGTCGCGTACATGACAACACAAAAAACTTTCTCCAAGACTATTTGTTCCTGTTAGTTTAAATAATCAGTGGAAAAATGCATTTAGTTTTGCATTAAATGGATTTATTTTGACCTGGAACAAGGAGTTCGTTGCTGTTTTTTAAATTCATGTTGCACTGTGTCTGTTAGATCAGCAGATTGCATTCGCAACACTGGAGTAGAGAGGCTTATTACCTGCTCTTCACACACAAAGAGAAATTTTAAATTAGAAAAGGCTTAAAATACATTGGACAGATCCTCAACGCACTGATTTCTTCCCTTTGTGCTGCTAAGTTTTGAAAGTGTCCACAGATACCGAAGGGCTGCGCACTGTGTCTGTAAGTGATGCATCTAGCGCTTCATTCAAGCATTGGCTGCGCAGAGGCGATGTGCGACGCTCCGTAATATTATTCTCACAATGAGTTTCTGTTCTCTCATCCTTTCGAATGAGTTTATTCTACTGAGGGGAATACTTTCTGTTCGAATAGTTTGTAAAGCCTGGCTCACTGTGGTCAAAGTAGTTAATTAAATTTAATAAAAGTGAAACTGACAGCGCAATATGGATTGTCATTAACAGAAATTTATTTAGCCTAATATAGGCTACTCTGAAACTCTGAATATTTCACTGTAATTTTATTTATATTAATAATTTATTTAACAGAGCAGTTTGTGTTTTGATGCTGAAGCATATAAGAGGACCTTGTTTTGAACTTCATCTCAAATCTTCTTGTTTATTTTGTAGATAACTGACCAACAGCCTAGTTTACAGCAAGCATCATGTTTTTAGTTTGATTGTGTCGTCTGTTATATACAGCAGGCCTATAGGTCTGTTATTTTTACTAAAGAAGATATATTATTTGAGTTTATCACCAGAACTATAGAAACTGTATTAAGTTTCTAAAAAAACAAAACAAAAAACAGCACAGTATTGGGATCGGATCTGTATCAGTTGATACTCAGAATTTTGGTATCGGGATCGGATCGGTTCCAAAAAAATGGTATCGGTGCATTCCTACTTTTAACTTAGGGGGACTTGTAAAATCAGTCTATTTTCAAAAAAGGTGGAGTATTCTATTAAAATACTAACCAACCACTTGGTTTCATTTTTACCAGCTTATACTTTAGATCAGTACATTCTTTAGCAGAAGAAATTACGATAGTGTAGTGCTTTACGATTCTTAAACTTGCTCACATGATTGAAAATGTGCACAGATATCATTACCAATGGTTTAATAAACACACAAAATATGCTGTGCTCACCATGAGCAATTGTGGAAATAAATAATTTAACGGTGAATCGTGTAGGGACAGTCAATGTATTAGCTTTGTCTTTAAACTAAGAACATTGCTTTTGTGATCAGCATGCTGAGTGTGCATTTGCAGTTTACTTGATAAGTGAGAGGCTGATGCAGACCCTGTGTAATTTGATAGTGATGTTCGCTCTGTTTATCTGCAGTGGGGTGTAACCATGGATAAAGGCAACAACAGTCTCCCCACTTACGATGAAATAGATAAATACCTCACCAGGCGCAACTCTACCTTCGTGTGGCTCCTTGTTGGTAAGTGTTTTATGATTTGTGCTCCGTCTACACTTTGCAATCAGCACAGTTACAGTAGATTGCTTTGAGTTTTAAAGGAATAGTTCACCCAAAAATGAACCTTTTAATCAACCTTCACAAACCTGGGGTGTGTTTCCCAAACAACAACGTAACTTGTGGCTGAACTCTGATAGTACCGTGCATTGTTTGGAAAAAGAATGATGTAGTGACCAGTGTTTCCCAAAACCATAGTTTCTCTGTTGCAGGTCCATCGTTTGAACCACATTAGTTATAATGTAAAGCGTTCATGATGGTACTCTAAACACGGTGAAGTAACAACTTCCTTAGAGAAAAACCCCATCATTTTTGTGGAAATTATATTGTTTTACACGTACACGCATTTAAAAAAAAATCCAATATTAGTTTTGGTAAAAATGTGTTTGTTTTTCATATTAATTGAAATATAGGTAAACGGCACATATAGGGCCAATGTTTCCTTTACAAATATTATTGAGAATATGCCATATTCTATTCTAAAACATAAACTCACTTAGCTAACACATATTTTTTTTTGTAAAGCACTTTGAATTACCATTGTGTATGAAAACTTGCCTTGCTTAACACATATTCTAATCTCATATATTGATCATATAAATCAGTAATGGTTGTTTGCAGTAGGCTATTTATTTAGGAAATGAAAAAAAAATCCTACTTAATAATAATAATAATAATTATTATTATTATTAATAATATTTTTTATAAATTTTATTATTAAGTAGGGTATCGTTTATTTATGTTTTTATTTTATTTTTTATTTTTTCGAAAAGTCTACTTTTACAATATGACTGCTGAAATGTTCTAACCAACAGGCCCATTACATATACAGATACATTTCTTAATAAATAAAATTTAAAGCATTCATGTATGTAGGGCTGGGCAATTTATTTATTTATTTATTTTTTTCCCGATTAATTCGAATTTACGTTTTAAGACGATTTAATTTTTTATAAAATCGAGGTATCGCGATTTTTTTTTTTTTAATAAAAATTTTTAAGCAGCTTTTCCACTATCGTGCCAAACCGTTCTAAACTGTTAGACAACCGTGCTGAATTGTGCTGACAGATTCTGTATGTTGACGTCACGGCTCTGTTGATGAGCTACCACAGCTGGCTCAGCGCAAGTGCGCTAGCCCATTGTCGCGAGGTGCGCGCGCATTCAGCAGAAAATACCTTATACCTGCGAACCACCTGAAGGACGGGTACGGCGTGTTGTGAATGTCTGCTGTCACCGCAGAAAGTCAAACCTTTCTTTAACTTGGACTTTTGCTTGAAAGCTTTACAGAGTGGCACAGTAGCTGTCCAAGGTACTGTAGCTATAAAATTAAATCATAACCCATATGTGCACCAATAAACAAGTAAAATTAATGAATAAATAAAATAAATATGGATTCTTAAATGTCTGCATTGTTTTCACTCCAAAACAATATCAATACGTTTTGACAAATGTTTTATAAAAATAAATTGAGCAATTTTCAACATTTCAGCTATAGGCTGCTAAACGATTCAGTTAAATATAAGATAGACATTTAAATATAGATGGATATGTAACAGGTTTCTGTGGGGTTTTTTGTTGTTCACAGTGATTTTTAATATATACTGGGTGTGTAGCTACGCACAAAAATTTTCTAAAACGTCAAGCAGGAATTTGTCTATAGGAATGTACACCTTGTTGACCAATTTATGTATGTATGGCCATAAAAAATGCATGTTCCTTAACCAGATGGTTTTTCAAGTTACTTGTAAAGAGATTGTTACTTCAGTCATGTTGTTGTAATGTTTTAAGTTGACTATAGTTACGCAGTAAAAAAAATAAAATAAAAATCGAAATCGTGAATTGGTCAAACTTTATGAAAAAATCTAGATTTTTTTTTTTTTGCCATATCACCCAGCCCTACATGTATGCTATATATTTTTGTTTTCACAAGCTTTGGAGATGTAACATAACATCCACTTTTAAATAATAGGACACCTATAGCTTTCGTCATGAGCCACGGCTGCGTTCAAAATAGCATAAATGTTTTCATAATCCACTGCGAAGGCAACGCAATTGACAATATGAAGATCTAAAACTGAACTGTAACTTTGAAAGCTAATTTCACCTAAGAGAGAAGTTTTTTTTTAAAAATCATTCCAAGTTTAAATGTTGAAACGTTCGAAAGGAATAGGGCATGGGGAGATAACTGGGAATAGAACACAACCAGGAACTATGGCTGCGTCCGAAATTGCCTACCTCTCAGTAGGTACTGCATTTAAATTTAAATCTACTACTCGACCATTAAAAAAGTAAATTCTATACAGTATGAATGTGAGCAGTATGAATGGAACTCGGAGCTACTACATCCACCATTTTGTCATGATCATGTGACCTACCCCCGTCAGTTGCGTCGCTTCACTCTCATTCATGAATTCTCTCGTGGGGCATCATGGGATAGTGTAGCGTCCAACCGATGCACACTTCAGAATCTCGCCGGAAGTAGTAGGTCATCCGGATACTTCTCACATACTGATTTTCGATTTTCTATGAATTCGGACGTACTACTTAGCTTGCTTACTGATTTTAGCGTACTATATAGTATGGATGTGATTACGGATGCAGCCTATGCTTCTAACTACATGTCTAGAAGAGGTGTAGTTGCAAGCGTACAAGTTTGCGATGCAGTTTGCGAATGTTCATTGAAACAATGGATTTGGGAAATGACAAATCAGAGAACTATGTTTGTAATGACGGAACTTGCGGCCTTAGTTGGCTTATGATGGTTTTCGGAAACGCAGCCCAGTATGTTTCTTTAGTCCAGAGGTGTATCTTTAGTTTTAGATTTTTTACATAATGTTCCATTACTTAAAATTTCTTTCAATTTTTTTATTTATAGTTTATATATAAAATGAGTGCTAGCTTGTTTAGCTGTGATCATTATGCAAGGATCATATTTCACATTCGGTTTATACTTTAGTAGCCTATAGATTCATTAAAAATGTATTTTATAAGCGGATTGTTTATAAGGACTAAGCTATTAATATATAATACATTAGGCTAATTAATACATTAAGACATTGAAGTCAGGTAGGACAACTAATCACGTAATCTTTGTAGTGAATTACTGTTGAGTGGTATCGGCCTTTCATGTACGATACGAGAACGAGTATTTTAACTAAGTATCGACCCAATACTGGTATCGGTATCGGTGCATCCCTAAAGAAAATGATTGGAGGGAATATTCGATGCATAATAAGTTAATGCGTATAAGCGTATAAGCCAGTGCGCATGTGCGTCTTCCTCTGCTTGTAAACACGCAAACAAACACTTGCGATTGGTTCATGACATTGGCCAGATTAGCAAGTACTAAATGTGATTATCAACCGATACTGATCTCCGGCCAATCGATCGGTCCTTGTAGACATATTACTGTTTTTACCATATGAGTGGTTAAATTGCCAAAAATCTTTCCAACTCCAAACTTTTAAACAGTAGTGTGTATCTCTTGAAGATATCTATTCTAGCTCGTGTTGTTTGCTTGAATAGGGTAATATTCTGCGATTGACTCCAGCTCTGTAAATGTGTTTTATGCTTGTGTTTTTGTTTTCTGCAGCCACTATTATGTCATGCGGATGGATCATATATCTGACATACTACAATTCCCGCAATATTGGCCTCGTCCTCACCCTCATCATTAACCGACTCTACAAGAATGGATACATACACATCGGTGAGTCAGTCTCAATGTTGTTTTTATTTGTTCATTATTCACCATTGATTTTTTTTCTGGTCTTGCATTGTTTACTCATTTCTTTTACAGGTTCATTTTCATTCTCTGTGCTGTCCGGCAAGGTCATGTTCAGAGATGTCTATTTCATCAATGAAGACATGTCAATCAGGTACACACAAACACGCACACTTGTACAGCTATCTTTATGAGGACTACCCATAGGCGTAATGATTTTTATGCTGTATACACTGTATATTCTATATCTCTACCCAACCCTAGCCATAAACGCAACACTCACAAGAACAATCTGCATGTTTGCATTTACAAAATACTTCATTCTGTGTGGTTTATGAGCTGTTTTCCCACTCGTGGACCAAAAATAAAATGTTGTCGCAAGGTCAGAATTTACTCGTATCACTATACTTGTGGACAGGGCTTGACATTGACTTTTTTGATCACCAGACACTGTGGCTAGTAGTTTTCTAACATTACTAGCCACTCGCCATTCTCACTAGCCACAATTTTGTTGTTGGGAAAATATATTTTATACACATAAATATGACTTTGACATGCTTAAATAACTTAATTTAGATTTTGCGCTATCTCCACATGCCTCATTCATTTCACTTTTTGTGTGTCATGTATGAGCTTGCTAAATGTTCATGAGCAAATGGGTCATGGTTTCATAGTATTACAATTAGTTTTTATTTCACATCATTTTCAGACCTCAAAATGAAGGATTTACCAAATTTATCTCTGACCGCACCAAACATAAACAATTGATCATTTCTTAGCCACAAATTTTAAATGCGTCAAAACAAGCTAAATATAGCTGTTGACTATACTTTTTATTTAACAAAACATATGCACAGTAATCTGTCCAAAGGACCCAGATCACCAGTTTACTACACATAAATGGGGAGTAATCTCCCATTAAAACAATGTTAATGTAAAAAATTATAATTAAACCACATTACGCAAAAGAAAGTAGGTAAACATACCGTGTGATAATGAAAGGATTATAATGCACACGGTTAACGTTAGACCCATTAATAATCTGTTCAAATAATGGTGAAAGTGAAAGCAACCGGTGCTGCTTACAAAAATACAAATCTGGAGCTCTTGAAAGCAGCAGGTCTGTGGGTGCATGTTCATCACTTTTTGCCTAGTCTATTTGAAAGAGAACCGATCACATCAGCTGTGTTTCTAGACACAGTTGCTTCACGCAAGGAAACGGGAGCGCGAATGCTTTTTAAAACAGTCGCGCGCATCACCTCAGCTGCGATCATCCTCTCATTCGGTATTCATCTGCTTTTTTATTGCTCACGCGAACGCAATTAATTTTGTCAGTCGTGTTGCTTTTCAATTCTAAGATCACCTTTGCATGCATATTGGACCATCCTTATTGTCGACCCCTGCTTTTATGAATTATTATCCGGGAAAATTATTTTCAACCAGCCAAAGTGGCTAATGGGAGTGCCTGTCTTACCCGCCACCACTGAAATCTACCCGCATTTGGCGGGTTGGCGGGTGTTAATGTAAAGCCCTGCTTGTGGGTTATATTTGGTCCTCAGAAAGCAAGGTATACAAGGTATATTTGGTACCTGCGTGTGTGTGCATGTGTATGTGTGCGCGCGTGTGTGCGCGCGTGTGTGTGCGCGCGTGTATGTGCGCGCGTGTGTGCGCGCGTGTGTGTGTGCGCGCGTGTGTGTGCGCGCGTGTGTGTGCGCGCGTGTGTGTGCGCGCGTGCGTGTGTGCGCGTGCGTGCGCGTGTGTGTGTGCGCTTGTGTGCACATGTGTGTGTGCGCGTGTGTAACTATTGTGTAAACTATTGAAATGTCAACACTATTAAAATTATACACACACACACACACACACACACAAAATAAACTATTGACATTCTACTCATTGCTGTTGTCTGTGAGACTATAATTTAATATGATTCATATTTCATATTTATTTACTTTATTATATGTGTTAATTTCAGAATTCAAGATGGGTTACTCATATTTCGTTGGTGGAAGATGTACAACCCCAAACAGAAGCAACATGGTCAGTGCAAAAACGTAACAAACAGCAAAAATTTTTTGTATCAATCATAACACCAATCCCACAATATCTGCAAATGTCATTTTTGTTGCTCTATGATTGGGTTGATATGTTCTTGGGTTGTTTATTAATCTATATGCTGTTTTAAAGGGATAGATTTTCACCCAAAAATGTAAATTCTTTCAACATTTACGCACCTTCCAGTTTTGAGGATATTTTAAAGAATGCTGGAAGCCAGTAGCTGTTAACTGGGGATGTATATGGCTACCAGTTTACAACATTCTTTCAAATATGTTTGTGTTCAATAGGCAGGGTGTCCGCAGAGTCTTAAAGTCTTACAATGTCTTAAATTTCAAAAGCAAAATTTTAGGCCTTAAAGTCTTAAATTCACTGAAATATTGGGCCCTATCATACACCCGGCAAAATAAGGCGCAAGACTTATTTGGCATGATCCAGAACAGCGCAACCCTAATTTTCACATTTTGCATCACGTTGTTTAAACAGCAAATCCATTTGCATCACTTTGTGGACTTATAGGTGTGCTGGTCTATGAAGGAGGTGTGTTAAGGTGCATTGTTGGCGCGTTGCTATTTTGAGGAACTGAAATAGACCACGCCATTGATCAAGTAAAAGCTGGTCTAAAGTCTAGCACAGAGCACGTTAGTTATGCGCATATGTGGTCCAAATGCTTACACATTGCTTAATACACACAGGACGTACAGCAATACACAAATATCTTTTCATGTGGAAAAAAAAAAAAAAAGGATTGAAATGTTACAAAAATTATTACTAACTACATAAACTTAAAAAGTACCATGCCTTTTTCATGTCGGTGGGGCTTTTTCAGTTTATTCATGACAATATGCATTTGTATAGTGTTATTGTTATTAGCAGTATTATTTATTATATGCACATGTATATTTGTTTTAATAAAAACAAGTTCAGACTTGTCCATCACCATATGGGGCATAAGAATAGGACGTGTGTTTGGATATAAGTCAGTTTTTTACCACACTTCGTTATTATTGCTCATTTATTCGTTTGCTGGAAATTAGAACTGAATTTAGAAATAGTTTTGAAACAAATCTTTGTGCTTAACAAACGAAATCAAATATGTAGGCTAATGGATGTATTTAGTGGAGTGAGTTTCCACCATTTCCTTATCCACAAATTTAAAGGAGTAAAGCAAAAGTAAAGTAAAGAGAAAATAAAGAGGCAGAATGGAGGAGGCACGTTTTTTATCCTTGCGCTTCAGATGGTCTGTTTAACGTTTTTTTCGCTAGTGAAGCGTTCAGTTTTTCCACTTATAAAGTCCGCCATGTAAATAACAAATGTGCCAGGGCGCGACGTAATTGACTCTTAAAGGCAATAGGAGATGAGACTCTGATTGGCTTATTACACATTATGCTCAAAACACACCCATAACTCATTAAGAGAATAAGCACAACCCTGTTAGATCATGCTTTGCGGCGCAAACCGCATTTTCCATCCTTAAGATGGCAAAAGTGGATTCTGACACGCCCTTGATGCTTTTGCACCCTGCGCTTTAGACTTTGTACCTAGATCGTTAAAATAGAGCCTTTTGTGTTGTAGTTTTAAATCATTTTAAACAGGTCTTCTTTATGTCTATGTAAAGCTCAACTATAATCAATCTCTAAACATTTTTAATATATATTTAAGTTTTCTTGTTGCAAAGAGGTACAATTCACAATAGCTGTTTGACATTTTTACAGAAAAATTTCCGAATCAGGGATTGAAAACTAAAACAAGACATCCCTTTACATGATCTTCCATTAATACAAGAAGTGTTTACAGAAGTAACTGGGCCATTAAAAAAAATCTTTAGTCTTTAGCCGTGTATATGTCTAAAATTTCATTCATAATGGTCTTAAAAGGCTCTTAAAAAGTCTTAAATTTGATTTGAAGAAACCTGCAGAAACCTGAATAGGAAAAAAAAGCTGATTTAGGCTGAGTAAATAATGTGTAAATTTTCATTTTTGGGTGAACCATCCCATATTAATGACATTTCTCTTACTGAATTGTGTATAAAACAGCATTAATAATACTAAATAATACTATTTTATTGGTTCTGTTGTGTTTCCAGACCCGAAGGCTGAGACGCGTCTCTATGTTACTGTTAACGGCTTTGAGTTCCATGTTTATAATCGCACGGATCTGTACACTCGGCTCCAGGAAATATTTGGCCTGGAGCCCACCCTTATCCAACCCAACCGGGATGAGGAGAAAGGCAGAGAACAGAGGGATAAATCCTTGGAGAGGTAAACAGTGCACTAATACAGAAAAAGCAGCTAACGCTCTGGTACATGAGATTAAAGGTGAAGTAATTTTTGTTCTGAATGCTCCAAAACTTCCCCTGACACAACTTTTAAAGGTGAAGTACTTTCTGCACTACTAGTTACACCCAGTAGAATTACAGAAATAAAGCATATTTTCAAACTAACTTCAAAAGTTTAAGTATTACGTTCACCAAAGTCTTTACATAATAAAGATATTTATTATGATTGTTCCTTATTCTTCTTATACAATATTTTACTATAATCAAATATATATATCCAAAAGTACTTGGTTTTAAGGCAAAAACAAAACAAAACAGATCAGTACAAAATGGTGCAAGCTAACAGTTAGCATAACTCGATAAATAACAAACTTTGAAAAAGTTAAAATACACTCAGCAAAGTCTTTATATAAAGATATTTAATATGATTGTTCCATCTTATACAATATTTTACTATAACCGAACATATCTATTCAAAAGTACTTGGTTTCAAGAAAAAAAAAAAAAAAACGAGGCTGATTTATACTTTTGTGTCGATTTATACTGCGTCGAGTGATCGCCTTGACCCACGGCACATGCCTTGTTCGTAGCTGTGCATTTATACTTCTGTGTGCTGTTTGTGTTGCTTTACAATAACACTAGCTGGCAGTAGGTTCATATGTTCCTCTCTGTCGAATTTCTTCGCTGATGTTTTGTTTTTTTCTGTACGCTACCTTAACGTACAAGTAGCTCAAACTCTCTAATTCAGAGGCAGGAACCGGCAGACATGCAACAACTTTAATCATAAGATAAACGCATAACAAAAGTTTCCATCTGGACCTCCTTCACGGGAGTCGACACTTGTAAACACTTGCTCCATCGAGCTGGTGGCTCTCAGCACCGCCCACACTCGTCATAGCTTCCAAGCCGACCAATCACAGAGCTTGTGCTATGCGTCGTTGCGACGTGTAGTTATAATTTTTGAGAGGTGTGCACGGCGAGGGGTATGCCACCGCGCGAAGGCTGCGGCGGACATACACGTGTGCTTGATGCAGAAGTATAACTCGGCCTTAACAGTTAGCATAACTCGTTAAATAACTAGCTCTTAATACTGCCATCTACTATAAAACTAACACTTATCAAATAAATAAAAAACAACGCAATTTGAGATAAGGCTGCTATAGCTGACATTTCCATATAGATATTTATGTGGTATTTAAGTTTGTAATTTGTACATTGTTAAATTAGTATTTAAAAAAAAAAAAGCAGTCTGTCATGGTTTAGATTTTTTTGCGCATTCAATCCTCATTATTGTGATATATGTGTGTTTTATATATTATATATGTGTATAGGTGATTCAATTTGTTTTCCATCTTGGATAGTGTGGTATTTGTTGAAAATTGTTAATTTAGACCAGGAGTCGGGAACTTTTCTGGGAAGCCATTTCTGATTGTTTTGGCAAATGCATTTTTAAAGAGCCATTGGGGTGTTTGTATATACTGTACAGTATATACAGTAGTCAACATTTTAAGGGGATCATCACCTTTCATCATAATTGTCCTAAATCTATTGAACAACACCCATTCTAGACCTAGGGCGATTTTGAAAAACATTTTTGGTTCACTTCGAATGTTGACTACTATATATGTGTATCGATGTGTGTATATATTACTACTATACAACTCAAAAATAAACAAATATGAAGCATCACAAGTACATAAATGAAGAAAGGACAATTTATAGAATTTTTTTCATTTTGCCATTACCACTCATGAATGATGCAAGTTGTTTGGCCTTTATTGGGTTCACGATTCAAGTTAATCCACAGTGCCGCACACGCGCATTAGTCGAAATGTTCTTTCGTTGTAAACCGAGTTCTTATCATTTTGCTGTAAGAAAATTACTATAAAAAGGAATTGTAATTGTATTTTTGGTCAAAGAGCCACATGTGGCTCGTGAGCCATAGGTTCCCTACAAGGTTATTATAGTTAACGATAACGAACGAAAAAACGAAAAAACTAAAATTTTAAATAATTGTCGTTGACTGAAATAAAAATAAAAAACTAGAGTTTTTTTTAAAGAAACTAGAACTAACTGAAACTATTGTGTACATACAAAACTAACTGAAACTAACTAAAATTATAGCAAAAACCTCCTTCGTTTTCTATTTGTGAAGGTATTTAATACATAATCTTACTGTAAGCCGTTTAGAAGTTATTGTAATTTGCACTGCAGGTGTTTGACCCTTTCGCACCTCAGAGTCTGTAATCCTGCTGCCATTGGCCAGATCGAGCCAGTTCTCCTCCAGTCAGTCCTCGCTGTTGCTCCCGTGGCAAAAACGAGTGGACATGACAGCAGCACGGTGACAGCATTACAGGCACTTAAAACTATTACTTTAACACATTTGTGCCCAATAATGGGTTTTATTTCTGTATCGCGATTGCGAACGAATCTTTTTAACTGGATCTTCTAGGTGAACCAGTTGAACTAGTTCACCAAAACGAACTGAATGATTTGAAACGATTCGCGTCTCCAGTAAGCACTTATCCACAAACTACTTACTTTTTAACAAGCCTAATACCCACCTCTGACTCGAAATAATCCAATATATTCTCTCATATATTCTCAGTTATTAGAACAGTAACGTTACCCTGAGATCAAATTTGAGAAGCGGTGAATCGATAATACTGCGCATGCGTGATTCAGTGAACCAAACACAAACAGCACATGACATCCTGCTGTGACTGAACTAAACTTGAACAACAGCACCGCGGGTAAACCGAGGGCTTAAATGAGAGGATCTGATGAAAAAAACGTAAGCTTATTGCATAACAGAAAATCGTATTGGAATTTAAATAAGTGAATCATGATTCAGTTGGGCTGCAAAACTTTACTGTAAGACATTTTTCAGATCATAGTGGTGTTTTAGCTGACTGAAATTACTATTGCTGACTACATATTTTTGGTATGTTGAGTCCAAACATCCGTGTTAAATATCTGAACTTCCCATCACAACTGTGTATCTAACCTCAGAGCAGCCTTGCACACATATTGAACTTAAGGCTGCTATCTTGTGGGCTGTTGTATTTGAATTTGAGGATGGGTATGTAATTGGTAGATGATAGTGTTCATGTATCCTCTAAATAAAGGTTTCAAAAAAGGTATGGCTGAGTTTTTATTATACAATATTGCAAATATCCTTATTTATAAAAAAAAACTAATACTGAAACTAATAAAAACTAAACTAAAACTAAGTCATTTCAAAATATAGAAACTAATAAAAACTAGTAAATCTGCCTCTAAAAACTAATTAAAACTAACTGAATTTGAAAACAAAAAGTCAAAACGAAATAGAAACTAAAACTAATGAAAAATCCAAAACTATTATAACCTTGGTACTTCCCTAACCCTGATTTAGACCATAATGAAAAAACCTACATTGAACCAATAATCCACTTCTGAACAAATGTACATGCAATATTATCATTATATAATCAGGGACATGAAGTACTAAAATAATTGTTTATCACAATTATTTATGGGTCACCAGGAAGTAGCGTTTTTGACAGGCCTAACATAATTTTTGGACATGAGAAACTTATTAATATGCAAATACTGAAGCCATAAGCTGTTCATAGATTGATTTGTTTGATTTAACTCATCAGCCAACATAAAAAAAAATATGTTTGTCTGATCAGTGGAAGACAGAAAGTGCTTGTGAAGCCTGCATAAAAAAAGACATTAATTGTGCAGATATTACTCTTGTTGACTTTAATGCCGCAAGTGTTGACTTCGCTTCTACCTTTAATGATTGTTGCTTGCCAGTATTAGAGTTCATTAAATTTATCTATTTGAGGTGTTTTATTTATATTTAGCTTTATGTTGTTGGGCATTTCTGCATGCAAGCTGTGTTGTTGATCATCTGTCTAAATAACGGTTTGAAGATGTTCACTTTGTCTCTGCCATTTTACAATAAGGCTGCAGTACCTCATATCTAAAGGTGCTCATGAATGAAGTTGTGTTTTTGTTGTTTTTGAAGTGTTCACATCAAAGCTGAGACTCAGGACCCGTCGTCTTCCTGGAGGTCTCTCATCCCTGTCATCAAAGTCAACATCAGCACAGTGAGTACTGCTCGCCCTGTTTCTCCACTTCATCTGCGCCACCATTCATATACTATATTCAGACCTGAAACATCACAAGCCACTCAAATAAACCCATTAGTGTTGTCAAATGATGGATATTTCAATATGTATCCATCCATCCATTCAATACAAATCAATACAAAAATATTCGAACATGCAGTGCATTTCAGTTGATGTGGTAGTGATTAGTGTGGTGTTTAATTTGTGAACATGCTGATTTTTTTTCAGTTAACCCGTTAAATCAGTTCAAAAATAGCACTGAACAAGTCATTTGTGAGTTGGACTGACGTTTGTGAGCAAGTTATCAACTTACTTATTCAAATGATCCATTCAGACAGCGGTTCCAGTAAATTATTCACCTATTCAAATTGATTGTTCAGTTAGTCTCCAGTAAACAACTCGCTGATTCAAATGATCTGTTCAGAGTGAGAATCCAGAAGTGATTGGGTGCGTTCGACTTCATGCAGCGCTGTGCAGATCGATCGAAATCTGTCTTAAAGCGGTGCATGCCGGTTAGAAATTTTGGCGGGAATGATGCTGCGCTGACGCTATGTGACTGTCACATGTGGCATCAAAGTATCGCGACAGACTCCGAGATCAGACGATTGAGTCAGCCCGCGCAGCACCTGAAGAGCGACTGCTGGAACTTTGATGACGACACTGATGTTACACGTTTGGCCGAATTCACCGCATGACAACAACCACGTGTGTTTCGGGTTTATTACTGGACAAATTCCGATTCACAAATTTCAAAACAAACAATTAACTGTTCATACCCTCTCTATCTTGTACACATCATGCTTATTAAAAGACTACAAATATTTTACTGCAGTATCATCTTTTGTTAAATAATTTGTTTATAATGTCTAGATTGTTTGAACAGGTTTATTCTGCCTTTTTTTATACAGACTACTGTATTATACATTTTAGTGAGTGACCAAATATTAACTCAAATAAGTCTTATCATCATTGATCCTGACACCCCTATGAAGATTTTTATTTCTCATATTGCTCATTTTTATTGCTCATTTATTGTGGTCCTTTTGTTCAATCTCTATGGATTAAAGTGCTTTTTAAAAAATGTTTTTATTATTCAAAATATTCATTGTTTAACATTTAATCAAAACACCTTGTTTTGGCTTTTACACTAATATATATTGGAAAGTTTTATATCTATAAATGTAAATAAATGTAAACCCATTTTAGCATATTCAAACAAGCACTGGAACAGTATTGACATCCTATTCAACATCTAGTAGCCCAAAGACTGATGCTTAAACTCCAACAATTTGTGCTTATTGTTTTGTTTAATAGGCCTATTCGTGGATATTTATTTCCTTTTTATGTGCTCTCTCGTTTTCCCCTTATTTCTCTTGCGTTTGTTATATAGGCTACTTAAATTTAATTCATAATTCTCTTATTGTTTAAAAATGAACTATAGTTTGTAGAGACTGTATTCTGTTTTATGTGTACTGTAAATCTTTTGTTGTTATTGTAATAAATGAACAAATAAATAAATGATCCCGCCATGTGATCAGTCATCATGACAGCAGCAACTTCGAGCCCCGAAGTGTCCGGCTTGACGGCTCTTTTTTCAACTCCGCCCCCGCCTGCGCACGGCTAATCTCGTTGATCACCGGCTGCAGCTGTGCTTCATGTCGAATGCACCTATTCACTGATTCAAATGATTTGTTCAGAGTGAGAATTCATAAGTGATTCACTGATTCAAATGATCCATTCAGAGTGAGAATCCAGTAAACGATTCACTGATTCAAATCAACTGTTTATAGTTGGATTCCAGTAAACAAATCACTGTTTCATATGATCCATTCAGAGAGAGATGCCACTAAATGATCCACTGATTCAAATGATCTGTTCAGAGTGAGACCCCAGTAAATGATTCACTGATTCAAATTAGCTGTTTAGAGTGGAACGCTAGTAAACGGCTCACTGTTTCAAGTGATCCATTCAAAGTGAGACTGCAGTAATTGATCCACTGATTCAAATGATGCGTTCAGAGTGATACTCTGTTAAAAGATTTACTGATTCAAATGATCAGTTCAAAGTGAGACAGCAGTAAACGATTAACTGATTCAAATGATCCATTCAGAGTGAGATTCCAGTAAACGATTTACTGATTCAATTAATCTTTTCAGAGTGAAACTCTAGTAAATGATTTACTGATTCAAGTGATCCATTCAGACAAAGAAACTAGTAAACAATACACTGATTCAAATCAGCCATTGTTTAGTGGAACTCCACTAAACAAATCACTGTTTCAAATGATCTATTCAAAGTGGGACTCCAGTAACTGATCCACTGATTCAAATGATCCGTTTAGAGTGA
Organism: Danio kyathit; assembly: GCA_903798195.1. Classification (NCBI taxonomy): domain Eukaryota; kingdom Metazoa; phylum Chordata; class Actinopteri; order Cypriniformes; family Danionidae; genus Danio; species Danio kyathit. The sequence continues at coordinate 20,127,093 of LR812531.1, read as the reverse complement.
GACTCTAGTAAAAGATTTACTGATTCAAATGATCTGTTTAGAGTGAAACTGAAGTAAGAAATTTACTGATTCAAATGATCTGTTCAAAGTGAGACTCCACTAAACAATTCACTGATTCAAATGATTCATTCAGAGTGAGACTGCAGTAAATGATTGACTGATTCCAATGAGCTGTTTAGAGTGAGGCTGAAGTAAACAACTCACTGATTTAAATAATCCGTTCAGAGTGAGAATACTGAAATGATTCACTAATTCAAATGATCTATTCAGAGTGAGACAGCAGTAAACGATTCACTGATTCAAATTAGCCATTTAAAGTGAGATTCCAGTAAACAAATCACTGTTTCATATGATCCATTCAGAGAGAGACGCCAGTAAATGATCCACTGATTCAAATGATCTGTCCAGACCAAGTGCGCCACACGGCTGCTTTTAAGTGAAGGTCTCTGCCGTTAGATTGCCCCCTAGGGGCTGGCTGGAGTACAAGTCATAAAGCCTGCCTCCTCCGTGTTAATGATCGAAACTTGAGGCCAAATAAAAAAATTAATTACACTTGCAATAAAATGTCCTGAAAGATGGTTCTGGTTCTGCAGATCCTCATTTATGTAAAGAGTATGTTTTTAGCAGTAATTTAATGCTGGGCATGTCATCGTGATAGACAGTTCTGATTGACAGTTTCTCAAAGCCGACGTTGGAGCTTCGGGAGGAGATTTAAGTGTTATTACAACTCACTGATTTAACAGTAAACAACTCACTGACTTAAATGATCCATTCAGAGTGAGATTTTGGTAAATGATCGACTGATTCAAATGATCTGTTTAGAGTGAGACTCGAGTGAACAAATCACTGATTCAATTAATCTGTTCAGACTAAGAGTCCGGAAACGATTCACTGATTCAATTTAGCTGTTTATAGTGAGTTTCCAGTTCACAAATCACTGTTTCATATGATTCATCCAGAGAGTAATGCCAATAAATGATCGACTGATTCAAATGATCTGTTCAGAGTGAGACGCGAGTGAACGATTCACTGATTCAAATAATCTGTTCAGATTAAGAATCCAGAAACGATTCACTGATTCAAAATAGCCGTTTATAGTGAGTTTCCAGTTCACAAATCACTGTTTCATATGATTCAGTCAGAGGGAGATGCCAGTAAATGATCGACTGATTCAAAAGATCTGTTTATAGTGGGACTCGAGTAAACGATTCACTCATTCAAATAATCTGTTCAGACTAAGAATCCAGAAACGATTCACTGATTCTAATTAGCCGTTTATGGTGAGTTTCCAGTTCACAAATCACTGTTTCATATGATTCATTCAGAGGGAGATGCCAGTAAATGATTGACTGATTTAAATGATCTGTTTAAAGTGAGACTCGAGTGAACGATTCACTGATTCAAATAATCTGTTCAGACTAAGAATCCGGAAACTATTCACTGATTCAAATTAGCCGTTTATAGTGAGTTTCCAGTTCACAAATCACTGTTTCATATGATTTATCCAGAGGAAGATACCAGTTAATGATCAACTGATTAAAATGATCTGTTCAGAGTGAGACTCGAGTGAACAATTCACTGATTCAAATAATCTGTTCAGACTAAAAATCCAGAAATGATTCACTGATTAAAATGGTTTATTTACAGTAAGACTCCAGTTAACGATTCACTGAATCAAATCAGCCATTTAGAGTGGAACTTTAGTAAACAAATCACTGATTCAAATGATCCATTTAAAGTGAGACTCCAGTAATTGATCCACTGATTCAAATGATCCATTCGAAGTGAGACTGCAGTAAACGATTTACTGATTCAATTGATTCGTTTGGAGTGAGACTGCAGTAAACGATTCACTGATTCAAACGATCCATTTAGAGTGAGACAGCAGTAAACTATTTACTGATTTAAATGATCAGTTCAGACTGAGACTGCAGTAAACGATTCACTGTTTCAAATGATCCATTAAGAGTCAGACTGCAGCAAATGATCCACTGATTTAAATGATATGTTCAAAGTGAGATGATTAACTAATTTAGATGATTTATTCAGAGTGAGGCCCCGTTTACACTAGTGCGTTTTCGTTTTGAAACGGTGTTTTAGATCATAAATGATCCGCGTCCATACTAGCGTTTCGTCTAGCGTTTCTAAACATATCTCCGTTCACACTACTCCACCAAAAACGTATATCACGTGACCATTCGCGCACTCTGGGCATGCGCGTTCAAGTATAAACAGGAAGCATGTGTCTCGCTCGGCATTTGGTTATTGTTAGTCAACAAACGCTGGCTGAAACGATGAACGCGAGCGATTAACGAGTGCTCGAACAATAGCTTGCCTCTTACGAATATATGCAGCTGCTGTAGTAAAAAAGGCAGAGTTTAACTGCACAATGGCGCCTAAAACCGACAATAGTGCAAACAATGCTCCCATTTCTGTGTCCATGTTGTTGTTTACAGTGAAGGCTGGTCTGCCGTCTTCCGGTAGCGTTATAGTCATGTGATAGGGGCTTGACAAATAGGGGGAGGATACGCAATGACCCAAAAGCCCCAATCAGGTAGCGAATCTCAGCAGCCACGCCTCCGTTTTCAGATGTCTCTGTTTTCCCCCATCCACACTGAGACGGAGCAGCAGCGTTTTAGAATGAAAACGGCCTCTCAAGCGTTTTTGGGGCTCGAAAAGTCCGGCGTAATGTGGACGGATGGCGTAACCGTAGCAAAACTTATGCGTTTTAAAATGAAAACGTATTACTGTGGTGTAAACGGGGCCTGAGTCTGCAGTAAACTATTCACTGATTCAAGTGAGCCATTTGGAGTGAGGCTAAAGTAAACAACTCACTGATTTAAATGATTCATTCAGAATGTTGAGAGTGTTCAGAGTGAAACTCGAGTGAATGATTCACTGATTCAAATAATCTGTTCAGACTAAGAATCCAGAAACGATTCACTGATTCAAATGGGTCATTCACAGTGAGACTCCAGTAAAGTTTTACTGTATTAAATTTTACATATTTTACATGTATTAAATGATCAGTTCAGACAGCAGTAAACTATTTACTGATTTAAATGATCAGTTCAGAGTGAGACTGCATTAAACGGTTCACCGTTTCAAATGACCCAAAAAGAGTGAGACTCCAGTAAATGATCCACTGATTTAAATGATTTCTTCAAAGTGAGACTCATTCTGTTCAAAGTGAGTTTGCAGTATCTGATTTACTGATTTAGAGAGAGACTCCAGTAAATGATTCACTGATTTTACAAATTGATCTGAATGGGTTACAGCGTGTGAATGTGGTTTTACATCATTTCACTTGAGTTATCATGAATTACCAGTGTTACATCAAATTTCTTGGAAATTAACTGCGGCCCCTGTTTCTCCATGTCATCTTCACCGTTCATATACTATATTCAGACCTGAAACGTCACAAAAAAAAACTGAAATAAACCCAGTGTTGCTAAAATCATTGATATTTTAATAAACATAACTACTGAGATATTTAAAAAAGCTATTTTCAGCAGTGCATTTCACAGTTGATGTTTCAGGCTTCATCAGTTTCAAGATCAAGTACAGGATACAGTAGATAACTCAATAGTTTTATGCTGTTTGTGCGTTCGTTTCTCTCAATGCAAAATCGCTGAGTTCTCCACATGATTTTCAATGGAATGGCTAAAAATAAATAGCAAATATCATCAAAACAAAGTTGTTTCTTCATTTCTTAAAGTGACAGCAACCTTCTGACATCACTGGCATTTAATTAAGAACATGAAAAATGAAGCACTGTTTTCATATACATTTGTCTGTTGGATTTATTCGTGGTATTGGTTGTAATTTGCTTATTTGTTCATCACTGAAAGTTCACTTGTCCTCACTAATATTGTAACCTTATATATGTTATAGATGTTTTTTTTGTTGAATACTAAAATTGGAATTAAGGATTGTGAAATAATATAATGTTCCATAGTTAAAAACAACAACACACATTTTATTTTACTCTTTTATTGATATAATTTGAAACTTTTTGCAGGTCAAGTGAAAAACTGAACACCTGGTCTAACCTTTTTTTTTTAACATCGACCTAGGTTTGCAAATGAAGATATTAAAACGATATTTCACCCAAAAACTACTCACCCTCAAGTGGTACCAAACACATTTTTTCTATTATATCTAGATATTTTTTACATGTTTGAAACTGGTAACTATTGACATCCATAGTAGATAAAACAAATACCACCAGTTTGTAACACTCTTCAAAAACACTCTTAAATGATTTGGTAATTGACAGAATAATTTGTTTAAGTTTAACCAGGCCTTTAATGCATGACAACATATTTAAAGAGCTCCTATTATGCATTATAAAAGGTTATATTTTATATTTAGGTTTTGGGGGTCTCCCGACAACAGGCTGACATGCATTTAAGATCAAAAAACACTTTCATTGTCTTATATTATGCATTTATTTTTTACCTAATTATCAGCAATTCATTTGTTCCCAAACCCCTCCTTAGCATGATGCTAATATGCGCTGATTGGTCCAATGACCCAGTCAGTTGGGATTGGTCCACTGTGTTCAGCGTGAGACAGAAACGCCCACCATGACATATCAACATTGTTGAAATAGCTAGAGTAAATAGTATACTGTATGTGTGAGCCCAGTGCAGGAGCGCATTAAAGCAGTGCAGTTAAACACCAGCATATAACTCTATTCTTAACCATACAGTAAGTAATAACAACGACACACATTCAGTATTAATCCACACAGTGGCAAAAGTTGAACAATTTTGAAACTTGACTGCTGATGTTGGCCATGGCAATGACAAACGGCAGTGGATTGTGAGCTCTCAAACACATTTAAATCCGTAAAGAAAGCGGCATTTGCGCATTTTTAACGTGGCTTTAGACGCAATATGTGAATATAAAGAGTTAACCAGATACAGTACAAGCCACGTGGAGCGATTACAAACAACAAAACACAATTCAATACATATTTTGCAAGCTAGAGAAAATGAGACAACCATTTTAATCGCACTGACTTAGACTTGTGAAATGGAGGAAGAAACTGATCCATGAACTGTGTACTGATAAAGTTACTGTCAAGCTCGGACAGGTCCTATACATCAATAGTCTTTTCTGATCCTTCCTTTAACAAATGGCTGGTGAATGCCCCGTTCCAGGGTAGATTAATTCAATAATCAGCAGAACGTTTACTCATTAATGTTCACTTATCTTCAGTCATAATCAATGCCACACACACCCGCACTCCGATAGCGTGTGAAGGGAAAGGAGCGTTCACGTTTTACCAGATAGGCACTTCATATTCGGTATTGTTTCTGTCATACATGTTCATACATTTTGGTATGTTGCTGTCAATACGAACAGTCAAAAGATCCGGACGAACGACGAATAATTTAAACGATTCCAAGTTTTCAACAAGGTGCACTTTCAGATTTAACCCTCAGCTGGATGTTTTCACTCACTCAGAGCTGTGTTTCACACGGCAAAGAAGGTAATTTTCAAAAACCCATAATAGGGGCTCTTTAAATTGCATGAATGCCATGTCAGTATAACCCCGTGGTATCAAAAATAGAATTGAGTGTCTTATTGTTTTTACATGCCCTATCCTCAAGTATTGTGACAAAAGAAAAACCTATTAAATATTGACTGACATTACTCTTTCTGGTTTTGCCTTCAGGGTCGCGTAGCGTTTGGTAATCAGCATCTTCCTCAGACCCTCTGCATGAATTTTGACGATGCCTTCTTGACATATGCCACCAAACCACCCAGCAGCCACTTGGATCAGTTCATGCACATTGTGAAGGGTTCGCTGGAAAACGTGCGCGTCATGCTGGTGCCCAGTCTTCGATACCTGGGCCTTCAGAACGACGAGTGAGTCAAATAATCTCCAGTATATCAGATTAGATTAGATTCTGCTTTATTGTCACTGAGCAGGAATAGAGCCATTTAAAAGGGATAGTTCACCAAAAATGACACAGGAACTAACTAGTTATTTATAAACTGAAACGTTTATGGTGTGTTCTTGGTTTATGTTTTTTGAATGAGTTCATTTTTGAGGACCCATTACTAGGCTTTTCATGATGATTGATTAGTTATAATTGGGATGGAAATCTGATTGTGGTTATTTGATTGCATTTTAGAATTTAAAGAAATCCTGTGAAATATGCAATATCATATAGCAGGACTGTTATTATCTACATAAGTAGGCAATAAAGAATATGTTGAAAAAGTCCTGTTATAAAGACATGCCTGTCAACATTGGGACGTGAAAATAGGGGATAAAACAATCCTCAAACTACTAAATATGTTCATCTGGAGCTGTTTCATTGTAAATAAATAGTTGAAACAATCAGTAATATGTTTTATTATTATTATTATTATTTACAATGGATACAATAAATAGTATACATTAGAGCTGCACGATTCTGGCTAAAATGAGAATCGCGATCTTTTTGCTTAAAATAAAGATCACGATTTTCTCACGATTCTGTAGATGTAAAATAAAGGTTAATATGAGTAGGCTATTATTATTATTATTATTATTTTAGAATACAACTATTCATAATTCTGATGTTGAATTATTGTGTTTGAGACGTATGCTTGCGAGCTGTCATTGACAACATTGTTAGACCATTTTTTTTCTTCAGGTAAAATCAGACAGTTGTCATGATCAGATTCCCTCTTGCATTATATTCAACATTATATAGGCTAGAGTAGTTATACTGACACTGTTAAACGTTTATTTTCATGCACAACACTCTGTGTTCGCTATGATGAAAAACATTTTAAATGCTTGTCGCAATCATAACTCTAAAATGCGATATGATTATTTAAATAAGCTTCTGAAGCGTGATCATCGAACAATCAAGCGTTTCATTCAAAATAGTCAACAGGGTCGCAAGAAGTGTCTGGAAAAACCAAGGCGCAAAATAAACTGCCCATGAACTGAGAAAAGTCAAGCGTGCAGCTGCCAAGATGTCAAGATGCCACTTGCCACCAGTTTTGCCATATTTCAGAGCTGCAACATCACTGGAATGCCCAAAAGCACAACGTGTGCAATACTCAGAGACATGGCCAAGGTAAGAAAGGCTGAAAAACGACCACCACTGAACAAGATACACAAGCTGAAACGTCAAGACTGGGCCAAGAAATATCTCAAGACTGATTTTTCTAAGGTTTTGTGGACTGATGAAATGAGAGTGAGTCTTGATGGGCCAGATGGATGGGCCCGTGGCTGGATCGGTAAAGGGCAGAGAGCTCCAGTCCGACTCAGACGCCAGCAAGGTGAAGGTAGAGTACTGGTTTGGGCTGGTATCATCAAAGATGAGCTTGTGGGGCCTTTTCGGGTTGAGGATGGAGTCACTGTGCAGGTGACTATTACTGTGCATAATTATTAGGCAACTTAACAAAAAACAAATATATACCCATTTCAATTATTTATTTTCACCAGTGAAACCAATATAACATCTCAACATTCACAAATGTACATTTCTGACATTCAAAAACAAAACAAAAACAAATCAGTGACCAATATAGCCACCCTTCTTTGCAAGGACACTCAAAAGTCTGCCATCCATGGATTCTGTCAGTGTTTTGATCTGTTCACCATCAACATTGTGTGCAGCAGCAACCACAGCCTCCCAGACACTGTTCAGAGAGGTGTACTGTTTTCCCTCCTTGTAAATCTCACATTTGATGATGGACCACAGGTTCTCTATGGGGTTCAGATCAGATGAACAAGGACGCTATTTCATTAGTTTATCTTCTTTTAGACCCTCTCTTGCCAGCCACGCTGTGGAGTACTTGGACGCATATGATGGAGCATTTTCTTGCATGAAAATCATGTTTTTCTTGAAGGATGCAGACTTCTTCCTGTACCACTGCTTGAAGGCGTCTTCCAGAAACTGGCAGTAGGACTGGGAGTTGAGCTTGACTCCATCCTCAACCCGAAAAGGCCCCACAAGCTCATCTTTGATGATACCAGCCCAAACCAGTACTCCACCTCCACCTTGCTGGCGTCTGAGTCAGACTGGAGCTCTCTGGCCTTTACCGATCCAGCCACGAGCCCATCAAGACTCACTCTCATTTCATCAGTCCATAAAACCATAGAAAAATCAGTCTTGAGATATTTCTTGGCCCAGTCTTGACGTTTCAGCTTGTGTGTCTTGTTCAGTGGTGGTCATTTTTCAGCCTTTCTTACCTTGGCCATGTCTCTGAGTATTGCACACCTTGTGCTTTTGGGCACTCCAGTGATGTTGCAGCTCTGAAATATGGCAAAACTGGTGGCAAGTGGCATCTTGGCAGCTGCACGCTTGACTTTTCTTAGTTCATGAGCAGTTATTTTGTGCCTTGGTTTTTGGTTTGGTTTCTTCCACACGCTTGCGACCCTGTTGACTATTTTGAATGAAAAGCTTGATTGTTCGATGATCATGCTTCAGAAGCTTGGCAATTTTAAGAGTGCTGCATCCCTCTGCAAGATATCTCACTATTTTTGACTTTTCGGAGCCTGTCAAGTCCTTCTTTTGACCCATTTTTCCAAAGGAAAGGACATTGCCTAATAATTATGCACACCTGATATAGGGTGTTGATGTCATTAGACCACACCCCTTCTCATTACAGAGATGCACATCACCTAATATGCTTGATTGGTAGTAGGCTTTCGAGCCTATACAGCTTGGAGTAAGACAACATGCATAAAGAGGACGATGTGGTCAAAATACTCATTTGCCTAATAATTCTGCACTGTCTGTGTATATATATATATATATATATATATATATATATATATATATATATATATATATATATATATATCCTTTTGTAAGAGGAACTACTTCTACCATTTATTCACATCTGCAGCTGATGTCAGAACATCAGAAACCGTTGCTTCTTTAGAAACGTAATTTTAGAGCTCTTTACAGCTATTAGAGTATTTGAATTTTTATCTAGCAGAATGTCTAAAGTGATGACAAAACAGGTGATTTTGCTGACATTTTAAGGTTATAAGGCTGAACGGCATGAAATGCCATCAGTCTACAGAGATTTCCCAGTATTTCTCTGTTGCAATCGGAATATCACAATAATTAACCCGAAAAAGCCAAAGCAGCGCAAAAACCAGCCAATTACTGTTGGCAAACAGATGGTTTGCCAACAGGTTTGCCAAGGTTATACAAAAAGTGGCCAACACAAAATACATCCTGATATGCGAGTCCCATCTCACACTCAATACACTACAATTACTATAGTATAAATACAGCACTACAACATACCAAAGAGAGAGATCAACTTAGAATGTCACTCACCAATTTTATGATGTTTTGAATCAGCTGTAGTTTGTAATTTGCACTGTTTTTCTCCCCTAAGGACTTATGATGCGGTCTCTGTCGCCATCTTGTGGCAGAACATCAACCGTCTTTGCTCTGCTCAATGACAGGCTAATGGCCGTGAAAGTGGTGAATCTCCAAAATTATAAATATTTAAAATAGGCACTATCCTTATAAATAAACTGCAAAGTTGCAATCTAAACGACTACATTCTCGCCTTAAAAATGTCAAAAGTACATTGTTGTCCAACAGCTGCAATGTTTGTCAAACTGTAGTGAGATTACTCATCTGCTGTCACTCTATGTGGGTGGAGTAAAACACAAGGGTGAAGAGGTTGTATGAGTGCTGTTATTGTGGGAATATTACCCATCTATCAGCCAAACAGATTCGAGAACCAAACAGAACTGTTGTATAAATAAATTAATTACAGTTTAGTTGGTCATCAGCAGACAATTTATGGTCATAGTAAAATTGTAATCAATATTATTAACTGATTTGGTGCTTAATGTTTTGTGAATTTGATCTATTAAAACAGATCATTACTGAACAAAATAATTATTCTCTATATAAAACATACATAGATCTAATATATAGATAGCACTACAAACTAAAACAGGCTTACAAGGCTCATTTTGGAGCATTGTTAAATAATTTTTTGTTGTAAATCAGTTCAGTGATGCATATGTGCTTGCAGAATAAATAGACTAGGTGCTGTGTATAAGTGATAATGAGGTAAATGTGGCCAGTGACCATTGCAGTACAGATGATGCAGTGTAAAAATAGAAAATGTGAGAATGTGACTTGATTGATGCAGCACACTTGCAAGACAGGTGTGATAAACACAGGAAAGTGCAGTATGGACACATTTTGAAATGTACACGTTATAACGGGTGTAAATGACTGTAAGTGGCCACTCCAGCCAAAATCACATGGTAAAAATAGCACTGAGTGGCATGCTGTTATAATAAGAAGTTCAAATACTGCTAAAATAGTGCAAATCTGCAAAAAAAAAAAAAGTCCAGTACAGATTGTTCAGCTACAAATGTGGAATTATGTTGTTAATTTCTGCCATGATGAGAATATCACAGTCATTTTACTTCATTCTAAAGCAAGCTCTTTAAGTGTGTATTGTTATTGTAATATAATTATCAAGGGTTAATCGAGTGCTGTATTAAATGCAAGGCTTATTTAATTGATTACAGCTGTTCATTTGTTTTATTACTCGCAACAATTATATGCATCGATCTGTGGGATTTCATTTAGATTGAATATAACATTAGCATAATGACCTGAACATTAATCATATGCTTTATGGATCAGTTTATTTCCCCCCTCTGTCATTTACGGTTTAGCTGAAAGTAAGCGTAGGTTCTTTTTCATTGGTGTAATTAATTGGTTTGCTAGAAGATTAGTCGGTAACGATTAGTGATGTGTTGGAGTGATGGAGCAGTTGTTAGAAGAGTGATTTTCTGTCTGCAGACCTCCGAGGCTCATGGGTGAGGGATTTGTGGTCATGCAGTCGAATGATGTGGACATTTACTACTACCAGGATGAACCAGGTAAGCAAGTCTTTCGTTATTTATAAGTACGAGGATGTTGTTGGTATATTTGCATTAACAGTGGGCCATTTTGTTGCACACTACTGGTTAATATTTGGGGATCAGTAAGTCTGCTTACCAAGGCTATTACTTGATCAAAAGCTTTGACGTTTTATAGCAATTTAAAATAATAAACAAACAAAAAACAAATTGATTGTAGTTTAAGCATGTTTGTTTTTGCTGGGTTCACACCAAACGCGGAGAACAGTTTCACTAGCTCTAGTTTACTCAGGGAATGTTTTTCTCTTCACGCAAATTTTTTGCTTGAATTTAATTATTTGAACTTGTGCGGAAGACGCTTTTGAGGTGAATTCTGCATTTTTGCTGTGACCGCAGTGGCAGATTTAGGTATGGGCAATATGGGCGATCACCCGGGGTGGCATCTTGCTGGGGGCGGCATGGGAAGACGATGCAAAAGAAAGAAAAAACAAAAGCATGCCCCGGTAAAAATCATATGCGCCTCCAGTATGCTTTGAGATACAATTTATTTTATGCAAGTGTATCAATCCCAAGAGTAGTAGACTAATCCCAGAATAAAGACTTTAGGGGCCGTATTTGGCGTCTTTTGTAAGCGCAAGTTTGTTTTTCTCTATGTGCAACAAAAACAACGCTTGTGCAAACAACTGTATACGCACAGAGAACCATTCCCGTGCGCCTCACACACGCTGCTCCTGATCCAAGTGTGAGTCCCAGTTGCATGCTCATACTTTTGCGAGTTTTGCTAGTTGACAAAACTGAAGTTATAATATAATGACAAAGCATGGCTATGAAGCAGAAAGAAGGGATAAAGAGTCAGGGAAGTAAGACTACATTAATTCTTGGCCTCGAGTCGAGTCTAAGATGGACAGATAATTCTATAAAACATATATATTTTTTGTATTCTATTGAATTGTCAAAATTAATATTCATGCAAAAGATTTTTCTAGTGATCTTAGCATATTACTCCAGTTTTGTCTTTACATTGCTTTCCAGTTACATTAGGATTGATTTATGTTATTTATTTAGAATAATAATTGTATAACAACAACAACAGTAATAAACTTGAGAAATTGTTCTTTCTGCATCATTCGCACCTTGCGGTTATAATTCACCTCTATTCGCATGTTTGCGTATATGGGGTGGTTCGCCCAGGGTGCTATTCAAGCTAGAACCGCCACTGTGTGAACGCATTGTTCTTTCTGCATCATTCGCACTTTTCGCTTATAATTCGCCTCTATTTGCATGTTTGCGTTGTATGTAATTTTCTTCGACGCAAATATTTAATTCTGCATTTGGTGTAAACTGTTTGCATAGTTACTCCAGTCTTTAGAGTCATATGATCCCTCAGAAATTATTATAATATGCTGACTTGCTGTTCTATTATGATCATTTATTGCTACTTAATAATTATTAAAGGTTCTTACATTTAGCAGTGTTGAAAATGTTATCTTTCTGCATAGTTTTATGGAAAATGTTTGACTTTTTAGGATTCTTTGATGAAAAAAGTTTAAAATGGCATTTATTTAAAAAATTGTTTTCCTTAATAATTTTTTATGTTCTTGATGAGCAAACATAAAAAAAACTGTTCTGTATCACAATTTTTACAAAAATATATAGCAGTGTAGTGAGTGGGCGGAGCCAAGAGCTCTGGGAACGGGATGAGGCTGGTGCTTGAGTGATGATGTGAAGCACCTTAGTTGCGCACCGGCCTCGAGTCCTACAGAGGAGCTCTGGATTATAAAAGGAGGAGAGACAGCAGTGGAAGATGAGAGAGGACCAGGCCTGGATGTGATATGTTTTGCTTTTAATTGAGTTTTGTTGGTTTTTAGTCTGTTTGTTTTATTTTCTCATTAAAATTATTTAAACGTTTGTCGGTTCGGAAATGATGATTTCTGACAGATCATTTTACATTATGATAATAATTGACAGTTTTTAATCAAATAAATGCAGCAGAATAAGCTTCTTTTAAAAACATATGGAAATCTTACTCCTTTGAAATACTAGAGTGGCTTCACATAAATGCATTTGTTTATTTTAGGTTTGGTCCCAGAGGAACTGGAGAATGGAGATACAGAAACCTGCTCTGAAGATGCCAAACTGCAGGACTTGCCTCCCTGCTGGGGTTTGGACATCGTATGTGGCAAAGGAACAGACTTTAACTATGGCCCGTGGGCCGACAGACAGAGGTACGCACACACTCACACACATGATTTTGTAATTCAACCGTCTGTTTAGAGCAGTTAGTAGTTTGTATCTCAGTTTTGAAAAATGTTACAGAAGTGGGCATGGTAAAGCTGCGGAGTAAAGGAAATGCAATGGGGAGATGGCCATTAAAAATGTTTATGCTTATTCATCAAGCACACATAAAATGTTCATGCAGTGTCTTCAGATTAAGAATTACGATTATTAAAGCTTCCCACAAATGCTCAGCGCAATTCACAATTATGTACAATAATATGCATTATAAACACAGTCATTATAAACATTATAATGTTATTGCTACACTGCATTATAAACACATATACACAATGACTGATAAAATATAATCTGCAGGTTTTATAAATGTATTGTAAACATATAAATGTATAGGATTTTGTTTATGTCCAGGGTCTCCATTCTTCCTGGAAAACCTGGAAATCATAGATATCGTTTAACATTAATTAACATTTTTATATTTTCTGTTCTGTGAAAATGAAAGGTTCATTATCATGGAGAAGTCTTGTTGTCTTTAAAAACATAAAGTTAAGTAAAACAAAGTAAAAGTAAAACATAAAGTTAAAGTAAAGTAAAAAAAAGGTACTTTAAAACAATAAAAATCAGAATGTGCTTCTTTCAGGGACACAGCTTCTTTTTGCAATATTTCTACGTTTGCAACATTCTGTTTGTTGATATATTAATATTATAGATTATTATTGGTGATTGTTGATATCATTTTATTAAATAGTTATTTGCTTTGACATGATTATATATTGTTACAACCCCTCAAGTGTGGGGTTGCACACTTGAGCTGAGGATTTGTTTACGCAGAAACTCAAAATTAAATTGTGCTACAAAGTAAGAGTAGACAACAAGAATTAGTGAACAAATGATAGTGATTCATTTACAAAAAGTGATGGTAAATCAGTGAGTGAGATATATACAGTATATACAATGTCAGAGACCATAAACAACTAAATGTTAGAAAGACTGGCTATGGGTGGTGCTAAAGAAAAGAACTAAACAGTCTTACTAATATTCACAACAAATCCCCTCTTATCTAATAAACAAAAGATATGAAAAATAAATCTTCAACATCAATGATGTCGTATCTAATCTACACTGACTAACAATTAAACCAAAAATACACGGGTTGGCACACACCCTCTTACCTGGTGTATCTCTAGACAGTGGTTAACCTACGTGTTGAAATGTTTGTCACGTGACGTACTTACCTACTATTCTTTTTAATTTCAACCAAGGTTATAATAGTTTTGGATTTTTCATTAGTCTTAGTTTTTATTTCGTTTTGACTTTTTGTTTTCAAATTCAGTTAGTTTTAGTTAGTTTTTAAAGGCAGATATACAGGTTTTATTAGTTTTTATATTTTAAAATAGCTTAGTTTTAGTTTAGTTTCTGTTAGTTTCAGTATTAGTTTTATTTATTTTTTTTCTTTTGTAAATAAAGATGTTTGTTAGGTGGAATATTCAAAATCATCAGAATAAGTATTTTATAATAAAAACTCAACCAAAGATAAGTGTTTTGAAACATGTATTCTGAGGACACATGAACACTACCTTCTACCACTACTATCTACCATCCTCTAATTCAAATACAACAGCCCACAAGATATCAGCCTTAAGTACAATATGTGTGCAAGGCTGCTTCTGAGGTTGGATATACAGTAGTGATGAAAAGTTCGGATCATTTGTGACAATTTTCCCATGTCCTAAACATGCCAAATATATGTAGTCAGCAGTCATAATTTCAGTCAGTTAAAACATAACCATGATCTGAAAACTTTCTTACAATTAGCTTTTGCAACCCAAATGAAGCATGATTCACTTATTTAAAATCCTTTAAGATTTTCTGTTATGAAATAAACTTCCGTTTTTTCACCAGATTCTCTCATTTAGGCCCTCAGTTTACCCTCGCTGCAGTTGTTTAAGTTTAGTTCAGTTTCAGCAGGCCGTCATGTACTGTTTGTGTTTGGTTCACTGAATCATGCATGTGCAGTATTAACGATTCACAGGTTCTCAAATCTGATCTCAGTGTACTGTTCTAATAACTGAATAACATTATATATTGGTTTATTTCGAGTCAGAGGGGGGTATCAGGCATGTTAAAAGATAGTTTGTGGATAAGTGCTTACTGGAGACGCGAATCATTTCAAACGATTCAGTTCGATTTGGTGAACTAGTTCAACCGGTTCACTTAGAAGATCGGTTAAAAAGGATTCGTTCACGATCGCCATCACTAATACAGAAATAAAACCGATTATTGGGCACAAATGTGTTGAATTAATAATTTTAAGTCTCTATAATTAATGCTGTCACCGTGCTGTTGTCATGTCCACTCGTTGTTTTTGTCGCGGGAGCAACAGCGAGGACTGACTGGAGGAGAATCTTTGGCTTGATCTGGCCAATGGCATCACGGACTTCGATGTGCGGTACAGGTCAAACACCTGGCAGCATGTAGTAAATAGATTTACTTATAAAAGGCATACAGTAGGCTTATGTTTTACATTATACATTTATAAAGACGATAATGAAGGACGTTTTTACTATAATTTTAGTTTGTTTCAGTTAATTTTGTATGTACACAATACAGTTTCAGTTAGTTATAGTTTTTTTTAAAAACTTTCAGTATTGTTTTTATTTCAATTAACGAAAATTATTTTAAATTTTAGTTTTCGTTTTTCGTTACTATAATAACCTTTACCGCAACGAGAAAACATGAGGATTGGGAAGGAATGGCGAAACAAGGGTAAGAACAGACAGTAACAAACTCAAACAACAATAACAAAGTGTAAATCCAATAAAGATGAACAACATTAACAATCGGGGCTATCAAGCTATCAAAATACTAGCAAAGCACAAATGCAAAACCATACACAGCGAGGCGAAATACTAACGATCAAAGACAGACTAAACAGAAACCAAAGACTGACAAACTGCTGAACTGAAGGCTTTTTAAAGCACAGGTGGCATGTGGGGATTGGCTGGGACTGGAGCAGAGTTGTGAAGCAGAAATAATGGGATTGGTTGTAGCAAGAACAAGCGAAACAGCTAATCACCGACAGCAGTAGGCGGAGCAAGCACGTTAGTGGACTGGATGGTAGACAGAAACACGCAATGAGACACGAAATACTAAATAAAATAAACAAATATGTGCTGGCATGTAACTATATATTCATTCATTCATTCATTCATTTTCTTTTTGGCTTAGTCCCTTTATTAATCTGGGGTAACCACAGCGGAATGAACCTTATCCAACATATGTTTTACGCAGCGGATGCCCTTCCAGCTACAACCCATCACTAGGAAACACCCATACACTCACATTCACACACATATGGACAGTTTAGCCTACCCAATTCACCTATACCACATGTCATTGGACTTGTAGGGGAAACCGGAGCGTAACTATATATACTGTATATGTATATTAATTTAAAGTGTGTGCACTCTTTCTAAAAAAGAAAAGGTGGTAAAGTACTGTGAGCGAACTGTCAATAGCAACCTACATAGATCATAAAAAATGAACAAGAGAGAATGTCAGAAAAGTAACTGTAGCACATATAAATGCACTAGAACATAAAAAAGTCTATTCCTAGTCTTTATCGATTCTTATTTTGCAGTGTTTATTTAAGATCTGTGCTTTTTTATTTATATCAAGGAGCTCACAAGGTGAATGAATCATTTGTTTGTAACACTCGGTGTATATAGATGAGAATTTATGCCGTGCAGAAACTCTTTCAAAGCAAAAACAAACACTTACAATCCACAAACGTGCCTCTCACATAATGTTCTTAATTTCACAGTTTAAAGCTCTTATGAAAGGAAAGCAGTGCACGCTGTACTGAATAATAAAGTGAACAATACTCTCACTGAATAGGCACACGCTGTTACATGAATAATTATGAGACACTGACACGTCATTGATTACTGGAGCCATTTGCGACATCATAATCTGTGTCGTCAACACAATGTTTATTTAACCCGATTATTACATTTGAAATGATTGATTATTAATTTATAACTAAAATATGACATATTAATTAACCAGTTTTGTCATATGATTAAAAGTAATGAGTTCTAGCATTGTGTTAAAAGAGGAGCAACACAAAAAAATAGCAGAAAATGAGGCTTTGTGTTTAATGACACTTCTGTTGATCTTCTCGGTAGTGCTTTATGATAAATATAATTACTGATGTGTATTAGACAGTGCCATTATTGAATAAAGGCAGTAATTCTTAGACTTTAATGTGCTGTACTATAATAAACTCTTTGCACTTTGATTTGACCCCTGCAGAGATAGCCTGTGGAAGTTCTTTTTGCCTGCCGACTATCAGCCAATGAAAGTAAGCGAAGTTCCCACACCTGGAAAACCACGCCAGATCCTTGCCTTCGAACTGCGAATGAACATCATAGCTGATGCGACTATAGATCTGCTTTTCACCAAGAACAGGGTATTTGCACACATACAGAACACGCCTAATGATTCATTTTCTAAATGGCACACTCTTTTGAGCAACCTTTTGTTAGGACAAAGTTCATAGGAACTCGAAATCCTGGAGAAGAATGTGCACCTTATTTATTCTTTGTTTACTTTGTTACTTTGATTAACCCGTAATCCGTTTGGCTTCACAGGAGACTAATGCTGTCCATGTGAATGTAGGAGCAGGTTCTTACCTCGAGGTCAACATACCCATGACTGTTGGGGAGAATGGTAAAAATTGAAAAGAATTGCTTCAGTACATAATGAGAGTGACAGTTTGTTTTTGTTTAAAAGATCACTGCACTTTTTTTTGGAAATGTGGTCATTTTATAACTTCCCTAAAGTTAAACAGTTGAGTTTTACCATTTTTTTTATGTATCAGCAGATCTTTGGGCCTGGCGGGAGTGCTTTTAGCTTAGCTTAGCATAAATCATTGAATCGGATTAAGCTATTAGCCTCTCTAAAATTCAAAAAAGAGTTTTGATCATTTTCTTATTTAAAAGCTTGACTCTTCTGTAGTTACCTTGTGTACTATGACCTAGGGATGCACCGATCCGATACTTGGATTAGATATTGGTTCGATACCGCACATTTTTGCTGGATCGGGTATCGGCCAGCTGGGACCGATTCAAATGCGATCTTGCGCATACACTATAGTCTGTGTAATTTATTAGCCAACAAAAGCCTTAAGGTAGCTTATTATAAGGCACTAGAAAGGTGTCATGTAGGCCTACTATATCCCAAATGTTCTGAAGCTAAGTTTTGGAAGTGTCCGCAGATACAGGAGAGCTGCGCGGTGTGTGTCAGTGATGCATCAAGTGCTTTGTTCATGCACCGGCTGCGCAAACGCAATATGCGCCGCTCTGTAAGATTATTCTCACAATGTGTTTCTGTTTCCTCATTCTTCCAACCGAGTTTATTCATAATACTTTCAGTGCTGTGAATAGTTTTTAAAGCCCTCCTTGGCTTATTGTGGTAATTTTTTTGTCCGACAAAAATATATGAAGAATGAACATAGCTGTGCGGGCAGATGATTTGCTTTGCTCCGTGGAATATAAGGATTTAACTAATGCTCCACTGTAATTGTTGTACCACAAACCTGTCATATATTTGCTACATGTTTAATATAAGTCATAATTTGAAAGATTATGTCTTGGGCATTTGATTTTTCCTCTGCTGATGTGCTTTCATTTTCTCCATCTCACTCATGCGAGTTCATGCGAGGGAGTGATTAATATTTAAAACTGGCCTTAGAGAGTTTAGTTTAGTCTGTGTCAAACCTACAGGAAAATATCAGGTTGCTGAAGGGTTGGTTATTTTACCAGCAATGAGTGTCAGTAGTGGTAGCCTACTACAGATTTCAAAGAAAATATCTTAATATTAAAAAAGAAACATAAGCTGGACTGCAACACATTCTATCAATGTCATAACGAAAGCTCAAATAATGTAGCCTAGTTTACAGCAAGGTTGTAAACTAGGCTACATCTGGTTTTTAGTGAGATTGTGTCATCTGTCTTATACAGTAGGTCTATAGGTCTGTTATTTTTACTAAAGAAGATATATATTTTGAGTTTATGATTAGCTATAGAAACTGTATTATGTTTAAAAAAAAACAAACGGTCTGAGTATCGGTCGATACTCAATTTTGATATCAGATCGGTTCCAAAAAATGGTATCGGTGCATCCCTACTATGACCAATGGAGAAAAAAAAAAGTTGACATTTTCTAGGCCGATATGGCTAGTGTTACGTTATATTATATCATTAGTTTAATATAACCAGCTATTATATTAGCTTGTGTAATATTCAAGGAACTTCTCTGCTCTACAATTGCTTTAAATTATCAAAACTTGTTTTGGGAATTTATTGAGTGAAATCCTAATGGTCTAATTCAGGGGTGTCAAACTCTGTTCCTGGAGGGCCGCAGCTCTGCACAGTTTAGTTTCAACTCTAATTAAACACACCTGATTGCACTTAAATACAACCTGAAATCTCAAACAGAATTTTAAGATATTTTAAGACTAGATTTGATCAAGTGATTTTTAGCAGATGTCGTATTGGACATACAGAATAACTCATGTTTTTTTGCTCAAAGGAGACCCTACTCAATGTTTGTGCTACACAATTCCCTTTACTGTAAAACACATTTTACTGGACTATCCTGCTGTTAATGATTCCAGAGGACTTTTTTTAATGAACCTAAATCTCTTAAGGACATTTTTAGCAAAGTGATACCAGGAAAAAAATTATAATTTTTATCATGTATTAGCGCTAAAAATCTTATTTAATTATGTATTTATTTGTTGGTTGTTTTTGAATTGTATATTTATTATTAAAGTGTTCTTGCCATGAAAATAGCATTGGTTGCTGACATGGCATTAAATAAAAAATACATTACATAACATTGCACCTGATTGTACTAATTGAGTCCTTCAGTCTTGTTTTGAAACCTACAAGCAAGTGTGTTGAAGCAGGGGTGGAGCTAAACTGTGTAGGGCTGTGGCTCTTCTGGAACTGAGTTTGACACCTCTGGTCTAATCCTATTCAATGGTTTATGCTAAGCTAAGCTAAATGTACTCCTTCTAGACCCAAAGATTGGATAAATGGATTTAAAAATGGTAAAACTTAACTGTTTAACTCTAGGTGAACTCTGTAAAATGAGCCTATCCTCTTTTTTTGAAGGTTGTTCTATTATGCATAATGTAATGGTTTGAATATGAAAAAGATTTGCAAAGCTACATAGTCCACATTTCAAAGGGAATTCATCTCTATATCAGTAGGAATTGTTTCTGAACTTGCTCAAATGCCTGACTTGGAGTGTGTGTTCACTGATGCGTTTTTTTCTTCTGAGCTAAGCTTTTTTTTCTGATGTTGTCAACGGAAGTGTCACTTATTTAAATGGCAATAACGTACTGAGGCACTGAGTGTGCATTTTCCACAAAGTTCTGGGTGTTTACTATTTTCTAATGTTTTTTAAATGGCGGTAGAAGCCTTCACAGCTGAAAGTTTTGAAAATCGTTGGGGTTTTAAGCTGCGCAAAAACGCTTTGGTGAACACGCAGCCTTAATCCTGAGTTTTGTTCTGGGAATGTACACATCACAAGACTTAATATTAATAATTAAAAAACACTAAGTTTTTTAAGTAACTAAGGCATGAGCTGTTAAGGTTCCGCCCTCTTTTGTAAAGGGGCGGGGAATAGCAGCTCATTTGCATTTAAAGAGAAACAAATTCTTACTTGTTCTTCCACCCAAAATGGTGCATATACAGTATATTGTATATTATAAAGGATTAGTGAGTGATTTAGAAAATTCACAGACATGTTCTGGGAACACCCTAGTTTTCTGAAAAGGACATATAGGTTCACTTGGATGTAATTTAACATGACACATTATAATCTAATCTTCAATTTCGCTTTTATGTTTCACTGATTCTAATGTTATTTTGCTCCTCCTAACTCTGTGTAGGTTATTCTCCCACTGTTAAAGGCCAGTTATTACATGTAGATACGACCAGCAGTATGCAGTACAGGACCCTGCTAGAGGCTGAGATGCTAGCTGTGAGTATGGCGCATGATTTTTTATGCATTTATGAAAAGATTTGCCCTTTAATACGCTGAGCAGCTTCAAACTTTCACTGCACAAATATACGACAGTCTGTACAAAACAGATAAAGGGAACATTGCTTGCTCTAGGCAATTTGCAGTCTGACAGTAATTGTTTTGAAATTTATTGTCGAAGAAAGGAAATTTGTTTTAAAACATGAATCTCGAGAACTAATCTTTGTAATAATTCAGATATTGAATTTTGCAAAGCCTTTTTCCACTTAGCTGACATTCACCCACGCAGCACTTGATTTATTATTTTTTTTTATTTTGGGCAGGCTTTGTAGCATCAGCATTAATGTGTATTGGGGTATTGAAACAAGTGATGAATATATGTATTGAAATGTCTTAATTGGGCATGTCCAGATCCGATCACGTGATTTGAAAATTGGGCCTCATCACGCAGTTTCAGACTCGATCGGAATCAGACTTTACCTCCCGATCAGGACTGTATGTGTAACATATTTGCAGTTGAAGTCAGAATTATTATCCCCCCTGAATTATTAGCCCCCCTGTTTATTTTTTTCCCCCAATTTCTATTTAATGGAGAGAAGATTTTTTCAACACATTTCTAAACATAATAGTTTTAATAACTCATTTCTAATAACTGATTTATTTTATCTTTGCCATGATGACAGTAAATAACATTTTACTAGATATTTTTCAAGACACTTCTATGCAGCTTAAAGTGACATTTAAAAGCTTAACTAGGTTAATTAGGTTAACTAGGCAGGTTAGGGTAATTAGGGAAGTTATTGTATAATGATGGTTTGTTCTGTAGACTAACGAAAAAAAATAGCTTAAAGGGGCTAATAATTTTGACCTTAAAATGGCTTTTAAAAAAAATTAAAAACTGCTTCTATTCTAGCCAAAGTAAAACAAATAAGATTTTCTCCAGAAGAAAAAATATTATCAGACATACTGTAAAAATGACCCTGCTCTGTTAAACATCATTTGGGAAATATTCAAAAAAGAAAAAAAATTCAAAATGGTTCTAATAATTCTGACTTCCACTGTGTATATATATATATATATATATATATATATATATATATATATATATATATATATATATATATATATATATATATATATGTTTCATTCTCATTATTTTTTATTACGTTTATACTTATGTGGTGGCACAGAGTTAGATCTCTTTCTTGACTTCACACGGAAACAGCAACACGTGCAACATGGCATGTTGCAGAGACGCTATTGGTTAAATGCCAGCAAAGTAGAACACTGAAGCAGCTTGAAGCGAAAAGTGCGAGTATGTCTGCAGTCTGGAGGTATTATAAAGTTAATAATGACAACATTGCCATAGCAAACTATGAGATACAGTTGAAGTCAGAATTTTTAGCCGCCTGAATTATTAGCCCCCCCTGTTTATTTTTTCCCCATTTTCTGTTTGACGGAGAGAAGATTTTTTCAACACATTTCTAAACATAATAGTTTTAATAACTCATTTCTAATAACTGATTTATTTTATCTTTGCCATGATGACAGTAAATAATATTTGACTAGATATTTTTCTATACAGCTTAAAGTGACATTTAAAGGCTTAACTTGTTAATTAAGTTTACAAGGCAGGATAGGGTAATTAGGCAAGTTATTGTATAACGATGGTTTGTTCTGTAGACTATCAGAAAAAAATATAGCTTAAAGGGGCTAATAATTTTGTCCCTAAAAAGGTCTTTAATAAAATAAAAACTGCTTTTAGAAAGAATATTATCAGACATACTGTGAAAATTTACTTGCTCTGTTAAACATCATTTGGGAAATATTTAAAAAAGAAAAAAAATTCAAAGGGGTGCTAATAATTCTGACTTCAACTGTATGCAAACTTGGTACTGTCGGGTATTTTAAGTTGAGGTGCTATTTGTTTTTATATTAGATTTCTTTTAATATTTACCGTTGAACCAAAACCAAGACCAAAAGTGAAGAATTGATGTTATTTATTACTTGATTGCTCAAGCTACCTCACAAAAGTGCTCTGTTGTTGAATGTTAAAATAAGGTGAATTAAATAATAAATAAGGAACATCCTGGATCTGTTTCTTCACTTTTCTTTATTCTTTTTTTTATATATTCTAGAAGTATCGGATCGGGTTTCGGTAGATACTCAAAATCAAATGACTCTGACTGGAGGGCACAAAAAATCTGATTGGGACATCCCTAGTATTAATAATGATTGTAGAACTGTCCTAAATTCCTAAATGCTCAGCTAACTTGTTCAGTTAATAAAATGAAATGTTTACCCACTCCACTGCACTTTATGAAATCTTCCACGCAACTCCGATATCTTTGGTTAAATATTTAAAGAAGGGCTTCTGAATTCACAAAATTCTCTATGATTTATCCTTAACCTCATATCAAAGTTTTCCAAACACATTACAGAACACTGTAAGCCATGTCTCGTAATTTAGGTGTAAACTCTTTGTTCCTTTTTACAAATGATCCTTTTTTGCTGTTTAAACTGTCTAGATATGGTTTGAGCTGTAATTCTCTAAGAAAGGAGCTCAGCCTAATATTGCAACAAGAGGGCCAGGAGGAAATCAGTCTTAAGTACTTTTTAGCAAAAAGAAAACACCCCTGTCCAAAATTGACAATTTTTTTAACAAAATCAAAATAAATGTACAAGTTCAAACAAATGCAACAAATTTCACAATACATATGTTAAACTAACAAAAGATACATTTAAATGGACCTCATGCATCTTCAGGGTGGCGCTGAATAGGTTTATAATTTTTTATTTTTCTCTTTTTTGCTTTAGAAATAAGTGATGAATATATATTTTGAATTTTAGTAGTGATGATTGTAAAATTGTCCTAAATTTCTTACATTTTCAGCTAACTTTTTATTGGCTTAAAAATTATATTTCCCCGAAGCACCTCATAGCTTCTTCAAATACTAAATCTAAAATAAAATTTAAAAAAACAAGCCATTCTGCATGATAACATCTGTTGTATGTTTTTTGTTTTCAGTTTCATGTAATAGCCAGTTATCCACGCGTGTGGAACATGCCTCAGTCCTGGCAGTGTGAAATTGAGGTTTACAAAGCCACGTATCACTTTATCTATGCACAGAAAAACTTCTTCACAGGTGATGTTTCTCTCTTATCTGTAAGTCCCTGTGTGGTGAAGTGTGTCCTCGAGCTGACCTCCTCCTGTTGTCATCTGTAGATCTGATCCAGGACTGGGCCAGTGACAGTGAACCGGACATCTACTCATTTGTTCCATATTCATGGAAGTTTAAAATACTTTTTCACCAGTTTGAGATGATTTGGGCCGCCAATCAGCACAACTGGATAGACTGCTCCACCAAACAGCAGGAGAACGGTAGGAGAGTTTCATAACAGATGCACTGCGTTAAAAACGAACATATAGTTTTACAAAAATAAACACAATAGGTAATCTAACAAATTAATAAGGCCTTTTAAACATGCATGCATACAAGTATAAAATTAATATGGATATACAGTACTACTCACTAATCAACAAACTGGGTATAATGTCTCGAACTATGGTGGTTTTCAATGGGTTATGAATAGTCGTGATAGTAATAATAATAATATAATAATTTTATGAGTGACTTATTTCTTTATTTTTTTATTGGTTGGTTGGATTATTGATTGATTGATTGATTAATTTATCTTTGTCAATTTAGGACTTTATAAATGTATCAATTTATTCACAAATTTTATTTTATTTTTTTAAATACTATTTTATACATGTTATCTATTTGAATATGTGTTTGTGTGTTTAATAATAATAATACATTTTAATAACATATTTATTTGCATAGCACCTTTAATACAAGAAATGCAGCCCGAAGCAATTAATAAAAATGCACCACAAAAGTTCATGTGAGAACAAATAAAACACCTTAATAGATCATAAGATGAAAAACATTTTCGAAAAGTAATAAAATAAGAACATTTAAATAAACAAACTGCATAATGAAAGCTTATTAATAATAGAAGAAAACAATACGTAATGCTTCAGAAAGAAAATTAAATGTTCGGTAATGTCAAGTAAACAAAAAAAAATTCTTTTAAATAAATGACAGGACTTACAAGACTAAATATAAATGCATGGTATAAATGATGTACACATGTATATGAGCAATATCACACTCGTAGCAGTGTTATATGGCTGTATATTGACACTGGTGGGAGGCTTGTGTTGGCTCGAGGCTGCAGACCAAGTGCCTTAGAGTCCCACCTGTGTGGTATACAGCTATATCGCGCTGCTACTTGTGTGATATTGCATTTATACAACAGTTCTATGGCATAATCATGTATATAAAAAAGAAAATCATACACAGAGAGTCTCAAAACCCTTTTGTATGAGGAACTACATTTTTTAGCCATTCATTCACATCTGCAGCTGACGTCAGAACAGCAGAAACCATTGCTACTTCACAAATGTCTCTTTAGAATTTAGTGTTTGAATGATTCTCCTGCATAATGTCTAAAGTGATGACAAAACAAGTGCTTTTGCTTAAGATTATAACGCAGAACGGCATGAAATGCCATCAGTCTACAGAAATGTCCCAGTATTTCTCTGTTTCAATCAGGAGATCACAATAATTAACCTGAAAAAGCCAAAGCAACACCGATGACTGTTGTGTTTGCGATAAGGAAAAACGCTAAACACATGCAGGCATTTCTTCGGTCTTTCTTTTTACTGAACTAGTCTGCATTAACAACACACTACAAACATTCCTGATATATGAGTCCCATCTCACGCTCAAGGGCTTATTATGCGGTCTCTGTCGCCATCTTGAGGATAGACAACGTCAACTGTCTTTGCTCTGCTCAGTATGACAGGCTGATGGACGCAGACCTGCTGAACCTCAGAAATTAAAAATATTTAAAATAGGCACTATCCTTATTAATAAACTGCATAGTTACAATCCAAACAACTACATTCTCGCCGTAAAAAAACCCTCAAAAGTACATTATGTTGTCCAACAGCTGCAATGTTTGTCAAACTGTTTATTGATCTGCTGTCACTCTATTTGGGTGGAGTAATACACAAGGGTGAGGAGGCTGTACGACTTCTGATATTGTAGAATATCGCACAGCAATCAGATAATCAAATTTAAGAACCAGAGAGAACTGTTGTATAAAAATATATATGCATTTTTTCTATATTAATATATTAGTTATTCTGTAAGGAATGAAAAGTAGCCATTCTTGGCTAATGCTGGCACATTTTACAGTAATGTTTATTAATATGCATTGACCTTGTAAACAAATAAACTAAATATAGATATGTAGTATGTACATATTCTATTATATTCTATTCAAATAGATTAGAGTCTGAACAAAATTAATTAGTCATTTCCATATTTTCTTGTACTACAGCCTCACAAAAGACTGTAAAACAAGGAATGTGAACCATAAAATGACACCAGTCTCTCTTCTGAACATCAGTGTAAACCCTGGAGTTTTATTTTAATCTTCTCCATTTTTTTTTTGCTTCCTGAAAAACTTACAACCTGCTCATCCTCTTTGTCTGTAGTTTATCTCGCTGCCTGTGGGGAAACGCTGAATATTGACTTCACTTTGCCATTTCACGAGTTTGTCCCGGTCACCTGTAACACACGTTTCTGTTTGCGAGTGAGTGTACACCTTTATAGACATTCCCACACACACACACACACACACACACATACTGATCTGTTGTACTGAATCACATGCGATCATGCATTACAACCTTATATCACATCACGCCACCTTAAATCCACTCTGAACTGTCATCCAGGCTGAGGACACGGACATGCGCCTGTGCCTGCCTGACTGTCACCCCAGCCGGTACCCGCTGCTCACCCTTGCGAAGGATTACCAGCACTCTAAGAGCCCTCCAGACAACAATATGCCAGCAGAAGGGCAAGGAGCGCCTCCCAAAAACAGCAAACCACGCTGGAGGAACATGACTCACGCTGAGTAAGAGAGTGCTGTTGCTCTATTTCGGTCCCTGTTTCTTCGTTTTGGGCTGCCCTTTGACTTTTCTGTTGCATTTGTGTGTGTGTTTTGTGTGTGTTTGCTCATAGGGCTGGTTGGGTGGACTGCTGGAGTGTGCCGAACTTCATGCTGATTATAGATTATACTTGGCATCCTATCTATCCTCAGAAATCTGAACAGCAGCTCAAGCAATCATGTAAGTGTTTGTATTAGACCATGTAATTGTGCATAAATGTGCTGTACAGATACTTAAAGATATTATAATTTATTGTTAAGCCCAAAGCTATTCACATTTAGAGAGCATCCTCCATGTCAGCAAATCAATGAAGGAATTAAAAAATGGATAAATAAACACATACGATGCAATGACACTTATGAAAATATTAGTGGTGGGCCGTTATCGGCGTTAACGTGCTGCATTAACGCGAGAGTCTTATTGGGCGATTAAAAATAAATATCGCTGTTCATCGATTCTCAAAGTTGGGTTGGGAGCTGGGTCTATTCTACACAAGCTATGATGACTTTCACCTTGATATTTTAGCCCGGATATATACCTGGCTGAATTGCACTGTAGGTGGCGAGAATGAGTCTTCGAACCTGTGTGTATTCCTACTGTGAAATTACCACATCAAACATGACGTGCTAACATGGATGCAGTTCACTGGAGTGAATCTGATTAATGTTAGCTCCACATTTAACTACCAGGCACCTGTAGAGTTTATGCGTTCGAGTAAAACATATACAAATAAAATGGAGCGGGTGCTTTTTAAAATGAATGACGGAGAATTGAGGTCAAACCGGTGAGCCGTCTGACAAAAAAGTGCCCTTCTGAATCAAATCAGCAGGATGCCCTTCTGGATCTTTCACTTACTTCGAAGACACTCCTGACTACTCTTACATGGACATCTGTAATCTAATTATTTGCCTTAGTAGACAATAATATAATTAAGGTGTTTACGTGAAGTGCTTTCATGTAAGAGTTTTCTGTAATTTTGGGTGACTTTAACTGTAGTTCGGCAGTTTCACCTTCACTCATGAACATTTCATTCATGCCCCCGTGACAAACTGGGGTATTAGATGCAAATAAGGAGTAAGGACTGGTGAGAGTGTTATGGAATTTAATAACGCACGGCAAATGGAAAGAAAAAAACTTCTGCGTTTCGTGATGTGTGTGTGTGTGTGTGTGTGTGTGTGTGTGTGTGTGTGTTTGCGTGGTCTTTTACTGACAGCCGCGTGTGTGGATCTTGTCAGAAAATATGGCGAAAAGTCCTACATGACGGTAATAGTTTGATTGCGGTGTTTACTTCAATAATGCCACTAATGTATGCGTACTCCACATGTCTTAATTCCATTTCTGTTTAGTTCAGTTATGACTTTAGTCGGATTAAGGTAAACAAAAATCGCTGTTCCGAGCTTATGTAGGCCTACAGTTCAAAATTCATGTTTAACTACATAAACAGTTAGTAAACACAAGTACATCTTATTGAACATAATTTATTTTCATCACTAATTATCATAGTAGAACAGTTTCTCAAACAGTTTGTGATGCATTTTGGAAACAGGAGATGAGCCCCTGGTCTAATGCACCACCTGCCTTGAGAAACCTGTTCTCAAAGACTTACTTTTAGGGTGCTTTCACACCTGCCTGATTTAGTTCGGTTGAATCGCACTAGAGTTTGTTTTCCCTCTTGATGCGGTTCGTTTGGGCAGGTGAGAACGTAGTAATCGCACTCGGGTGCGCACCAAAAGCGCACCAAAAAAGCGTACCGAGACCTGCTTGAAGAGGTGGTCTCGGTACGCTTTCAAACGAACCCTGGAGCGGTTCGTTTGTGGTGAGAACATGATCCGAACTAAAACAGACCCAACCGCAAAAAGTACTGCGCCTTTTGGACTAATCCAGCTGCCGTAGTCCGATGCGCTGTCCCATCTTATGGGGTTTAGGGGAAAAATATTTGTTGACAGCGCTTTACCAACAGTTTTAAACAGAGAGAGAGAGAGAGAGAGAGAGAGAGAGAGAGAGAGGGAAGAGGGAGAGAGAGAGAGGGAGGAGGGAGGGAGGGAGAAACATTACCTGATGGATCGTTGGTAATATTTCCGGAAGATGACCATGTCGCAGTTTAGCTAAATTATTTCACGTCTTCTCCTAATGCTTTCGCCGATTGCAATGCATTAAAACATTGTTTTCCAGCCGCAGCCGCGCTTCATTCTCGAAATGTATAGTTTGTCTAAAGTAATGCATACAAACTACATAGTATACTATGACCAGGGATACTGCGTCAGCCAGGGCAGCGACATTGTGTGTCTGCCGGTTTGTTTATTTGCGGTAGCTCCACGTTAATTCTGACCAATTGAAAAGCAGCTTAGGAAATGCGTTCAATAACATCTGGCCAGTGAGTGATGTAGATTTTGTCACATGACTGCATTTTGGTTCGTTTCAACTGGTTCGGACCAAAGCAATCAGTGTGGTGTGAAAGGGACCCAAAACGGCAGAAAAATGCTACAATGTATCATTTGTTGCCCTTGTTGCCCACACATATTCTGAATGCCTTCGGCAGAATTTAAATGAGCTATTTTAATCTAGATTAATGTAGATTAATTCTAAGATCACAGCGAGATTAATCTAGATTAAAAAATTTATCTATGCCCACCTATAGAAAATATACACATTAGGGTTGCCAAAAGTATCGAATTTGGTACCAATCAGTACTGAAATTTTAAAGATGTCCATTTTCTGCTAACATTTGAGTGCTCAACAGAAATGACTGATTGGCCGTGAAGGTCATCAGTTCACCGCTCTTCACCGTTGAGTGCAAACACAGATACAGGGACTCTGAAGTGATTTAATGCCATGAAGAACAGTTGATCCATCAATAGATTGCTCATATGTCAGCTCATAGACAGACCAACTGATTGACATGACATTGAAATGCTTCAGAGTCCCTGTATTCAGTTCAATTCATCTATATTTGTATAGCGCTTATACAATGTAGATTGTATCAAAGCAGCTTCACATAGAAGATTATAGTAAATTGAAACAGTGTCAGTTCAGTTTTCAGAGTTTAAGTTAAGTTCAGTTTAGCTCAGTTCAGTGTGGGTTAATAATCACTACTGAGAGTCCAAACACTGAAGAGCAATTCCATCGATGCGCAGCTCTACAGATCCCGAACCATGCAAGCCAGTGGCGACAGCGGCAAGGAAAAAACTTCACCAATTGGCGAAAGTGAAGAATTTAAAAAACCTTGAGAGAAACCAGGCTCAGTTGGGCACGGCCATTTCTCCTTTGGCCAAACGTCTTGTGCAGAGCTGCAGTCTTGGTGCCGGAGGCTGGAGAATGCTGGACCTCAGCGAAGACTCGTCTGTCCTTGGAGCGTCACAGGAATCAGTCTCATGCTCTCCACTCTTCCATAACCATCACAGCAGCTGCTCAGGATACGGCCTGGTCCAGGATTATGAAAACCTTGGGATCATCTCGTCGCTGGTCTTGGATCGCATCAGTGACGCTGCATAGTCTGAGAGCCTCGGGATGAGTACCCCCAGGTGGAAATAGAGAATAAAGAGAATAATTAGTGTAGCTGCTGTTCATAGTGTATTTAAACAAGATGCAAAAACCTGCGTGGGGCACACTCATGCATCATACCGCTAAGTGATGCACTGAGTGTATGCCTTGCTAAAAAGATAGGTCTTTAATGTAGTTTTGAACTGCGAGAGTGTGTCTGAGCCTCTGACATTATCAGGAAGGCTATTCCAGAGTTTAGGAGCCATAAATGAGAAGGCTCGACCTCCTTTACTTAACTTTGCTATTCTAGGTACTCCCAGAAGCCCTGAGTTTTCAGATCTTAAAGAGGGGGTTGGATTGTAGCGAGACAGGAGGTTGGGTAGATAAACAGGAGCTAGATCATTTAAAGCTTTATAGGTAAGAAGCAATATTTTATATTCAA
Source organism: Danio kyathit (assembly GCA_903798195.1). Taxonomy (NCBI): domain Eukaryota; kingdom Metazoa; phylum Chordata; class Actinopteri; order Cypriniformes; family Danionidae; genus Danio; species Danio kyathit. Next base: position 20,095,980 of record LR812531.1, on the reverse strand, counting down.
TACGAAACTTAACAGGCAGCCAGTGTAAGGAGGATAAAATTGGGGTGATATGATCATATTTTCTAGACCTGGTAAGAACTTTGGCAGCTGCATTTTGTACTAGCTGAAGTTTGTTAATAGAGGATGCTGGGCAGCCAGCAAACAGAGTATTACAGTAGTCCATCCCAGAAGTCATAAAAGCATGAACTAGCTTTTCTGCTTCTGATATGGATAGCATACTTCTTAACTTAGCAATATTTCTATGTATCTGTATTTGCACTCAGTGAACATCGGTGAAGAGTATTGACCTTCATTGCCAATCACATTCATTTCTGTTGAGCATGTGAACACAATGGCCTATCAGCTGTGTTTAAGAATGTGCTCAAATGTTTGCAGGAAATAGACAATTTTAAAATTTCAGTACTGATTGGTATCGAACTCAAGACTTTTGATAACACATCTACATGTACAAATACTTAATCATACACCTCCATACTCATTTATGCGCACACACATTTACATGTGCTCACAGAAACATCTGCATATATTACACATGCATAGTTAGTATAATACAAGCTTAGATAAACTTAAAAATAAGGGTACAAATTTGCATTGTTGTAATCTCACTAGGAGATGTTGCGTCCAATCAAACAATACCTGAGTTGTGGGACCTTAAAACAATTATTTGATTTGATTTATTTACTTATAAAGCATAAATAAACACAACAGTAATTGACCACTGTGCTGTACAACAAGGTAAGAAAAATATTAAATGGATAAAATAAACCTAATATGAAAAAACACGGCAGACAAAATATACAAATAATAATACAAAAACTTATTGTGTGAAACAAATAAAATGTTTGCATACTGCTACGCTTAATGAAATCTTCCACACCACTCAGCTATCTTTGGTCACTTTTCACATTTTCAAGGGAAAAAGTGAAATCTCTTTGGTTTACCCACAGCCTTATATCTAATCTTTTGCATACATAACACATTACAGAACTCTAAGCCATGTCTCTTATTTTCGATGTTCCACATCAACAAATGTGCCTTTTTTGCTATTGCCATCCTGTCTGGATTTGATTTAAACCGTAATTCTCTAAGAAAGGGGTCTGCTTAATATGAACCTCAGTCCAAAGTTGACACATTTTTTGGCAAAGCCAAAAGAAATAAGAGCGTGTATCTTTGTTGAAGTCTGTAAATTATCTTTCCCAGAATTGAGCCATTAAGAACTGCGGATATTTTTTATTCCCTTCATGGAAATCGCTAATCAACATATTGATCATTTTTGCCATTTTCAGTTAATTTTGTTTCTGTTCTTTAATTTTCTTTGTTTTTCTACTGTCATCTCTGCGTATTTCATTCCATAAACCGTGAGTGAAAAATGTCTTTGTACTGATTTAAAATAGAGTTGCAGATACTTTTTATTCTCTTCAAAGAAAGCGCTCGTCAACACAATGATTATTTTTTGGCATTTTCTGTAGTTTGTTGTTTTGTTCTTCTTCATTTGTTTGGTTGTTTATTTTTTTACTGGCATGTCTGCGTATTGTCTTTCCAGAAATAATGAGCAATAAAAATGTCTTTGTACTCATTTAAAATAATAGAAATGCTGATACTTTTTTATTCCCCCTTACACAAGCACTTGTCAACACATTAATTACTTGGGCCATTTTCAGTAGTTTGTTGTTTTCTTCTGTCATTGTTTTTTTTTTTTTTTTTTTTTACTTTTTATGCTGTCAAACATTGGCCCAATTTGGTGTTAGAACTTTTTTTTATAACCAAAGAGTGCAAAAACAATTCAAACCTCATATACAGTATATTTTATGAGGTTAGAAAAATTAGGCTTCACGTCTACTGTTCTGATGATGAAATTTCCATCATATGTTCCATCACTATCACTAACACTGGCCTTCATTAATACTACAGATGCTTAAAACATCAGTTATTTAAAATACACATTTTTGTGTGTTTGTTTTTTAGCCTTATTTTGTATAATCAATGTGAAAATATCTGATTTTAATGTTAGGTGTGATTAATTGCAAAACCTTTTTCAAATTAATATTTGATTCTTGTTTTATTATTATCATTTAAATTATGCAAACGGTTCCAAAAACCATTAATTAAAATGTTAGTTTTGTAATGTATAAATATATATCATTTTTATCTTTTGCATAACTGTTTTTTCAGTCAAGTGTCAAAACCTTTGTCTTGTAGTTAATGCATTTGCTTACATTTATTGCTATTTTATTGTACTATAATTAATTGTACTATACAATTAACATTTACACACCTGTTTTGCAGTGTCAGAAATTGAGGAGTCCATGCTGTCCGCCCTCCGACCGCCTGAACTGGCTCCACCTGTGCCTCCTCCACCGCGAGTGTCCTCTGACCCCAGCTTACTGCCACCTGACCGTTTACACGTGGAGATGGAGCTGAGCCCAGGCTCCCACATCACCCTTTACGGCCCTCTGCTCAGAGCGCTGGTGTCCATCAAGGTACACACGCTCATTCTTTCACCTACCGGTTCAGGATTATCAAACAGAGCAGATGTTTCTAATCACTGAAACCATGCAGAATATATTTAGATATTCATTGAAGCAGAATGGGCAGTGTTGTGAGGTTTGATAAATGTAGAATCTGCTTGGATAATCTTTTTACCCCTAAGAAAAGTGCAAAAAATAGCTTTAGAAACACTCAGCTTTATGTTTAGAAATAGCTTTAGAAACAGAACAGGGCATTAGTTTACCGTCCATTTGTGTTGTGTTGAACCCAAGGTTCCTACTGGTCAAGAAATGTCTTAAATATGTGCATAAATAATGGAATTTTAAAAAGTTCACCTCCAGATATTGACATTTAAAAAAAAAAAAAATAAATAAATTGTACAAGTAATGAAATATCAAGGACTTTTGTTTGTCAATTTAAATTTTAGTTTAGTTTTTTCATGTTACACAAGTTTTTCCTTTTTAATGAAAGAACAAAAGCATCTAACATTTTACAATAAAAAATACAGATTCCAAGGGTAATTATAAAAAAAACAGCAGCTACACAATACATGGATACAAAATGTACAAACATAGTACTTAAATAAATATAGTTCATATATTTTCAAAGTACGTAGGGCTTTCTTTTTTAAAAAGTCTCTGATTCTGAAATGTATAAACATATTTCAGTCAACAAAACCATAAAATGTGTTTCTTATATTTATAAATGTGAATTTAGTTAAATAAAGTAATTAAAGATCAGGGTGGGGCCAAGCTGGAGCGCTCACTCTGGTCCCCCGGGCTCTGCAATGGTTGGGAAAATTCCAAATTGAACCAAAACAAACTATTACGATTGGCTTAAGATTGGCAATGAAAATTCAGGAAATGCAACCAACAGAACCTGGGAATCATTATTATTTTTATTAAATTTAAAAATAAAGTAATTAAATAAAACCTTACTATTTATTTCAGTGCTATTTTATTTCTTTTCTGCTTGTCAAATGGCTAAGTTCTACTAGTTAACTAAAGCAAACATTCCAGGACAATGTCAATTTCAAGACCTTTGGCTACCAAATACTGCACTTTAAATACTGGGCATTTTTATTTCTTTCCAAAAGGTAAATTATTCATTGTTACTCTCATAATGGGCATTAAATTAATTAAAAATGATAGTCAAGCTAAAACTATTTTCATATTATGAAAGGCACAACAGTTTCCGTTCATTATAGACCATAGAATTTCAGCTTTTTAGTCAGTGAAAGTCAGGAAGAGAGTGGAAAGCCTGTGTACCACTTTTGTTGCAGACAGAGTGTTAATTATCTTAAATAGATTAGCAAACAATTAAACTTGATTGGTACATTTAACTCATAAGCATGTAATATTATAAATATTGAATCTTATCCATGTGAGCTATGTAAATACAGATGAAGTGGACTAATAACTAAATTGCATAAACCTTAAACATATCATAGACATTCATGAGTAAATGTTGGCGCTTTCACTTTTTCAGATTTTACTTAATATGCACTACATTCTGGGCCCTATCATACACCTGGCGCAATAAGGCGCAAGACATGTCCGGCGCGATCTGTTGCTATTTTCAGATCGACGCAACCCTAATTTTCCCGTTTTGCACCACGTTGTTTAAATTGCAAATCTATTTGCGCTGCTTTGTGGACTCACAGGTGTTCCGGTCTAGAAAGGAGGTGTGTTAAGGTGCATTGTTGGCGTGTTGCTATTTTGAAGAACTGAAATAGACTGCGCAATTGGCCAGCTGAAAGTCCAGCACAGAGCGCGTTAGTTGTGCGCCTTAAATGCGTACACATTGCTTAATACACACAGGATGTACAGCAATATGCAAATATCTTTACAAATGAAAAAAAATTAAAAGGATTAAAATATTACAAAAATTATAATTTTTACATAAATATAAAAACCACTGTCTCCATGCCTTCACCTCAGGGGGCTTTTTCAGTTTATTCATGGCAACTTGCTTTTGCATAATGTTATTATTATTAGTAGTATTATTTCTAATATGCATATTTATATTTCTTTTAATAAAAACAAGTTTAGATTTGTCCACCTGTTAGGTTTTGGACCATATGGGGCATAAGAATAGGACGAGTGTTTGGATATAACATTGGTTTTTTGACCACACTTCATTATTATTGTTCATTTATTAATTTGCTGGAAATTAGAACTGAATTTATAAATAGTTTTGAAACAAATCTTTGCCCTTAACAAATTAAATTAAATATGTAGGCTAATGGATGTCTTCAGTGGAGTGCGTACAACATCATTTCCTTATCCACAAAAGTAAAGGAGTAAAGAATAAAAATGAAGAGAAAGAGAAAGTAAAGAGGCCGAATGGAGGAGGCTCATTCTTTATCCTCAATGCAGATGGTCTGTTTAACTGTTTTCTTGCTAGTGAAGCATTCAGTTTTTCCACTTACAAAGTCTGCCATGTAAATATCAAATGTTCCATGGCACGACGCAGCTGACTCTTAAAGGGAATGGGAGATGAGTCTCTGGTTTAATGCACTTTATTCTAAAAACACACCCATAACTCATGAAGAGAATAAGCACAACCCTCTAAGACCATGTGCCAGGGCGCAAACCATATTTTTCCGTCCTTAAAATAACAAAAGTAGATTCGTACATGCCCTTAAGGCTTTTGCCCATGCGCTTTAGACTTTGCTCCTAGATTGTTAAAATAGAGCCTTCTGTGTCCATTTGGGAAGAAAATAATGCCCTTAAAGTAAAAAAAATTATTTGCTCACATACACACAAATGCCGGTGTGTTCCTAGTGTGTACATCAGAAATGACACTATTGAAACTGAACATTGAAAAAAAATTTAAATCTATTACATTTAATCATTGAATTGTTCACCAATAATTCATCAATAAATTATTTCCAGTAAAACGCTAAAGGCATCTTGCATTATTAAGGTTAACAATTTCTTGGTTGTTGGTCAATCATGGAAATTTGTAACGCCTTAAAACGAATATTATGTGTATCTATGCAGGAAAACTATTTCGGAGAGGACGACATGTACACAGACTTTGAGGAGTCTCTGTCTAGCCCTGTGCTGAGCACCTGCTCTTCTTCATCCTGTTGGACCGGGGTTGGTCTGGAGGACAAAAGCTCTAAAGACACACCTCACCCTCTGACCCTCCGGCCCTGGGACATCACTGTATTCATCAATCTGCACAAAGTCCACGGGCGCCTTCCAACGGTTGGTACCGAGGACATCAGTGATTTCATTCAGAAAGCCATATATATTAAGAGCAATTGACATCAAGAATGGTGATTATAACAATAGATATAGCTGCAAGAAGCTACATCAAGCACACTACATGTCAGAATTACTAAATAAAGACATTTTTAAAAGATTTTAGAAAAAAGTGTCATCAGAAAATTTTAGAAATGGTAGCATGATTAAGTTGTTTGTGATTTATGACCAATAAGTGGTGCGGTCACCAGTGTCAGTGTGGAGTAATATTAATGTACACACACTGTAGTTTAGTAATCGTTTGCCAAACAATTGTAGAAATAGTTTCCTATCATGGAAAGAAAGTAATTGTGTTGCATCAACTTTATTCACAAATCCTCTCCTTTGGCCTCATGAGATTGTAAAGCATTTGTATGCACACTTCAGAATCTCACCAGAAGAAATGGGTCATCTAAGCTCTCTTTGCCTACTGAATGTGAATTAGGACATACTATTTTTCACATATTGTTTTTGTCTAATATATAGTAGGAAAGTGTGCTTTTTCAAATGTATCCACTGTCTTTCTAATTGAATTGGTTCACTTTATTTGTCGAAATAGTCACTCTGAAATGCACAAACGTTTTGCTCCGATTTCATTTATTGCCAGCAAAGCTAAAAACAGACAATATAGTGTCTAAAATGTAACTCGCTGTTACATTTTTCAGTTTGTGGACCTTTCATGGTCCCATTCCCCCTCTCTCACTCCAACTTCACTTCCTGTCTACATGTTGTTCTATCATAATAAAGATGAAAACACCTAAAACAAATATTTAAAATGGAACTGATTTAGTGTTAACTTTACGTTTAACTTTTCTACAAAATCTCTAGCACAATTCACAAACATGCTGATATTTAGGAAAACGGCACTTGCTTGTTTAATATCACTTAACCATATTATACAAAAAACAACCTATTCCAGGATATGTTTTGCGTCCTTAACGTGAATTATATCATCATTCTTACTGCATTAAAGGGTGTTTTTGAGATATTATAGGTTATAGAGTGTAATAGAGATTTTTTTAACCGATATTGCGATTTTTCGATTTGATTTGTTATTTAATTTTATAGTCAACTTTCAGCTCAATATTCTGTATCGTAGCGTCTTACTGCTAAAATGCAGTGAGTGTTAGTTAAAAAAGGAACTGAAAAGATATTAACTAAGTCTAACTTTTATTCAAAATTGTTTATAGATATTCAGAAATTAAACACTCATTTTTTTTCACAGTAATATGGCGTTAGTTATCTCCTGGTGGCTTCTTGCTGTTTTTTTCATACGGTGTAACAGCTGCAGACAACTCTGAAATTGTACTTTCCTGTTGCTTGCTTTTACTTGACTTTTTAGCAAGACACTCCTCATATAGCCGCCTTTGGTACTTTTTTAGGTGCTGATTGTTGTATTTCCTCGTGCTGTGGCAAGAATTCTGCGACAACTCTTACATATTACCTGTTTTTATTCGGTACCTGTGACTTTGAAACCACAATATTCCCATATTACAGACATGCTGTTTTTCTTCGATATGAATTAGTCTATTAATGCTTCTGAAGTGGCAGACGCCATTATCCCACTTGTTTGTTTGTTTTATAGGGGATTTTCGCATAGTTCGGTTGAGCAATTCTGATTGGACAGAATGAACGTGTGCTTACTCAATTGGCTAGTAAGACTGTCACACACAGATGGTAGTTGTGCATTTGCTCTGGGTGGGAGAAATTGTATAATACATACATATATATATTTCATATCTCAGCCTAGCTAATCGCAACCTTTCAAATCGCGATTGCGATTCAATTTCGATTAATGGCGCAGCCCAAATAGGGTTTATTTACTCCTATCTTGTTTTGTTTGATTGAATCAAAGTCAAGATTCTTTCCAATTTAATGTGAGTCTTTTGGGCATTCTTATGAATTAATGGGAGTCTTATGAATACAGCAATCGCAATAAACAAACCGAGACCCAGGTGAAAGGGTGTCTCAGTCCGCTTCCAAATGAACTCTGCTATGGTTTGTTTAAGGTGTGAATGCAGAAAGCAGAAACCTTTTGAGATTTTCAGGATCCTGTAGTTTGAGTTGTGCACCCGTGGCGTCTACTGTTGCTAAGCAACCATTTGCTGTGCTCTCCAATGAACCACCACTAACCCCAGTCTAGCTTCAACACAAGTTTTATTTATGGATAAAAGAAAATGGAGTTGCGCTGTTTGGCATTTGTCAAGTCTACCATAATAATTGAAATGTGACCCTGGACCATAAACCCAGTCATCCATCAATTCATTCATTCATTTTCCTTCGGCTTAGTCTCCATTTGAGAGGTCACCACAGCGGAATGAACCGCCAACTATTCCGGCATGCGTTTTACGCAGCAGATGCCTTTCCAGCCACAACTCAGTACTGGGAAACAGCCACAGACACCCAATCACACACTCATACACTATGGCCAATTTAGTTTATTCAATTCACCTATAGTGCATGTTATATGGACTGTGGGGGAACCCGGAGCACCTGGATGAAACCCACATCAACATGGGGAGAACATGTAAACTCCACATAGAAATGCAAACTGGTCCAGCCAGGATTCGAACAAGCGACCATCTTGCTGTGAGGCAACAGTGCTAACCACTAAGCCACCATGTCACCCATAAACCCAGTCATAAGTGTCAATTTTTTGATATTGAGATTGATACATCACATTAAAGCTAAATAAATGTCTTTCTTTTGATGTAAACTTTATTAGAATATACCAATATTTTGCTGAGATAGGGTGACGCAGTGGCCTAGTAGGTAGTGCTGTCGCCTCACAGCAAGAAGATTTCTGGTTTGAGCCTCGGCTTGGTCAGTTGGCGTTTCTGTGTGGAGTTTGCATGTTCTCCCTGGGTTCGCGTGGGTTTCCTCCGGGTGCTCCGGTTTCCCCCACAGTCCAAAGAATGCCGTACAGGTTAATTGGGTAGGCTGAATTATCCGTAGTGTATGAGTTTGTATGAATGTTTCCCAGAGATGGGTTGCGGCTGGAAGGGCATCCGCTGCATAAAACATGTGTTGGATAAGTTGGCGGTTCATTCCACTGTGGCGACCCCGGATTAATAAAGGGACTAAGCCGAAAAGAAAATGAAGGAATGAATAACTGTTTAAAAATCTGTAACTTGACTGTTACAAATACTAAATATAATAATAATAATAATAATAATAATATAATAAATAATTATAAATACTGAGGAAATCACCTTTAAAATTGTCTATATGAAGTGCTTAGTAATGAGTTTTGATATATTGACAGTAGGGCATTTATAAAATGTCTTCATGATCTTTACTCTAATGAAATTCTAATGATTTTTGGCATAAAAAATTAATAATTTTGATTTTGACTATTGACAAAAGTATACCTGTGCAACACTGGTTTTGTTGTCCAGGATCATAAATGTGTATAATACACACGTCAGGACCGCGTTTGTACTCATCTACATTTGAAATAATTCCCTGTGCGAGCAAAAGACAATATGTGAACAGTCCCTCAGAGCTACAGCAATAGTTTGTCAATAATGTTTTTTTCAGACAGCGCAGCCTATGGTTGCATGTTAAACACCTCAGGACAAGAATGTGAGCATTTCTGTCCAATAAACAGCTGAATTTAGCCCACATGTAGTTTTGTTTACAATGTTTGGTTCACTTGCAACAAGGGCAGTGAGAAAGCTGCCCCCAAAAAAGTCAACATCATGTTTGGTCCTGACCAAAGCAAGTAAACTAACTGACTTTCCTAGTGTGAATGATACAGTCTCAAGAAACATTTTTGTTTTTTGGCACCTAGCAGCTCCGCACAAAAAGTTTGGCCCGAGGAGAAATTGTCTTGTCAGAGCCTGGTTTCTCTCGAGGTTTTTTTCCTTCTCTTTTGTCAGTTGGTGAAATTTGTTCCTTGCCACTGGTTTGCTTGGTTGGGATTTGTGGAGCTGCGCATTGATGGATTTGCTCTTTAGTGTTTGGACTTTCAGTGAAAATTGAAAACCACACTGAACTGAACCGAACTAAACTGAACTTCAACTCTGAAAATTTACTAGAATTTCTAAGCTGCTTTGACACAATCTACATTGTAAAAGCGCTATACAGTAGAAATAAACATGAATTTAATTATTTGAGTGACATTTTTGAAATCGTCATCATATTGCATTGTTAAAACTCCAATTACAATCTTAGCATAGTAATATCTCGATATTTCCTTCGGGATCCATAAATCTTGTCTTCTGTCTCCCTCTGCAGCACTGTAGCAGTGACGGTCCAGAAGGTCCTACGGGCTTCATGGAGCGTCTGTGTTTCGAGATGAAGAAAGGTTACAAGGAGACCATGCTACAGCTTGTCCTCTCGCCTGTACACGTGTTTGTCAGCGATAGCTATCAGGTGGAAGTGACCTCATTCATATTCATTCATATCAGTTGCTACTATTTTTGCTAATTTTTCCCATCTGCATGTGTGTGTTTTTTTTTAGCGGCCTCCGATTGATGCCGTGTTGCGTGACGGGCATCTGAGCCTCTCGGGTTTGCAGATGAGAGCTCATGCCATGTTCTCGGCGGAGGGTTTACCGGCGGGCAGCGACACCCTAGAGTACGCGTGGCTTATTGACGTTCAGGCTGGAGCTCTTACTGGAAGAGTCAGTGTGCCACAGGTGACTCATTCATTTGTTCACTAGAAATGCGTGACGTCTGGAAAGAATCATTTATGGGAATATTTGTGGCGTGATGAACTCGCATAAAGATTCAAGCCAAATCCGTTGTTGAATTCGAATGAATGAAAATGTTTCTTTGTACTTATACAAGGTTAGCAGGCTTGTGGGTTGGAGAGAAGAAAAAAGTAAGAATGCGAAGGTTGAATTTTTGATAGAGCCCTTTTGTGAAATGTATACTGTAGTGCTGCCCACTGAGCTTCTCTTTATAACGTGAATTGTATTGGAAGGTACTGTAAACACCAATTGAAATGGTTGTTTGTATACGCAGAGGAGCATGTCAGAGTTTGTCACAGGTAATCAGAAAAATGGCATACACAAATTGTTTGTGAAATCTGTTAAAACTCCCAGAGCTGTTTAATCAAATTATGCATTCTTTGTTAGTAGGCTTTGGTTTGTGTTGGCAAGGCAGCGTGATTGTAAATCTTATAAAACAAAAATGAAAAATTGGAACAGAGCATTTTTCTGACATCGAACACACCACAAAAATAATAATGAATCAAAATTCGAGTTGTTTTTATTTATTTTATTTATTTTATAAATATTATCACTTTTTTTTCTTTCCCCCATAAATTAGGCATACAATAGCTACGCAGCCTACAAAACAGCACACATCCACACCTGTATTATCTACAATTGAAGTCAGAATTATTAGCCCCCCTGAATTATTAGCACCCGTTTGCCATGATGACAGTAAATAATATTTTACTAGATATTTTTCAAGACACTTCTATACAGCTTAAAGTGACATTTAAAGGCTTAATTAGGTTAATTAGGCAGGTTAGGGTAATTAGGCAAGTTATTGTATAATGATGGTTTGTTCTGTAGACTATCGAAAAAAAAATTAGCTTAAAGGGGCTAATAATTTTGTCTTTAAAATGGCTTTTAAAAAATAAAAACTGCTTTTCTTCTAGTCGAAATAAAACAAATAAGACTTTCTTCAGAAGAAAAAACAATATCAGACATACTGTGAAAATTTCATTGCTCTGTTAAACATAATTTGGGAAATATTTAAAAAAAAAAAAAATTCAAAAGGGGGGCTAATAATTCTGACTTCAACTGTATGTATAATCACATATACATACACACATATACACATTTAAATGACAAAAATAAATAAAATAAGTCAATGAAAATAATAAATAAAATAAAAATAACGAATTTAAACATAGAAAAATAGGTAATAACAAAAACAAATAATACAATTTAAATGTATATATAAATATATATAAAAATATATGGAGTTCAGATGCAAAAACCTCTAAATGCCATCTGAAATGTTCTCCTAAAATGACAATTTTTGTCAGCCTCTTATGTTTATGTTCAGTTATTTAACCTTAAAGGCAAAGTAAATTACTTATTTGTCACTATAAAAGTAAAATTACTGAGCCTACACACAGGAGTTGGAGAAAAATGCAAATTTTAGAAGAAAATATCAGATGGGTAGAGGTTTTTGCATTTAAACTCTTCACATGTTTACAAACAAACAAATTTAAATAATATTCATATATGGTTCCCAAATATAGGCAAAGTCCTTCTGCTATAATAAGTTAGTCTCTCCAGTCCAATACAGTTCAATATTTCTTTTTTCCCACAATTCTATGGATGGAACATTTGTTTCCAGTATAATGCAACAGTCCTAGCTTGAAGAAAACCAAATTCCAAATTTTTGTCTTTCAAATTGTATGATGTTTTTATGTGTAATGATTGACTTACCCAAGAGAATGATCATCAAAAAGTTTAAACAAACAGTTGAAGTCAGAATTATTAGCCCCCTTTGAATTTTTTATTTTTATTTTTTTAATATTTCCCAAATTATGTTTAACAGAGCAAGGAAATTTTCACAGTATGTCTGATAATATTTTTTCTTTTGGAAAAAGTCTTATTTGTTTTATTTCGGCTAGAATAAAAGCAGTTTAATATTTTTTAAAAACCATTTTAAGGTCAAAATTATTAGCCCCTTTAAGCTATATATTTTTTCGATAGTCCACAGAACAAACCATCATTATACAATAACTTGCCTAATTACCCTTACCTGCCTAGTTAATTTAATTAACCTAGTTAAGCCTTTAAATGTCACTTTAAGCTGTATAGAAGTGTCTTGAAAAATATCTAGTAAAATATTATTTACTGTCATCCAAGCAAAGATAAAAAAAAATCAGTTATTAGAAATGAGTTATTAAAACTATTATGTTTGGAAATGTGTTGAACAAATCTTCTCTCCGTTAAACAGAAATTGGGGAAAAAACAAACAGGGAGGCTAATAATTCTGACTTTAGCTGTGTGTGTGAGTGTGTGCATTTGAGTATGTGTGCATATATGTGTGCATGTACGTGTTCATTTACGTATATATGGATGGATGGATCAACGGATGGATGGATGGATGGATGTGTCTCTAACAATTGTGTAACTTTACCAATAATAATTGTAATAATAACAATAATTCATATTTATTTGCATATTGGAGTGATTTCTGAAGCATCATGTGACTAAACACTGAAGGCAGGTAATGACTGCTGATATTCAGCTTTACCATCATAAAAATGCATTATATTTTAGAATAAATTAAAACAGAAACCCCTGTTTTAAGTAGATGTATTTATTCTAAATTTATTTTAGTATAAATTAATTTTTTTTAATTATTTTTTTTATTGGAATATATTAAGAAGCCATAAAACCACATATTTAAGTAGTTTTGTTTATTCTGTATTTATTTCAGTATAAATATAAACATTTTTTTTAGAATTTTTATTGTAATGTTGTAAGTAGGGATGCTCCGATCGATCTGCCGGAGATCGGTATCAGCCGAGAATCAAAATTGAATGACTCGATTGGTACTCGCTGATCTCATAAACCGATCGCAAGTGTTTGTTTATGAGTTTATAAGCAGAGGAGAAGCCCATGCGCACCCGTATATCATACATCAGCAGCTACAGTACAACATGTGAGGAGATAAATGATGTGTGTGGTGTGAGCAATTGCTGCGTGAGTGTCACAGTAGCTAAAATACAAACAGATGTAGTGTGAACCCTGTTTATACAGTTTATTGGCACAACCCTCCAATGATAGTCTCTTTGCTGCAACTATTGTATATCCAGTGTTTCGAGAAGCTGTGACGCGAGTGGAGATATCCCCCCTACCTATTGTCCAATCTCATGACCTCTCCCAGAAGCTCCGTCAGTCTCCTGTTTATTTATTGTGGCTCCGCAACGCCGGCAAATTAGATAAAATACCCCAAAAATCATGGCGATGAGAGTGAGTGAGCAAGAGAACAGATTGGCACAACAATGTTCTAAGCTTTACAGTTGTTAGATTAAATTAATAGATAAGTAAAGATAACTAAAATCCCCCTCTCTGCTGTGGGGCTCTCCGAAGCTGTGGTCATTGTGCTGCTATCAATATTTGGAGATGAGCAAAATATGGGAATGGCCTTGCATGTGTTTTTGAAATTGTTGCAAATTTATTAAATAAAATTACCTGAAAAATCACATGTACACAAGTATTCACAGCCTTTGCCGTGAAACTCTAAATTGAGCTCAGGTACATTCTGCTTCCTCTGATCATTCTTGAGATGTTTCAGCAGCTTAATTGGAGTTCACCTGTGCTAAATTCAGTTGATTGGACATGATTTGAAAAGGCATACACCTGTCTATATAAGCTCCCAGGGTTGATAGTGCATGTCAAAGCACAAACCAAGCATGAAGACAAAGACCTCTGAGACAGGATTGTCACAACGCACAAGGCTGAGAAAGGTTACAGAAAAATTTCTGCTGCTCTGAAAGTTCCAATGAGCACAGTGGCCCCTATCATCCGTAAGTGGAAGATGTTTGGAACCACCAGGACTCTTCCTAGAGCTGGCCGGCCATCTTAACGGAGTGAACGTGGGAGAAGGGCTTTAGTCAGGGAAGTGATCAATAACCTGATGGTCTGAGCTCCAGCGTTCTTCTGTGGAGAGAGGAGAACCTTACAGAAGGACAACCATCTGTGCAGCAATCCACCAATCATGCCTGTATAGCAGAGTGGCCAGACGGAAGCCACTCCCCGCCTGGAATAAACAAAGTTCTCTAGTCTGATGAGACTAAAATTGAACCCTTTGGAGTGAATGCAAGGCGTTACGTTTAGAGAAAACCAGGCACCACTCATCACCAGGCTAATACCATCCCTACAGTGAAGCATGGTGGTGGCAGCATCATGCTGTGGGGATGTTTTTCAGCAGCATGAACTGGAAGACTAGTCAGGATAGATGGAAAGATGAATGCAGCAATGTACAGAGACATCCTGAATGAAAACCTGCTTCAGAGTGCTCTTGACCTCAGACTGGGGTGACGGTTCATCTTCCAGCAGGACAATGACCCAAAGCACACAGCCAAAATATCAATGGAGTGGCTTCACAACAACTCTGTGAATGTCCTTGAGTGGCCCAGCCAGAGCCCAAACCCAAATCCTATTGAACATCTCTGGAAAGATCTGAAAATGGCTGTACACATTCGCTTCCCATCCAACTGATAGAGCTTAAGAGGTACTGCAAAGAGGAATGGGCAAAAATTCCCAAAGACAGGTGTGCCAAGCTTGTGGCATCATATTCAGACAGACCTGAGGCTGTAATTGCTGCCAAAGGTGCATCAACAAAGTATTGAGCAAAGGCTGTGAATACTGATGTACATGTGATTTTTCAGGGTTTTTATTTTTAATAAATTTGCAACAATTTCAAAATATTTTTTCACATTGTCATTATGGGGTATTGTGTGTAGAATTTTGAGGAAATAAATGAATTGAATCCATTTTGAAATAAGGCTGTAACATAAAAAAATGTGGAAAAAGTGAAGCACTGTGAATACTTTCCGGATGCACTGTAAGTGGAGAAACCTCTACTTAAGTAGGCCTATTATACTTAGACTGTAAATGTGCTTTATGCAATGGCAAAGTTATATAAAGATTGAAACATCAGAATCAGTACTCTGTAACGGCTGATCACCAAGACAAGAAATCGGTACTCAATATCGGCTGTAAAAATCCTGATGGGAGCATCCCTAGTTGAAATGAATACACCGTTTGATAATGGTAACAAAATGCATTTTATTAATATAAAATTAACATAATAACAATTGATAGAACACATTTATCTATAAATATAATCTAAACAAATTGGGAAGCTTTGCATGTTTTGATTCTTTAAAAAGCTACTGACTGATAGAGAGATTAGAGAGTAGAATGAACGCTTGTTGAACTCTTCTGTCAGCATCAGCCACTGCTTGTTTGTTTGTGTTGGAGCAGATCTGATCTGGCTGTGTTTGTGTTTCAGTGTGCGTCTCTTCTGGAGTGGGGCGAGAGCTTTGTGTTTCATGTAATGTCCCGAGAGTTTCAGCTCGAGCAGCCAAAACCATCTGTCACCTGCCAACATGGAGTTGATCGTAGACTCTGTGATGCCAAGGTACAGAAGTGCACATATGCACATGCACACACACAACCGTGCTGTCATATTTGCGTCAATTTCAAAGTGACTGCATAACTGAGAGAGTGCATATGTGTGCGTGCGTGGGTGTGTATATGTGTGTGTGGGAGTAGCATGCAGGTCTGCCAGGTCACTGTCGCACATCAGAGGATCTGAAGTACACCATGACTCGACTGACGGTTGATGGAGCACAGATTTTCATTGTTGAACACGGCTGTGCTGCCAATATTAAGGTTAGTAACTGAAGACACAAATATTGATTATATGCACACTGCCAGTCGAAAAAGGCATGTTTTTGAAAGACTTCTCTAATGCTCACCAAGGCTGCATTAATTTATTCAAAAATACAATGAAATAATGTATTATTGTATATTATTATTGCAGTTTTGAAGTACTGTTTTCTGTCTTAATATACACTGCTCAAAAAAATAAAGGGAACACTCAAACAACACAGTGTAACTTCAAGTCAGTCACACTTCTGTGAAATCAAATTGCCCACTTAAGGCTCATTTATACTTCTGCGTCAAGCGTACGCTTATGCTCGGGCGCAGCCTATACGCGTGGTCTCATAGCCCTCGTCTTGGTTGTCGGTGACGCTGACGCGCATCTCTCAAATAACGTAACTACACGTCGCAATGACGCGTAGCGCAAGCTCTGTGATTGGTCGGCTTGGTAGTGCTCACGAGTGTGGGCGGTGGTGAGAGCAGCACGAGCCCGGTCAGGGTCTTAAAAAGTCTTAATGTCTTAAATCTCAAAAGCTAAATTTTCGGCCTTAAAAAGTCTTAAATCTACCAATACATTGTGTTGTAGGATGGGCTTTAAATTAACACCCGCCAACCCGCCAAATGCGGGTAGATTTCAGCTCTGGCGGGTTAGACAGACACCTCCACTGGTTGGAAATCATTATTAAATTGTAGTTTTCTTAAAAGCAAGGTTTGAAAATAAGCGTGGCCCAATATTCGTGCAAATGGGATCTTAGAATCGAGAAGCAGCACGACTGACAAAAATAACTGTCTTCGCGCGAGCAGAAAGCAGGTAAATACAGAATGAGAGGATGATCACTCGCGCGCACAGATGATGTGATGCGCGCGACTGTTAAAAAGAGCGCGCGCTCCCGTTTACTTGCGCGAAACAACCGTGCCTAGAGGAAGTGCAACTGGTGTGATCGGTTCCCTTTGAAATAGACTGGACAAAGAGCGATGATCGTGCACCCACAGTCCTGCTGCTTTCAAGAGCTCAAGATTTTAAAAAAATACACATATTCTTTTGTAAGCAGCAGCGGTCACTGCTTTCATTTGAATGATTCTTTGAACAGATTATTAACAGGCCTATATTAACCGTGTGCACGTGATCATCCTTTCATTATCAAACACGGAATGTTTCACCTGCTTTCTTTTTCTTACATTTATTTTTGTTAATGTAGTTTAATTATATATTTTTACATTAACATTGCTTTATTGGGAGATTACTCCCCGTTTATGTGTAGTTAACTGCTGATCTGGGACTTTCAGCCAGGACAGATCACTGTGCATATTTTAGATACATGACAATAATTCTTTTTTTAAATGTAATGTTTTTTTTAAAGAAAAGTTTTGTTGAATTAAAAAGTGCACCTATACAGCTATATTTTCCTTGTTTTGACACATTAAAAAATTGTGGCTAAGAAATACTTTTTTGGTGTGTTCAGAGATAAATTTGGTAAATCCTTAATTTTGAGTTCTGAAAAGTCATGTGAAATAAAAACTGATTGCATTGAGACACAACCCATTTGCTCATGCACAATGAGCAAGCTAATACACAATGCACACAAGAAGTTAAATGAATGAGAAGGCATGTGGACATAACACAACATCAAAGTCAAGTCATGTTAGCATGTCAAAGTCAAATTTATGCATATAAAATATATTTTCCCAACAAGAAAAGTGTGGCTAGTGAAAATGGCGAGTGGCTAGTAATGTTGAAAATCTACTAGCCACAGTGGCTGGTGATCAAAAAAGTTAATGTTAAGCCCTGGTTGTAGGTCTTAAATCTTTTTTAACAGGTCTTATTTTTCCATTGTTCATGTATAGCTATCAAATCTGC
This sequence comes from Danio kyathit, assembly GCA_903798195.1. NCBI lineage: Eukaryota > Metazoa > Chordata > Actinopteri > Cypriniformes > Danionidae > Danio > Danio kyathit. Next base: position 20,078,009 of record LR812531.1, on the reverse strand, counting down.
CCATTAACATACAATCATACATTAATGTATGCTTACAATCACCAACAATCCCAATCTCAATCTTTTTTTTTTTTATTTAAATAGCATTTTTAACTCTATTTACCATAATGTTTTAATTACTTTCCTTACAGTAACATTTGATTAAAAGTTCTCCATTTATTTACTGCAGATACTGACCTGACCTATATTTTTAAAATTATATTATGATATTGTATTATTCAATGTATTAAATTCTAATCGTTTTGTGATAGGGCAAGTGAAAATCTTTTCCAACTGGGATATTCGAAAAAAATCCTTAACATTTAGCCTTGTATAAGTCTAAAATTTCTTTAAAAGGTCTTAAAAAGTCTTAGATTTAACTTGGTAATCAATCACAGAGCTTGCGATATGCGTCGTTGCGACGTGTAGTTACATTTTTTGAGAGGTGCGCGTCAGCAAAAGCAACGGCCACTGTGAGGGCTATGTGTCCATGCGCAGAAAACCTGCAGAAACCCTGCCGATGGAGCGAGTGTTTACAAGTGTCGAGTCGCGTGAAGGAGCTCCAGATGGAAAGTTTTGTTTTGTGTTTACCTTATGATCAAAGTTGTTTCACGTCCGCCGGTTCCCACCTCAAAATGAGCGAGTTTGAGCTGCTTTTTCATTAAGGTAGCATTCAGAAAAAATAAAACACCAGCAAAGAAACTCGACTCAGAGGAACATAAAAACCTCACTGCCTGCTAGCGAATGCTACCTTAATTTAGAGGTAGCTCAAACTCGCTTATTTTGAGGCGGGAACTGGCAGACGTGCAACAACTTTAATCATAAGGTAAACACAAAACAAAACTTTCCAGCTGGAGCTCCTTCATGGGACTCGACACTTGTAAACACTCGCTCCATCGGGCTTGCGCGGCTCTCTGTTCCGCCCACACTCATCAGTTCTACCAAGCCGACCAATCACAGAGCTTGTGCTATGCGTTGTTGCGACGTGTAGTTACATTTTTTGAGAGGTGCGCGTCAGCAACGGCAACGGCCACTGTGAGGGCTATGTGTCCATGCGCAGAAAACCTGCAGAAACCTTGCAGATGGAGCGACTGTTTACAAGTGTCGAGTCCCGTGAAGGAGCTCCAGATGGAAACTTTTGTTTTGTGTTTACCTTATGATCAAAGTTGTTTCACGTCCGCCGGTTCCCACCTCAAAATGAGCGAGTTTGAGCTGCTTTTTCATTAAGGTAGCATTCAGAAAAAACAAAACACCAGCAAAGAAACTCGACTCAGAGGAACATAAAAACCTCACTGCCTGCTAGTGTTTTTGAAGTGTTATTGCAGAGCAACACAAACTGCTCGCAGAAATATTAATGCATTGCAACGTGCACTGCTTGCACCGTGGGTCACGACGATCACTCGACGCAGAAGTATAAACCAGGCTTTAGGAAGCAACACTGATTGACAATCAATTTCACATGCTGAATAGTCAACAGGTGGAAATTATTGCCAATTAGCAAGACACCCCCAATAAAGGAGTGGTTCTGCAGGTGGTGACCACAGAACACTCTCAGTTCCTATGCTTTCTGGCTGATGTTTTGGTTACTTTTGAATGCTGGCGGTGGTTTCACTCTATAGTGGTAGCATGAGACCGAAGCCTGGTTTAATCTTCTGCATCAAGTGATCGGCCTGACCCACAATGGCGTGACCCAGAGCAACTTAAACAGCGCACAGAAGTATAAATGCACAGCAACCCGCAAGGCATGGCACATGTATTTCTGCACGCTGTTTGTGTTGCTCTGCAATAACACTTCCAAATCGCTAGCTGGCAGTGAGTTTTTATATTCCTCTGTATCGAGTTTCTTCGCTGGTGTTTTGTTTTTTCTGAACGCTACCTTAATGTAGAGGTAGCTCAAACTCGCTTATTTTGAGGCGAGAACTGGCAGACGAGCAACAACTTTAATCATAAGGTAAACACAAAACAAAACTTTCTAGCTGGAGCTCCTTCATGGGACTCGACACTTGTAAACACTCACTCCATCGGGCTCGCGCCTCTCTCGGTTCCGCCCACACTCATCAGTGCTACCAAGCCGACCAATCACAGAGCTTGCACTATGCGTCGTTGCGACATGTAGTTGCATTTTTTGAGAGGTGCGCGTCAGCAACGACGACTGCCACTGTGAGGGCTATGTGTCCATGCGCAGGCTGCGCCAGAGCATACGTGTGCACCGGAGCATACATGCGCGCTTGACGCAGAAGTACAAATCAGCCTATAGTCTACAACCCACTCAAGCGGCAGCTCATACAGGATGGCACTCAGTATGAAGCTGTGGCAAGAAGGTTTGCTGTGTCTGTCAGTGTAGTATCCAGAGCATGGAGTTGCTACCAGGAAAAAGTCTGTACATCGAGGAGGCCATAGGAGGGTAACAGCCCAGCAGTAGGACCGCTACCTCTATCTTTGTGCAAGGAGGAACAGGAGGAGCATTGCCAGAGCCCTGCAAAATGACCTCCAGCAGGCCACAAATGTGCATGTGTCTCCTCAAACGGTCAGAAACAAACTCCATGAGGGTGGTATGAGGGCCCTATGTCCATAGATATGGTTGTGCTTATAGTCCAACACCGTGCAGGATGTTTGGCATTTGCCAGAGAACACCAAGATTGGCAAATTTGCCTGTGGCGCCCACTTCACAGATGAAAGCAGGTTCACGCTGAGCACATGTGACAGACGTGTCAGAGTCTGGAGATGGCGTGAAAAACGTTCTGCTGCCTGCAACATTCTCCAGTATGGGTGGCATTTCTTTGGAGGGCCGCACAGCCCTCCATGTGCTCCCCAGAGGTAGCCTGACTGCCATTAGGTATCGAGATGAGATCCTCAGACCCCTTGTGAGACCATATGTCAGTACAGTTGGCCCTGTGTTCCTACTGATGCAAGACAATGCTAGACCTCATATGGCTGGAGTGTGTCAGCAGTTCCTGCAAGATGAAGGCATTGATGCAATGGACTGGCCCACCCGTTCCCCAGACTTGAATCCAATTGAGCACATCTAGCACATCATGTCTTTCTCCATCCACCAACGCCACATTGCACCACAGACTGTCCAGGAGTTGACGGATGTTTTAGTCCAGTTCTAGGAGGAGATCCCCCAAGAGACCACACACAACCTCATCAGGAGCATGCCCAGGCATTGCAGGGATGTCATACAGGCAATAGGGGCCACACACACTACTGAGCCTTATTTTGACTTGTTTTTAAGGACATTACATCAAAGTTGGATCAGCTGTAGTGTGTTTTTCCACTTTAATTTTGAGTGTGACTCCAAATCCAGACCACAATGGGTTAATAAATTTGATTTCCATTGATAATTTTTGTGTGATTTTTGTTGTCAGCACATTCAACTATGTAAAGACCAAAGTTTTTAATAAGAATATTTCATTCATTCAGATCTAGGATGTAAATTTTTTTTAACCAGAGTATATATAATAATATTTTCTTTGTGACTTGCTGAACTAAAATAATTAATAGATATTTATAATTTTTTATTTTGACTTACTTTGTATCTAAGTGCATTTTTTGTATTTAATTTAACATATGCTTTATATCAAGTAACTAAAATGTTATTTTTTTTATTTTAGTTTGAGTTATTTAATAGGATGACCCTTCTGACCAGTGGCCTGTGTGTGTGTTTGTCCATCAGACTGGAGCGCTGCGGGTGGCCACATGTAATCTGCACACAGCTGCTGTTGGCGAAGGCATCAGTGCCGTTCTGCAGGATGTAGTGATCGCTCAGTTCATTGAACAACAGGAAGTGGCGAGGCTTGGCCTGCCTCCACCACTCCTCCGGCGCTCTCATTGGCTGGAAGCCGGTTCGGTGACCTTTAACCTCATCACGGCTGATGTGGCATTGGCTGCTGACCATCCAGCCAAATTTGAGGTCCAGAGGCAATTCCTGGAGCTTCATGACATGAAACAAAGAGGTTCAAGTTTATCCTATTTTTATTTTATTGTATTTTTTGTCTTTTAAGGTTAAAAGAAAGATTGTCTACTCAAAACGGTTTACATTTACTCTTAATTCACTCACCCTCAGGCCCTCGAAGATGTAGTTTTTTTTTTCTGTAGAACATTAAAGAAGATTTTTTGCTGAAACTCTAATCCTTGATGATTTATACAATTTATAAAACAGCAAGTCAGTTGCTACAGGCACTCAGAAAACATATACAGGCAAGACAAAGTCATTTCTGTCATGCTGAACACAAACATTGAGGTCTTATTAAGCAAAATAATCGGTCTGTGCGACAAACAAAGTTATTTTCAAAAGGATTATCTATAACAAAAGTGTGGATGGCATGACCAAAATTCTATTTTACTATTTCACATTCTATTTCACAATATGGTTATTTTAATGGGTAGTTATTCCAGAAAATCAACAAAACAGGGTTACAATAAATTGCCGTGAGTGAGAGAAAGAGAATGTATGGTGTTTCCCAGTGTTGGGTTACAACTGGAAGAGCATCCGCTGCGTAAAACATATGCTGGATAAGTTGTCGGTTCATTCCGCTGTGGCGACCCCAGATTAAAAAAGGGACTAAGCCAAAAAGAAAATGAATGAACTTCAGAAATGAATAGGCTTTACCTTTATTCTTTTGTAATAATACAATAAGGATGCACAATATTGGATTTTTGCTGATAATGTCAAACTTTTTTTGGCTAAGCTCATTAAGATATCTTTTCTGTTTGTGCGTTTTTAAAAAGTGTTAATTTAATTCTATTTAAGATAATAATTTATTATGCTATACTAAGATAATATTTCATTATGTAATATAATATAAGATATAAGATAGTTTTTTTTCTTTAATTTTATTTCTGTAAAACAGCAGCACCTAAATGCATTTTTCATGGGGCAGGTGCTAGGACCCAGCGGGAAGCTGCTTGGGAGTAATATTGTAAAGAACAGGATTATTAGAGCAGATACTGAATTAAGTATGATTGGTGTCCGAGTCAACAAGTCATCATTTTTCACATACAGTTGAAGTCAGAATTATTAGCCTCCCCTTGATTTTTTTTTTCTTTTTTAAATATTATGATGTTTAACATAGCAAGGAAATTTTCACAATATGTCTGATAATATTTTTTCTTCTGGAGAAAGTCTTATTTGTTTTATTTCAGCTAGAATAAAAGGAGTTTTAAATTTTTTTAAAACCATTTTAAGGTCAAAATTATTAGCCTCTTTTGTCACAGTCTGTGGTGGGGAAAAGGAGCGAGGACTCAATTGCAGAAAATAATTATAGTTTATTTATATTAAAATAAAACAAAAAGGCAAAACAAACAAACCTGAGGGGGAAACCACTGACAAAACAAATAAACAAACAAAACAAAACAAACTAGACTGGGCAGGCTGGCAGGGATCAGGACTGGAACACATCAGGACAAGGCGATGTACGATGACGAACTGGCACAGGACAGCAAACATGAGGAGAATATAAGCAGAAGTAAATTAACACAAACAGGTGAACCTAATAAACTAATAATGGGTTAAGGAGGGTGGGACTAGACAATAGACGGGAGAGCACATGACGCAAAGAGACAACACAAGCCATGTGCTCACATAAAACGAGACTAGAACACGCAGCCAATGAGAGAACTCATTAACCGCATGTTCACAAGACAACACCGAATCACACCACAAAAAGCACACGGCCACAATGTTAACATCCAGCCACGTGCTTAGACAACACCAACAGATGCAAGACACGAGCACACGATAGATGAAATCACCTTACCGTGCGCTCACACATATGCAACATATGGTGACACAACAAAACAAAACATGAGTACAAAAGCGGGCATGCAAAGTATGCACAGACCACGCGCGTCCGCATCAAGCAAAAGAAAACTCGAGCAGAGCATTACAGGACAGGACAAGACAGGGCCGGACTCTGCCACCAAAACAAGAATTTACAAGACCAGAGTGGCAGAACCCTGACACCTTTAAGCTATATATTTTTCTCGACAGTCTACAGAACAAACCATCGTTATACAATAACTTGCCTAATTACCTTAACCTGCCTAGTTAACCTGATTAACCTAGTTAAGCCTTTTAATGTCACTTTAAGCTGTATAGAAGTGTCTTGAAAAATATCTAGTAAAATATTATTTACAGTCATCATGGCAAAGATAAAATAAATCAGTTATTAGAAATGAGTTATTAAAACTATTATGTTTAGAAATGTGTTAAAAAAAATCTTCTCTCCGTTAAACGGCGGCTAATAATTCAGAGGGGCTAATAATTCTGACTTTAATATATATGTATATATCAACCAAGACTAAGCATTTAATGACATGACTTTGTATATTTTTACTTTCATTTTCCTAGTCTAAGGTTTAAAGTGCCCCATGTACACAAGTTGTGTTAATGGGTGTGCATTAGGATCTGGGGGGAGGCTGTTAGTCGGCAGAGGCTCTAGCGCTACACAAGTGACTATTTAATTTGCTGAGGGATATTGTACACGGAATTATTCTGTACTCACATTCGCAGTTTCAGAAACAGGTAATTGCTGACCTGATCTTACTACGAGCGATCCAGTAATTATGCATTTCATCTTGCTCAGTCTCATGCACACTGCATTTGAGATAGCGACGCTCCTTTATTTACATGTCATAGTATATATGGAATAAAAAATAAATAAATAAATATATATATATTGCGGTTGATCGTTTATTCAGCTGTGACCTTATATAATGTCAGATCACTCAGTCCTACCATAACACTAATACATAACAAACAGTTATGTGTTTATGTCTTTGAGTGTCTCTGGCTCTGTTTTTTATTTTTTATGTAAATCACCAAGATCAAGGTTTGAGCTATAAACCCTTTAAATGTATTTATATGTTTTAGACTTTGGTTTCTTTGGCCTGAGGACAAATACAAGCGAAGTCGGAACCGCTGTGGCTGTCTTGGTGGCTGTCGTTTTTTTGGGGGCACCGTCGGTGGCCTGGACTTTTTCCGATTGGAGGAAATCACACCCTCGTCAAGCTCCGCCTTCCCCGGCATCAGCGCAGAGTGTGACATGCCCTACGGCCAGTCATTATTACATCCAGGAGAATGGATCGTCATCAAGGAAACTCCTAAAATCCCAGATGGTGTGTTTGCTTTTAATGGGCTAAATCATGATGCTTATTGCTTGTTGTGTGCATTGTAGTAACTGATGGTTATGTATGCAGCTAAAGGGATTGCTGTGCGGAGAGACACGTGTTCTCCTGCACCAGTGGTGGACTTGGATAGACGTGTCCAGCAGCACCTCAGTCTCCATGTTCCTCAGCGCTCGCACAGCTCTGCCTCTTCCTCCGAGGAAAACTCTTCCTCCAGCGCCGCTCTGCCTTTGCTGGCTGGAGAACGAGAGAGTCCCTCACCCTCTACTGAGTGAGTCAGAGAGATGCGCTTTACACTCACTGTTTACATGTGTATTTAGCCATCCGATCAACAGTTTACCCCTGGTGTATTAACATGTATTTAAATATGACCACTTGCGGTTGTATTACTTTGAGACTCTTCCCTCTAATTTTGTCATACTCTGCATCACTTACATCACAGCTTATGAGCAAGAAGGAAAAGAAATGATGTGGATGGAAAATTTGATTTTGACTGTAATCTTTGTGTTTGGCGACAATTGTATTGAAGTGCTTTGTCACAGTAGTAGCTTAAGCATGGTAGCCGAGAGAGCTCAAATGCCCTGCAAGTTAAGAAAACATGCAAATAGAAAAGCACTAATGTAATAATGCTGATGGCCCCCTGGCCTTTAGGAAGGAGATGGAGAACCGATACATTTTTAAATAATTTTAATACTAAAAGGCAAAAAAAGACAGGCAGCAGCTCCTCACAGTGGTTTTCGCCAAACTGAAAGCAAAACATAACTTGTCCAATCCTGGTCCTCTCTTTTCTTCCACTGCTGTCTCTCCTTTTATCAGGGTATCTGCGGGGTCTTAAAAAACTAATTTTAGGCCTTAAAAAGTCTTAAATCCACTGAAATATTGTCTTGTAGGTCTTAAATCATTTTAAACGGGTCTTAATTTTCCTATGTCCGAGTAAAGCTATATACCCAATTGGGCCAACACCCATCCAATCACAAACAATATATTTCAATAAAAGTTTTTAGAAACGTCTATTTATTAACTCTATTTACTTATTAATATGCTTTAATTATCTTCCTTATAATAACATTTGTTTTAAAAGTTTTTTAAAGGTTTTAACTTGGCTATTAAAAACATCTTTAGCGTTTAGCCTTGTGTAAATCTGAAATTTCATTCATTATGGTCTTAAAATAGTCTTTAAAAGTCTTAAATTTGACTTGATAAAACCCGTAGAAACCCTGTTTTAGTATCCAGAGTTCCTCTGAGACTCGAGACTCGTAATCACTCACGCAACCGGCCTCGAGCCATTCCCATGGCTCCTGCCCCACTCACTGCAACTAATAAATTAAGAAAATGTCTTTCTATTTGAAACACACACACAGCCACAAATTCATTCAAATATAATTGTGCTGCAAATAGCTGTGACTACAATGGAAATGTGTCAGGGGACTCAAAGTGACAAACCTGGCTTTATGTTTATAGTTAGCAGTAATTTAATGTTAATTGTGCAAATGGTCTTATTTTTAGGTCTAAAAAATATACAAACAACAAAAAAATCATACAGTCGGGATTCCGACTGTACAGTCACTCCTTTTCCGTTATGGTCTGTGTAATTTGCAGTGTGTTTCTGTATTTGCATGTGTTGTGAGAATTTGCTGATGATGTTTTCTTTGTTTGTTGGGGTTTTTCTATTTACATCTATCTTTCTTAACTTGTCACATTTGAGCTTTCTCCATCACCATACATTAGGTTGAGAGTAGATGGTCTTTTGTGGCATTCTGCTACTACTGAAGCAATTGAATCACATTTCCTAATTTTGACTGTGTGTTGAAGGGGTCAAAAGTTGACAAGCTTAAAGTTTTATTAGACATCGTTAATATCTGCATTTTAGCATCATCCAGTTGTGGTCAGATTGATGAATATAACATATCTTAAAACCTGCCGTAAACGTAGCCATATACAACAGTTAGAGTTCATCCAGTTATAAATCCCAACTGGAGTTAATGTCTTGCATTAGGAACTTTGTTTTCTAATTTGATGTTTACTGACGTTTAAGTTTTACATAACTTTTTAAAAATATTTGTACATTTTATTAAACACTTTATTTATTTATTACCATAAGGTAATAAATAGACACTTTTTTGCTTTTATCATATGAACAATCAAAGATTTAAATACATAGCTAAATGAAAATTTTGCCTTTGAAATATCTTAATCTTACCAAATATTTATTAATTGGATCAAAAGAAGTCTCCTAAGCTCACTAAATATTTATTTATTTTAGTCAAAAGAAGTCTCTTAAGCTCACTAAATATTTATTTATTTGATTAAAAGAAGTCTATAAAGCTCACTAAATATTTATTTATATGATTAAAAGAAGTCTCTTAAGCTCACTAAATATTTATTTATTTGATTAAAAGAAGTCTCTTAAGCTCACTAAATATTTATTTGATTAAAAGAAGTCTCTTAAGCTCACTAAATATTTATTTATTTGATTAAAAGAAGTCTCTAAAGCTCACTAAATATTTATTTGATTAAAAGAAGTCTCTTAAGCTCACTAAATATTTATTTATTTGATTAAAAGAAGTCTCGTGAGCTCACTAAATATTTATTTATTTGGTCAAAAGAAGTCTCTTAAGCTCACTAAATATTTATTTGATTAAAAGAAGTCTCGTAAGCTCACTAAATATTTATTTATTTGGTCAAAAGAGGTTTCTTAAGCTCACTAAATATTTATTTGATTAAAAGAAGTCTCTTAAGCTCACTAAATATTTATTTGATTAAAAGAAGTCTCTTAAGCTCACTAAATATTTATTTATTTGGTCAAAAGAAGTTTATTAAGCTTACTAAATATTTATTTGATTAAAAGAAGTCTCTTAAGCTCACTAAATATTTATATGATTAAAAGAAGTCTCGTAAGCTCACTAAATATTTATTTGATTAAAAGAAGTCTCATAAGCTCACTAAATATTTATTTGATTAAAAGAAGTCTCGTAAGCTCACTAAATATTTATTTATTTGGTCAAAAGAAGTTTCTTAAGCTCACTAAATATTTATTTGATTAAAAGAAGTCTCGTAAGCTCACTAAATATTTATTTGATTAAAAGAAGTCTTGTAAGCTTACTAAATATTTATTTGATTAAAAGAAGTCTCGTGAGCTCACTAAATATTTATTTATTTGGTCAAAAGAAGTTTCTTAAGCTCACTAAATATTTATTTGATTAAAAGAAGTCTCGTAAGCTCACTAAATATTTATTTATTTGGTCAAAAGAGGTTTCTTAAGCTCACTAAATATTTATTTGATTAAAAGAAGTCTCTTAAGCTCACTAAATATTTATTTGATTAAAAGAAGTCTCTTAAGCTCACTAAATATTTATTTGATTAAAAGAAGTCTCTTAAGCTCACTAAATATTTATTTATTTGGTCAAAAGAAGTTTATTAAGCTTACTAAATATTTATTTGATTAAAAGAAGTCTCTTAAGCTCACTAAATATTTATATGATTAAAAGAAGTCTCGTAAGCTCACTAAATATTTATTTGATTAAAAGAAGTCTCATAAGCTCACTAAATATTTATTTGATTAAAAGAAGTCTCGTAAGCTCACTAAATATTTATTTATTTGGTCAAAAGAAGTTTCTTAAGCTCACTAAATATTTATTTGATTAAAAGAAGTCTCGTAAGCTCACTAAATATTTATTTGATTAAAAGAAGTCTTGTAAGCTTACTAAATATTTATTTGATTAAAAGAAGTCTCGTGAGCTCACTAAATATTTATTTATTTGGTCAAAAGAAGTTTCTTAAGCTCACTAAATATTTATTTGATTAAAAGAAGTCTCTTAAGCTCACTAAATATTTATTTGATTAAAAGAAGTCTCGTAAGCTCACTAAATATTTATTTGATTAAAAGAAGTCTCGTAAGCTTACTAAATATTTATTTGATTAAAAGAAGTCTCGTAAGCTCAGTAAATATTTATTTATTTGGTCAAAAGAAGTTTCTTAAGCTCACTAAATATTTATTTGATTAAAAGAAGTCTCTTAAGCTCACTAAATATTTATTTGATTAAAAGAAGTCTCGTAAGCTCACTAAATATTTATTTGATTAAAAGAAGTCTCGTAAGCTCACTACATATTTATTTGATTAAAAGAAGTCTCGTAAGCTCACTAAATATTTATTTGATTAAAAGAAGTCTCGTGAGCTCACTAAATATTTATTTATTTGGTCAAAAGAAGTTTCTTAAGCTCACTAAATATTTATTTGATTAAAAGAAGTCTCTTAAGCTCACTAAATATTTATTTGATTAAAAGAAGTCTCGTAAGCTCACTAAATATTTATTTGATTAAAAGAAGTCTCGTAAGCTTACTAAATATTTATTTGATTAAAAGAAGTCTCGTAAGCTCACTAAATATTTATTTATTTGGTCAAAAGAAGTTTCTTAAGCTCACTAAATATTTATTTGATTAAAAGAAGTCTCTTAAGCTCACTAAATATTTATTTGATTAAAAGAAGTCTCGTAAGCTCACTAAATATTTATTTGATTAAAAGAAGTCTCGTAAGCTCACTAAATATTTATTTATTTGGTCAAAAGAAGTCTCTTAAGCTCACTAAATATTTATTTGATTAAAAGAAGTCTCTTAAGCTCACTAAATATTTATTTGATTAAAAGAAGTCTCTTAAGCTCACTAAATATTTATTTATTTGGTCAAAAGAAGTTTCTTAAGCTCACTAAATATTTATTTATTTTAGTTAAAAGAAGTCTCTTAAGCTCACTAAATATTTATTTATTTGATTAAAAGAAGTCTCTAAAGCTCACTAAATATTTATTTATATGATTAAAAGAAGTCTCTTAAGCTCACTAAATATTTATTTATTTGGTCAAAAGAAGTTTATTAAGCTTACTAAATATTTATTTGATTAAAAGAAGTCTCTTAAGCTCACTAAATATTTATTTATTTGATTAAAAGAAGTCTCGTGAGCTCACTAAATATTTATTTATTTGGTCAAAAGAAGTCTCTTAAGCTCACTAAATATTTATTTATATGATTAAAAGAAGTCTCTTAAGCTCACTAAATATTTATTTATTTGATTAAAAGAAGTCTTGTAAGCTCACTAAATATTTATTTATTTGGTCAAAAGAAGTTTATTAAGCTTACTAAATATTTATTTGATTAAAAATAGTCTCTTAAGCTTACTAAATATTTATTTGATTAAAAGAAGTCTCTTAAGCTCACTAAATATTTATTTGATTAAAAGAAGTCTCGTAAGCTCACTAAATATTTATTTGATTAAAAGAAGTCTCGTAAGCTCACTAAATATTTATTTGATTAAAAGAAGTCTCGTAAGCTCACTAAATATTTATTAATTTGGTCAAAAGAAGTTTCTTAAGCTCACTAAATATTTATTTGATTAAAAGAAGTCTCTTAAGCTCACTAAATATTTATTTGATTAAAAGAAGTCTCGTAAGCTCACTAAATATTTATTTGATTAAAAGAAGTCTCGTAAGCTCACTAAATATTTATTTATTTGGTCAAAAGAAGTTTCTTAAGCTCACTAAATATTTATTTGATTAAAAGAAGTCTCTTAAGCTCACTAAATATTTATTTGATTAAAAGAAGTCTTGTAAGCTCACTAAATATTTATTTGATTAAAAGAAGTCTTGTAAGCTCACTAAATATTTATTTATTTGGTCAAAAGAAGTTTCTTAAGCTCACTAAATATTTATTTGATTAAAAGAAGTCTCTTAAGCTCACTAAATATTTATTTATTTGATTAAAAGAAGTCTCGTGAGCTCACTAAATATTTATTTATTTGGTCAAAAGAAGTCTCTTAAGCTCACTAAATATTTATTTATATGATTAAAAGAAGTCTCTTAAGCTCACTAAATATTTATTTATTTGATTAAAAGAAGTCTTGTAAGCTCACTAAATATTTATTTATTTGGTCAAAAGAAGTTTATTAAGCTTACTAAATATTTATTTGATTAAAAGAAGTCTCTTAAGCTCACTAAATATTTATTTGATTAAAAGAAGTCTCGTAAGCTCACTAAATATTTATTTGATTAAAAGAAGTCTCGTAAGCTCACTAAATATTTATTTATTTGGTCAAAAGAAGTTTCTTAAGCTCACTAAATATTTATTTGATTAAAAGAAGTCTCTTAAGCTCACTAAATATTTATTTGATTAAAAGAAGTCTCGTAAGCTCACTAAATATTTATTTGATTAAAAGAAGTCTCATAAGCTCACTAAATATTTATTTATTTGGTCAAAAGAAGTCTCTTAAGCTCACTAAATATTTATTTGATTAAAAGAAGTCTTGTAAGCTCACTAAATATTTATTTGATTAAAAGAAGTCTCGTAAGCTCACTAAATATTTATTTATTTGGTCAAAAGAAGTTTCTTAAGCTCACTAAATATTTATTTGATTAAAAGAAGTCTCTTAAGCTCACTAAATATTTATTTGATTAAAAGAAGTCTCGTAAGCTCACTAAATATTTATTTGATTAAAAGAAGTCTCGTAAGCTCACTAAATATTTATTTATTTGGTCAAAAGAAGTCTCTTAAGCTCACTAAATATTTATTTGATTAAAAGAAGTCTCTTAAGCTCACTAAATATTTATTTATTTGGTCAAAAGAAGTTTATTAAGCTTACCAAATATTTAGTTGATTAAAAGAAGTCTCTTAAGCTCACTAAATATTTATTTGATTAAAAGAAGTTTCTTAAGTTCACTAAATATTTATTTGATTAAAAGAAGTCTCTTAAGCTCACTAAATATTTATTTGATTAAAAGAAGTCTCTTAAGTTCACTAAATATTTATTTATTTGATTAAAAGTCTCTTAAGCTCAGCAAAGGCACATTTATTTGATCATCATATAAAATCTAATTTATTCTTGTGATGGCAAAGCTATTCTGAAAGTTTTTTTTTAATTAATAGAGTTCAAAATAAGTGTTTATTTGAAATGAAAAATTTAATAACATTATAAATGTCTGTACTGTCACTTTTAATCAATGCAATATACTCTTGCTGAATAAAAGTAATTTTAAGTGTTCTTTCATAAAAAAAAAAACTAATTACTTCATAATTTCAAGACTGATTGAGTTTTGTAGACTGACTCACAAAAAGTATTTATTTCGTCAATAACTGCAAGATTAAAACTCCCAAATAAAACCTGTTCTGAATAAAAATAGCTTCTTGAGTTGCCAATTATTTTTTTAATTTGCTGTCTTTGTGTTTTCAGATTAATGAATGTAACGACTGATGGTCCAATCCCCGAAGGCCCACCCTTGCGCTCTCCTCTTCGCTCTCCATTAAAGCGCCAGTCCTCTGTTCAATCAGCTCGCCTCGGCAGCACCAAGAGCCTATCAGCAGCTGTGTTCGTAGAGAAAGCCTTGCCTCCTGCTGGTGTGCAGTTTAGCAGCGAGGTTTCCCGAAGCGATGAGAACGTTCTAGACTCACCAAGGCAGAGAAGAAGCTATGGCTCATTTCCTTTCACGCCGTCAGCTGATTCTAGCACTTTTCATCAGTATCGCTCCGTTGACTCCTCAATGTCCGTGGCAGACAGCGAAGCCTACTTCAGTGCTACTGAGGAGTTTGAGCCGATAAGTAGCGATGAAGGTCCTGGGACGTATCCGGGGAGGAAGCGTAGACGGAGACAGCAGGGTCAGCCTCACACTGAACACAGCCGCACCTCTATATACCACAGCGTGGAAGGGCCGCTGTCAATCAATGAGATCCGCCCCCCTCTGCTGCCTAGCCACACCTCCCAAGCCTCATTTGTCTCTGCACTTGGATTGGAGGAGGAGGGATCTATTGAAACCGAGAAGGCGGATCCTGGAATTCTGACAACACAGCCACATTTGATGGCTTGCTACCAAAACTATCTGGCACATTATCATGTGTCAAACTGGTCTGTTAAGCAGCCGACTAATAAGAGAACATCTAAGTCATCTCTTCACCGCCCACTTGATTTGGACACGCCCACGAGTGAGGAGAGCTCCACTTCCTTTGATCAGTTGTCCATTCCCACTTTTAAGGTATTTTAACATTTAGTAATGGCTTTATATTGACCTTATTCTTCAATGCGGAAGTGCGCTCGTTTTTGTGATTGTTTTAGAACTTCCGATTCAGTTGCCTATGGGAGAAATGACTAGGAATAATAAACGGCTAAAAAACGGTCAAACTACTCGCTCTACAAACAAGTGTTTGCATGATTATACAGACAAAATAGAATAATATAATAAGAAAACCTCAGTTTGCAACATCAAGCAGCAGAACGAGCTGTTTTTAACGTCTAAAAATGAATGGAAGTGAATGAGACCGGAAGTCTCGAGCCAAAATGATTCAAATGGCTGCGCCCGCTCGTACGCGGAGAATAAGGTGAATAGATGTCTATGTTCCTTACGCAGTTGTGAATCCAAAATAAGTTCATTCGAAAGACGAAAAGAAAATTTTGTTTGTTTTGATCACTTGTTGATTTTTCCCTGACGTGTATTTATATTGAGCAAACTATATATATATACATATATACAGTGTTCAGCATAATTGAGTACACCCCATTTTGAAAATGATTATTTTTAGCCATTTCTCAGTGAATAAAGGCAATGTATTTTGATGCTTTTAAACAAAACAGATTTATTAAACAGATGTTTATTAAAATAATATTTTAGTCACCAAACATATTTAGAAATTGAAAGATAATACAATTACCGGTAAATTCAAGCAAAATATTGCAAAAACAATTACAACCTACAAAATTTCAACTAAATTTTTTACTTTTTTTTGCTTCTTTTGACTTCTTTTTTTTTTTTTTTTAAATTTGTATTTAATATTTTTCTTTAGCATATACATTTGGGTGTGCTAGTTTTTGGACTGTTATCGTAAGTTATTTTGTTCCAGCTCCAGATTTGGCTTTGGTATTGACTAATCTAATGTATATACACAAATATAATATTGTATAACTTCCTGTTAAAAATATGAATTTAAAAGATAGACACAAATCCCCTTTGTGAGGGGAGATTTGTGAGGGGTGTACTTATATATGCTGAACATTGTATTTATAATTTTCAAGAAAAACTAATAATCTACTCGTTTGACAGGTACGTTTAACATTGCATTAATAATTAATCAACAAACTAATCAAGTTGATATAAATGTCTATGTATGACTATATACAGTTGAAGTCAGAATTATTAGCCCCCTTTTGAATTTTTTTTTTTTTTTTTTTTTTTTTTTTATATTTCCCAAATTATGTTTAACAGAGCAGGGAAATTTTTACAGTATGTCTGATAATGTTTTTTCTTCTGAAGAAAGTGTTATTTGTTTTATTTCGACTAGAATAGTTTTATTAAATAGCAGTTTTTATTTTTTTTAAAAGCCATTTTAAGGAAAGAATTATTAGCCCCTTTAAGTTAATTTTTTTTCGATAGTCTACAGAACAAACCATCGTTATAAAATAACTTGCCTAATTACCCTAACCTGCCTAGTTAACCTAATTAACCTAGTTAAGCTTTTAAATGTCACTTTAAGCTGTATAGAAGTGTCTTGAAAAATAGCTAGTAAAATATTATTGTCATCATAGCAAAGATAAAATAAATCAGTCATTAGAGATGAGTTATTAAAACTATTATGTTTAGAAATATGGTGAAAAAGTTTTCTCTCCGTTAAACAGAAATTGGGGAAAAAAATAAACAGGGGTGCTAATAATTCAGGGGGGCTAAAAATTCTGACTTCAACTGTATATACTGTATGTAAGCATATGCAATTTGTCAACTTTTAAGAATATATTATTTTATTTATTATTAATATTTTATTTGGAATGTATTCATTTAGGAAGGGTTGCTTTGCGGTAAGGAATACAAACTAAATAATTAAATTAAAATATTCTAAAAAAAAAAAAAAAAAAAAATTGTTAAGAACCTACTTATGCTTATAAATAAATATACAATCATCAGCCACTTTATTAGGTACACCTTACTAGTACCGGTTTTGCCACACTTTTACCTTGAGAACTTCCTTAATCCGCCGTGACAGATTCAACAAGGTACTTTAAATATTCCTTAGAGATTTTGGCTCATATTGTCATGATAGCATCACGCAGTTGCTGCAGATTTGTCGGCTGCACATCCATGATGCGAATCACCCATTTCACCACATCCCAAAGGTGCTCTATTGGATTGAGCTCTGGTGAATTTGGAGGCCATTTGAGTACAGTGAGCTCATTGTCATGTTCAAGAAATCAGTCTGAGAGGATTTGCGCTTTATGACATGGCACATTATCCTGCTGGTAGTAGCCATTAGAAGATGAGTACACTGTGGTCATAAAGGGATGGACATTATGAGCAACAAGGCTGTGTGGTTGACACGATGCTCAGTTGGTACTAATGAGCCCAAAGTGTGCCAAGAAAATATCCCCCACACTATTACACCACCACCAGCCTGAACTGTTGCTACAAGGCAGGATGGATGCATGCTTTCATGTTGTTGATGCCAAAATCTGACCCTACCATCCGAATGTCACAGCAGAAATCGAGACTCATGAGACCAGGCAACGTTTTTCCAATCTTCTATTGTCCAGTTTGGTCAGCCTGTGGTAATTGTAGCCTCAGTTCTGTTCTTAGCTGACAGGAGTGGCACCCGGTGTGGTCTTCTGCTGCTGTAGCCCATCCGCCTCAAGGTTGGACGTGTTGTGCATTCAGAAATGCGCTTCTGCATACCTTGGTTGTAATGAGTTGTTATTTGAGTTACTGTTTCCTTTCTATCAGTCTGGCCATTCTCCTCTGACCACTGGCATCAACTAGGCATTTGCACCCACAGAACTGCCGCTCACTGGATATTTTCTCTTTTTCGGACCATTCTCTGTAAACTGTAGGGATGGTTGTGCGTGATAATTCTAGTAGATCAGCAGTTTCTGAAATAGTCTGACCAGCCCGTTTGGCATCAACTACCATGTCACGTTCAAAGTCATTTAAATCACCTTTTTTCCCCATTCTGATGCTCAGTTGAGTGTGATTGGCTAATTAAAATTTGCGTTAACGAGCAGTTGGACAGGTGTACCTAATAAAGTGGCCAGTGAGTGTATGTATATGAAGTAATGTATGCATTATTGTTTGTTTAAACTTTATTGTCCATTCTGTTTGGCACAGAAGGAAATTTGTCTTTGACACTGGATTCAAGACAGCAACTACATGCATACAACAATCACACAATAACAACACCCATCAAGACAACAACATAGGTTAAAAGTTTAAAAACCGAATTAGCCCCATACAGACTACTGCAAATCATTCTTGGCAACTACCCCTTTAAACAGTGATCCGATTTAAAACAACAACTGCAATTGGGATAAATGACTTCTTATATGCATTTCTTCGTGCTTTAGGAATCCTAAACCTGCGTCCTGATGGTAACAATTCAAATGCTGAGTGAAGGGGATGTGTATTATCTTTATAAATCGCAACTGCTGTTTTTTCCATAAAGGAGTCAAATAGTACCTGCAGTGAAAGTTGTTTATGACCAGTTATCTTATTTGCCTGATTAATAATTTGTGATAATTTCTTCTTCTGTTTAAGTGTTGTGTTGCCAAACCATGAAACAATATTATATGTGAGAACACTCTCTATCAATGATCTATATACCATGTTTAAAGTCTGTGTACTAACACTAACACTTCTCAACTTGCGGAGGAGACTGAGGCGCTGACTTTGCCTTCTTATACACAGCCTCTACATTATTATTAAAATTCAGTTTATTGTCAATAATTGTTCCTAAATACTTAAAATTTGAGACCTGCTCTACTATCTGTCCATTTATGATGATTGATTTATAAAGTCTAGTATCTACTGCTCTTGTTTGACTCCCCAGACATAACTCTTTTGTTTTTCCAATATTAAGATGTAATGAACTTTTACCAAACCAATCTATAATACTATTAATATATTTAAAATATAAGGAGCTATTCATTTCTTCCTGACAGGAAACCAATGCCAGATCATCAGCGTATTTTATGAGTGTGAGATTATCATCATTATTGCACTGCAGTTTATTAATATATATAGAAAATAAAATAGGGGATAACTGATTAATTATTAATTCAATCTTAAAAGCATCTGCCAAATGTCGATAATGTAATTTCTTAGTTTTCTTTGCTTGATTGTTGATTGAAATGTAATGAGATTTAACACATTTAAATGAATGAGATTTAGTATTGCTTATTCATTCATTAAGTTTGTTGCTGATTGTGTTTATGTTCTTTTTATAGATGGTGAAGGCTGGTTTATCTGCCAGCTCTCTGTTGGACAGAGGAGTTCAACTGATGGGTGACATAAACAGGTAATGTGAGACATCATAACAAATCAGCACTGCCACTTTCAGTGTCATTCAGCAGGATTAATACAAGCATGCATTTCCATCTGCAGCACACCTTACACACCTCTTGACAAGCGGGCAATGGACAACACTGATGAGGACACAGTGACGGAGGACTGGACCGTCGATCAGCCTCTTGCTCAGACCAGAACCACAGCCATCGTTGAGGTTAAGGGGGCTGTCAATGTGGTCCTGACACCTTTAGTAGTTGAAGCACTGGACAGGTCAGACATTACATCAGCTCTCACATCAGCCACCAAATCTGCTAAAGGCCTGGTGACATCAAAATTATGTTTTTTTAGTAACTGTATGTTTGATAAAAAATTATATAATCAAGGAGAAAGGTGAAATTATCTGAACAGCTAATTAATTAGTATTTTTAAAGATGTGGCTGAAATACTTTTTGTTTTCATATATTATTTCCTGTTTTTATGCTTCGTTTGACTGTTTTTCTTGTAGATCATTTGTTTTGCTTGTTTTTTTTGTTTGTTTTTTTTTTGCTTTGCTTTTCTGTTAGTTTTTTTGTTTAGCTTGTTCTTTTGTTTTAGTTTTCTTTTATTTATTGTTTTTATTTATTTTATTTTTTTGATTTATCTAGAATTGCTTTTAGATGTTTTTGTTGCTTGATTTTAGTTTTATTTATTTATTTATTTTGTTTCTTTATTTTTTTCTTCATTTTATTTTTATTTTATTTATTTTTATTTTATTTTATGTTTTTTTGTTTTGTTTTGTTTAATTATTTTTTTAAGTTTATTTTGTTATTTTATATTTATTTTTTTATTTTTTGTTTTTGTTTTGTTTTATTATTTTATGTTTTATGTTATTTTATGTTTTGTTTATTTTTTAATTTTATGTCTTGTTTTATTATTATTATTATTATTATTTTTATTTTGTTTTATTTATATATTTTTTAATTTTTTATATTTTTTATATTTTGTTTTGTTTCTTATTTTTGTTTTGTTCTGTTCTGTTTTATTTTTATTTTATTTATTTATTTTTTTATGTTTATTTTGTTATTTTATATTTATTTAAAAAAATTGTTTTATTTTAGAATTTTTTTTATTTTATGTTATTTTATATATGTATAGTTTATTATTATTATCATTATTATTATTATTATTATTATTATTATTATTATTATTATTTAATTAGTTTTATTTAGTTTTATTTTATTACATGTTTTTATTTTATTTTGTTTTTGTTTTTTGTTATTTTTATTTTATGTTATTTTATATTTTGTTTTGTTTTTTATTTTCCTTTGTGTCCTTTTTTTTTGTTTTGTTTCATTTTATTATTTATTATTTTATTTTATTTTTAAAGTTTATTTTATGTTATTTTATATTTTTATTTTATTTTTGTTTTGTTTTATTTATTTACTTATTTTTAAGTAGAAAGCTCCACTCCCCTAATACCATCTGCATTCAAATCATGGTTGAGACATACTGTAACTAAACCCATCTGAATATTTAGAAAAGCATCAAACCAGCCCTTCAGTATGCCTGCTCGAACATAAAATATCACTGCAAAGAAAACCGTTTTCATCAACTGATTTATTGCCATCTTGAATAAATGCCACAGCTTTTGTTAAGTCATCTTTTGTTGTTTGTACCAGGTACATTGAGTCCATGGTTCACTTTGCCAGTATTCGTCACCCTGCATCAATCCTGGATGACCTGCATGGGAAAGTGCTTAATGAAGTGTATCAGATCAGCAAATCCACTGTCTCTGAGTCTGTAAGTGATCAATACCAACACACACAGGCGTGACAGCACACTTAGTCCTTAATGTGATCGTGACGAATGTGGTGTTTTCCAGAGCGTGGCCAAACCGGAGCACAAAATATCGAAGACCGAAGGAACCACCCCTGGGTCTCTGAGCACACCGCATGGACAAACCGACCTGTCAATCAAACCTGACAATGTCAAGATAAAGGGTTTGCAAGCTAATGTGACTGTCCCGAAGGTAACTGTTTGTATATGTGCTTGTTTGTAGGGGAGAAAGATTTTGCCATGTAAAATTTGAGAAGGTGACTGTTTGTACATGTGTGTTTGCAGGTGAACCTCTGTGTGCTTCAGGCGTCTGTAGAAGAAGGTTCACCATCTAACAAGAGCATCACACACGTGTCTCTTGTGGCCTTGTGTTTTGACCGGATTGCGACTCAGCTGCGCATGAATAGGTAATTGCAAACGATTCCTTTTATATTATCTTGGTTATTATGTTTTATAGTACGACCCCAATTCTGGAAAAGTTGTGTAAAATAATGTTAATTGAAGAATTTATTTATTTATTCTTTTTAATCTTTAATTAATTGATGATGCTGTCAAACTATTTATGGTGATTAATTGCAGCCAGGACAATTTTTTTTTTACATAATATTGTTACAACCCCTGGGCAGTCTAGGTGATGGGGTTGCACACTTTACCAAGGAACTGGTTCAAACAAACACTCAATTAAAATTATACTCAAAGTAATGACCAAAACAAGGATTTGCTGTGCAAATAAAGTGATTTATTACATGTGGTGATAAGTGAAGCAGTGAGTGAACTATTTACAATATTTACAAATCAACAAAACATTAATCAGAAAGACTGGCTATGGGTGGCGCTAAAGCAAAGAAACAATTAAAACCAAACAGTCTTACTAATTTCAAATCCCCTCTAATCTAGTCTAATAAACAATAATGTGAAAAATAAATCTTCAACGTCCAAGACGTCTTACCTAAACTACACTAACTATCCACTTAATCAAAAATACACGGGTTGGCGCTCACCCTCTTCCCTAGTGTATCTCTAGATAGTTGAACTTCTATGTGTTGAAATGTATGTCACGTGACCTACTCACCTACCAGTCTTTCTACCAAACCTCTGTAGGGAACATTAGGAAAGGGAATGGTTGATTACACGGGTAAGAACAGACAGTGACCAAACCAAAATGACAACACAGTGTAAATAAAGGTGAAGACAGACAATATATCACAACAAAGCTGAACAAAATGGGGATATAAACACAGATTCAATCAATCAAGCAAGCAACCAAGCACAGAAACCAACAACAAATCGAGCCAACAAAGACTGCCAAACTGCTGGCAGGAAAAAAATATATAGTGAGCTGGAGTGATCTGATTGGCTGAGACCGGGACCAAGTTGTTACTGAGAAGCCAATCAGCATAAGCCAGTGTCAGGATTGGTTGCATCAAGTGGTGGTGAACCAGCCAATCAGGAACAGCAGTAGCCAAAACAAGGAAGTGAACTGGGGTGATAGAAAGAGTAAAAAACACAATGAGACGCATAATACAAACATAAATAACCAATATGTGCTGGCACGTAACAATATATATGTGTGCACTGTGTATATTTATGTATATGTGTATAAATACACACACATACTATGTCTAAAATACAAAAGTATACAAAAGAAATGCATTTACATGCACTACCTGACAAAAGTCTTGTCATCGATCCCAGTTGTAAGGGCAACAAATAATAACTTGACTTCTAGTTGATCATTTGGAAAAGTGGCAGAAGGTAGATTTTCCCGATGAAAAAAAATGTTTATTACTAACCTTTCTTTGAACATGATTTGATTATAACTGCAGATCAATGATAGTGTGAATTAGCCTACTGTAACGTCTGCATTTACATAAAACAAATAAATAAAGGCAACATATATGAACACATACAGCCCCTTACAGTCCCCAATATGTTACCAATTACAGAAAACTACACACAGCATACATTTTGTCCTTATTTGGGTTAAAAAAAACAACACGAAATATAGCCCACAGGCAGTGCAAACCTCTCATCTGTGTCTGTAATCTTCAGCAGCACGTGTGGCCTCTTGTTAGAAAGTAATTCTGTCATTCCAAGTTCATAATAGTCCAAAAGGTGATGATCATAGTTAAACATGGCAGTTTGTTCACGTTTTAGGTTGCAGAAGCATCATTTGCTGCTGTTTTGTCAGGCTTTCCTTTGTTTTTTCGCTCTTTACTCTCGCATTTGTCCGCATCTGAATGGATCGGATATCAGAGCGCTTCAATAATCACGCGCACGTTAAAAATATGAGCTCAAAAAGTTCGTTATTTCAAATATAGACACGTGGTGAGCTCTCTAGAGAAAGTGAAACCACTGGCACTTTTAGACGAGCTCGTAAAACAACAACAGGACACAACAGAATTTGTTCTTCTTGGCTTTGTGGCTGTTCATCAAGACGACGACAAGGTTTGTTTGAGCTCGGGTCAACCATGGCTCGTTATTATATGCATAAAGTATTACGATAGTGTCTCGGCTGTCTATTTAAAAACATGGCAGTTCCATTGTTTTGATTCTGGCTAGCTCCACGAGATCGTGACGTATCTATGTAACCAATCAGCGTTCAGCTGCGCGTGTAGCTCCAGGTTTGGTACCCTTTCGAAAGGGTGCTGAAAGTGGTACGGTACGGTTTGGTTCGGAAAGCCTTTTGACAGTGGAAACAGCCATAAAAGCTTACCGAACTGAACCGTACCGTACCGTACCACTCAGTGGAAATGGGCCATAAGCAAAGTCAGACTTTACTGTCCTAATTAAATAATTAAAAATCAAGGCATGATCATATTTTATTTTGGTAAATAAGCCTAATCTAGAGGCTTTGCCTTTCATATAAGCCACTTCTGATACCAAATGATCAACTAGAAGGCAAGTTATTATTTGTTGTTCCTAAAAATTGGATTGGCGACAAGACTTTTGTCACACTTTACAAATAAGGTTTCCCATTAGTTAATTTATTTAATAACATAAATTAAGTATAAACGATGCTTGTACAGCATTTATTATTCATAGTTCAACATTTAATAATGCATTATTAAAATCCAAATTCATGCTATTATTAGTTAATGCACTGTGAGTTAACATGAACTAACAATGAACAACTTTATTTCATTAACTAACGTTAACTAACATGAACAAACACTGTAATAAATGTATTGTTCATTATTTGTTTGTGTTAGTAAATGCATTATCTAACAATAACTAATACAAACTTTATTGTAAAGTGTTACCAAATATTTATATATCAATATAAACAAGCATTTTATGCAATATAGTCATGCATATATTTATATACACAAAAAATACACAGTACGCAAAAGTATATTTTGTAGAAAAGAATTTTAATTGTGTACCTGATTAATTGCGATTAATCATTTGACAGCACTATTAATTGACCAAAGTACAAAGAAATGATGTTCTCACTAACCAAATAGTTAAATTCTGTTAATATTAAATGACTTTTTTTTTTTTTTTTTCATGGCTGCAACGCACTGTAAAAAAAAAAAAGTTTGGGCAGAGAAATGTTTAACATGGTGCTACATCAACTGTTTCTTCTAATTAAAGTTACAGTGTTTAATTTGATTTTTTGAATTGTGGGTAGTTATTAACGTTTTACAAGACATTGCCCAGTCTACAAGCTACATTTCTTGATTCATCAGCAGACTGTGAGATGTTTTTCATTCATTGCTATCTAAGGGCTCCAATGCATATTCAGTTAAGGTTTCCTGCACAGACTGATTACATACTTCACAATATCTGTTAGTTGATGAAAGACCTAAATTATTTACAGCTTTGCATTAAAGGGATAGTTCACGCAAAAATGAAATGAAAATGTTGTTGTCATTTACCCATGACTTGTTCCAAACCGGTTAGAATATTCTTTCGTCCATTAAACACAAAAGAAGATATTTTGAAGTATGTTGGAACTGGTAACCATTGACTTCCATTGTAGGAAAAACAAATAATATGTAAGTCAATGGTTACAGGTTTCCAACATTCTTCAAACTATTTTCTTTTGAGTTCAATAAAACAAACAAGAAAAAATGGTTTGGAACAAGTCAAGGCTGAGTAAATGATGAAGTTTCATTTTTGGGTGAACTGTCCCTTTATGATATGTGACCTTTCATTTGTTTCACAATTCTCTCATGGCCTGTGACAAAAAAAAAGGATGAGCAGTGATCCAGCTTTGCTTGGAAATCCTGAGATACTCATTTTATACCCACCACGACGCCTTTACATAATATTAGTTCCCCTTCTTATTGTGGACTTTTTCGTTTGGAAATTCTATAACAACTTTTATCTCTATCAACTTTTTTGGAGCATGTTGCAGCCAACAAAATCAAAATTTGATTATATTTTCAAAATATGTTTATCTTGTAAGTGAAAACACTGGATATATGTTCTTTGTAGTTTTGACGATATAAAAATGAAAGAGAATGCGCATCTTGATTTGCAACTTTTTCAGACATTGTGTTGTACATTATTACTTTTATAATATTTGATGTAGTTTTGTTACTTTGTATTGCTTTAATTGTAATTGTGTGATGTGTAGGGGTATAGTGGAGGACACCGAAAAGCCCTCTGTTATGATGGAGAAGTTTTCGTCTGCATCTAAGATGGCACCTCAGTCCAGCGGTTCTCTCCGTTCTAATGCCGGGATCGAGAAAGGCAAAGAGATCGCAGCCAGACTCAACATACACCGCATACACAGCCAACTCCGTGGCCTGGACTCATCAGGTAGCACACATACACTCAGATTTATAAACATATGTATGTTTCTCACACCTGCAGTTTGTGTTATGGCTTTTGAGAATGTTGAGGGTGTAATTTTTTTCAAAATGCATAATAAATAGAGCGATTGTCTTCCAAAAGAAAGAACCGAACTTCCTGAAATGAGTAAATTCTGTCTTGGTGCACAAACCTATGTAGCTAATGCCATGCTATAATCTTCAATGGCTTCCCACAAATAACAACTACTTTAAACAAGAATAGATGGAAAAGTTTTGTTGTTATGTTGAGAATACACTTTTTTTGCACTAGATGAGGCATAAATGAATATAAAATAACTTGTTGTGACTTTGTATTATTGTTTCAGAGAGCTGAAGAATGTTTTAAAGCGGAAATTCATGTAAATTAAGTGAAGAAGCTCTTGCTAACTAAAATTAGAAGCTATTAAAATAGCTCATTGGTGCACTTTAAATGCCCTTCAGGAAGGTTTAATTGAAGAATTAATTGTGCTGTAATATTTGTGTACATTTTTAAATGGCTTTTGGAGTATAATTATGTTCCATATTTATGTATTATTTGTGTTACAGATATTGGAGCTTGTGCTATCACTGCTATTCCTTTTGAGAAGTCCAAGGTTCTCTTCAGCTTGGAGGAAATTGATGACTTTGTGTTGGTGGACGAGACTGAGCCCTGCATCTCCACTGAACACATGCCGGAACACACTCCTGACCACTCTCGCTTAGGGACCAGTCCTGAGAAGTGGGGATGGATTATGTTTGAATGTGGGATCGAGAACCTCACTGTCAAAGGTATCACACTCAAGTAAACGATCAAATGACTTTCAGCTGGCATAAAAGGGGTCATAAACTGAGAAATCAAAACTCCATTGATATTTTGCCATATAAGAGGTCGTTGTGTTGTACAAACATCTTGTAAGTCTCAGATCTCAAATTTTTCTTGTTTGTCTAAAAACAGCCTACATTGAAGCCAGTCTGCCAAAACGACAGGTTGTGAATTTGCTTCTTTATTATGTAATAGACTGGGTAAACTCCGCCTGTACAGAAGATCAACGTCCACTTCTACTCTTTTATTTATTTATTTATTTATTTATTTATTTGTACTTTTTTTTTTTTTACTTTGACTCTGCTAACGCAATAACTTTTCATATTTGTTGTAGGTTTTACACTTTTATTTGTCAAGAGAATATCATTTAGAAATTCATTTAGTCTTACCTTTAGAGCAGATTTTCTACACGACAGTATTCATAATCTTTTCATAAGCATTTTCAACCGAATCATGTCAACGTCCATCCACGCTTTAAAAACACATGCAGAAATTTGCATCAATAGGCACAAGCATTTGAAAAATGGTTAATTACGCAAAACTTTTAACCAATTACACTAGAGGGCTTTTTCAGCAATCCGCCACAACAAAAGACCCTTTTCACTTGACATCAGCATCTTAAATCCTCAAAGGTTTTTAACATTTTGATTTTAAAAATTTACCAAAAAAACAGAAATGCTTAATTGAGGTCCTTCTAATGCAGTGTCTTTACAAAATTTGATTTTGTGTCTGGTCTGGCTGTCGTTATCAGTCTCAAGGGGGTCACACACCGGATGCGCCGCGACACGGCGTGCATGACAGTTAAAAGTATTGCACACCAGACTCGTACATTCGCATGCTATTTAAAACGAAACTAATCAGATGGCGCTCTGTGGCACGGCAAAAATATGAACAGTGTCCTGAGTCGTGGCTGGGTGCCGCGGACAGCCGCGGTGTGTGTGGTGTGTGTACCCTGATAGAGACCTACGTTTAGAATTCTGAAATGCGTGGCGCTGTGCGTCGCCGAGCGGCACTTCTGGTGTGCGACCTGCTTCACCCTTTTTCTGGGAGTCATTAAAACACTGTCGTGGAGTTTTTCCTTTTGTTATTTTAGCCGATTGTTATTTTGTAATGGTAAAAAATGTATTTGCATTCACTGTTCTCTAAGTTTACCCAACTATGATGACTTCCCCTGCAGAGACACCCACAAATGTTAAAAGAGTCTCTAAACAGTGTCTTTAAACAGTGATTAAGGGTGCTTTCACACCTAGACATTTGTTTCGGAACCTGGCGCGTTTGCCCCCCTTAGGTAGGTTGGTTTGGACATACAGTTGAAGTCAGAATTATTAGCCCCCCTTTGATTTTTTTTTTTTTTTCTTTTTTAAATATTTCCCAAATGATGTTTAACAGAGCAAGAAATTTTTCACAGTATGTCTGATAATATTTTTTCTTCTGGAGAAAGTCCTATTTGTTTAATTTCAGCTAGAATAAAAGCAGTTATTAATTAAAAAAAAACATTTTAAGGTCAAAATTATTAGCCCCTTTAAGCTAGATATTTTTTCGATTGTCTACAGAACAAACCATCGTTATACAATAAATTGCCTAATTACCCTAACCTGCCTAGTTAACCTGATTAACCTAGTTAAACCTTTAAATGTCACTTTAAGCTGTATAGAAATGTCATGAAAAATATCTAGTAAAATATAATTTACTGTCGTCATGGCAAAGATAAAATAAATCTTTTATTAGAAAGAGTTATTAAAACTATTATGGTTAGAAATGTGGTGAAAAAATCTTCTCTCCGTTAAACAGAAATTGGGAAAAAAATAAACAGGGGGGCTAATAATTCTGACTTCAACTGTATGTGAACACCGCAATTGCGCTCGGATCCACACCAAAACAATCGGTCTGATATCACTTGAACAAGGTGGCCTTGTCTTGGTTGGAACAAATTCTAGAGCGGATTGGTTGTAGTGAGAAAGCAATACGATCCAACAAACTAACGAAACAGGCTATATGACTGTGTATTATTGTTATGTAATAGCCATTCAATTATGAGTAGGATGGGATGTCATTCCTACAGGTAAATGTGCGTTTCATGTCGAATAAGAAAGTGAAAGCATGCTGAAATATTAACCAGAGCTGTTTATCCGTTAGGACAATTGACTAAAATTACCATCTGGTATTTTCTCCATATTTTAATCTTCTAATATTTTGTTTTAGGCCTAGAAAGAAAGATCAACATTGATCTGCTTCATGATCTGACCGCAGTCTCGCTTCATCTGTCATTTCTGTCTATAATGTAAAGCCTATAATGCATAATTCTCGTTGTTTTTAGGTTCGTAATTAATCATGAAAACAAAAGTTGTTAAATGTCTTACTCTTATTTTAAAATAATTAACTAAACAATCTAAAAAATTATAGGCAATAGATTGACCAATTTAAAGATAGATGTTTACAAGCCTTGACAACTAAAATGAGGCTATGTATGAGAAAGTCTTACCTCTCTGATTCATATTTGGTGACGATGTCTGTGAGTGTCACCATTCGAAATTAAAGCGCACCTTTTCGCTTACAATGTCTAATTGCTTATCATCATAAATTAAATTAACGACATATGACAGCTGAGCGGAATCTGTGGAACTCTGACCAATGGGAGGAGAGTTTACTCGCACGTGACTTGTTTGAACTATTTAGGTCCGTTTAGAAACTCTGTAAAAGCAAACCACAAAAAGCAACATTGTAGAAATTTTAACCCCTATTTCGGAATAAAACAATCGATCTACAGGTGTGAAAGCACCCTAAAACAGGATAGAACATATTCTATTCTAAATTATAAGTGTTTTTTTGATGTACAAAATTATGATGACATTATACAGTAAGTGCCCTAAAGAGAACAGTACAAGATAATACAAAAGGCAGTTCATGACCACTTTAAAGCAAGATATACATGTCTTTCCTCAGGTGGGCGTCAGTCAGGAGCTGTTCTCTACAGTGCGTTCGGGGTGATGGGTGGTGCCGACAGCGGCGTCAGGAATGGAGTCTCCAAATCAAACGATTCCAGCGGTTCTCAGACCGGAAGTGGCTACAGCACTGATGTATCCGATGATAACCTGCCCAATGATGCACAGAGCCCTGCATCTGAACCTAACAACAATTCAGACTCTGACGAACAGGTGTTCATATATTGTGCCTTCATAATTAATTGCATTTTTGAGTATTTGTTCCTCACATTGTTTGTCCCTCGTGCAGGATGAGGGAGTGGAGTCAGATGATCTGAAGAAGGATCTGCCGCTCCTGCCTCCTCCTCCAGACTCCAGCAGCATGAAGCTCACAATAAAGGAGATCTGGTTCAGTTTTGCTGCGCCGACCAACATTCGATCTCATGCTCCAGTTATGTCCAGGTACATCTGTGAATGCGCACACTCTGTTTCCTTATCATTGGCAATGTGTATTTTAGTAACAAATAATCCTCAACAACAGAATTTTAACGGACTTTTTTAGCTTGTTTATGTTTTTTTATGGACGTGTTTATATTAATTTTTAGACCACAAAATACAGAGGTTTTTACTTTAGAAGAGTTAATGAAGAGTTCATGAACATCAACTAGGGGGGAAAAGTTGAATCATTTATATGGCTTATATGAATGGCAAAGGCCTATAGATTAGGCTTATTTACCAAAATAAAATATGATCATGCCTTAATTTTTAATTATTTAATTAGGACAGTAAAGTCTGACTTTGCTTATGGCCCATTTCCACTGAGTGACACTGTCGATCACAGCATACTTCTGGATAGGCTGGAAAACTGGGTTGGGCTGTCTGGGACGGTCCTCAAATGGTTCAGATCTTATCTTGAAGGGAGAGGTTACTATGTCAGTATAGGTGACCATAGGTCAAGGTGGACACCCATGACATGTGGAGTCCCACAAGGCTCGATTCTGGGACCTCTCCTGTTCAACCTTTATATGCTCCCTCTGAGCCAAATAATGAGACAGAACCAAATTTCCTACCACAGCTATGCTGATGACACTCAGATCTACTTAGCCTTACTGCCTAATGACTACAGCCCTATTGACACCCTCTGCCAATGCATTGATGAAATGAATAGTTGGATGTGCCAAAACTTTCTGCAGTTAAACAAAGAGAAAACTGAAGTCATTGTGTTTGGGAACAGAGATGAGGTTCTCAAGGTGAATGCGTACCTTGGCTCTAAAGGTCAAACAACAAAAAATAAGGTCAAGAATCTTGGTGTGACTCTGGAGTCAGATCTGAGTTTCAATAGTCATGTCAAAGCAATTAGTAAATCAGCATACTATCATCTCAAAAACATTGCAAGAATCAGATGCTTTGTTTCCAGTGAAGACTTAGAGAAACTTGTTCATGCTTTTATCAGCAGCAGGGTGGATTACTGTAACAGCCTCCTCACGGGCCTTCCCAAAAAGACAGTCAGACAGTTGCAGCTCATCCAGAACGCTGCGGCCAGGATTCTGACCAGAACCAGGAAATCAGAGCACATCACACCTGTCCTAAGGTCTTTACACTGGCTCCCAGTTACATTCAGAATAGATTTTAAAGTATTACTACTTGTCTATAAATCACTAAATGGCCTAGGACCTCAATACATTACAGATATGCTCACTGAATACAAGCCTAGCAGATCACTCAGATCTTTAGGATCATATAAACTAGAAATTCCAAGAGTTCAGTCAAAGCAGGGTGAATCGGCATTCAGCCACTACGCCCCTCGCTGCTGGAATCAGCTTCCAGAAATGATCAGATGTGCTCCAACATTAGGCACATTCAAATCCAGACTGAAAACACATCTGTTTAGCTGTGCTTTTACTGAATGAGCACTGTGCTACGTCCGACAGATCGCACTATTATGTTTTTCTCCTCTTTTTCATTCTTTTACAACCTGTTTTAAATATTTTTATCTGTTTTTATCAGTTTTTTATTATCCGTTTTTATTTTATTTATTTTTCTTACACTTGTCTTTTTTTATTCCTGTTTATGTAAAGCACTTTGAATTGCCACTGTGTATGAAATGTGCTATATAAATAAACTTGCCTTGCCTTGCCTTGCCTTGCCTTGAGTGGTACGGTACGGTACGGTACGGTACGGTTCAGTTCGGTAAGCTTTTATGGCTGTTTCCACTGTCAAAAGGCGTACCAAACCAAACCGTACCGTACCACTTTTTTGGCACCCTTTCAAAAGGGTACCAAACGTGGCGCTACACGTGCAGCTGAACGCTGATTGAATACATAGATACGTCACGATCTCGTTGAGCTAGCCAAAATCAAAACAATGGAACCGCCATTTTTTTAAATAGACAACCGAGACACTATCGTAATACTTTATGCATATAATAACGAGCCATGGTTGACCCGAGCTCAAACAAACCTTGTCGTCATCTTGATGAACAGCCACAAAGCCAAGAAGAACAAATTCTGCCGTGTCCTGTTGTAGTTTCACTTTCTCCAGAGAGCTCACCACGTGTCTATATTTGAAATAACGAACTTTTTGAGCTCATATTTTTAACGTGCGCGTGATCATTGAAGCGCTCTGATATTCGATCCATTCAGATGCGGACAAATGCGAGAGTAAAGAACGAAAAAACAAAGGAGAAGCCTGACAAAACAGCAGTAAATTACAATGTTTTTATTTGAAATAAATTTATCAGATCTTTTTAAAATAAAACATTTATTTTATGTATGCTTAATCTAGTAAATTCAGAAAAAAATAATACTTTTTAAGTGGTCTTTTAAATTAAGATATAATATAGCTTAATAATTATTAATATTTCATAAATTGCCTATTACTTGCATAATACTTTAGAAAGCATAGTAACCATTCGTATATACAGTGGTGCCTCAATATTCGCGGGAGTTACTTTCTAAAAATAACAATATACGAAATCCATGAAGTAGTCAGCTTTATTTTTTTGCAATTATTATAGATGGTTTAAGGCTGTAAAACCCCTCACTACACACTTTATACACTTTCAGTGCTTACCGCAGGTTTGAAATATACTTGTAGTGGTAGCCGGATTGAAACACAACTTTTACCCACAGCACATAAATAGTTAACTATATGCGACAAACAAAGCATAATTAGATTTTTAACACTAGTTTAATTATTATATATTTTAAACTTTTTCCTTTCAATGGGTTAAAGTTAAAAAAAGACTGATGAATTTTAAAAAAATCCACTATTTCCATTTTATGCTATTCAGGAGCCATGTGCACCCACTGACAGGTCAAATCTGCTTCTCTCTATCTCTCATTCAAGTTCAGGTTGCTGTATTGGCATGACATTTATGTAGAGTATTGCCAATGCATGTTGGATATGTATAAAATATGTAATATATCAACATCATCAAATTAATAAAATATACAGCAAATGAGAAAAAAAATGACAGAAAAAAGACATAAAAACAGGCAATATCTCTAAAAATTATAATAATTACAATAATAAAATGTGTATTTTAAATAAGACGAATAAATTGATTACCCATTTCTAACGGTGTACAAAAATTCTGCAGCCAATTTAGATGTAATTTTGTCCTCTCCGAGTATTTAGTAAAGTTTTTCTGAGTCGTTTAGATTCAATAATTATTTATTTAATGTCTCTCTCGCTCTCGCAGCGGTGCGCATAAAATTAACGACAGCTTAGAAAACAAAAGCAAAACCAAATCCCGGACATTTTAGTAGATTTAGAAACCCCGGCTGGACACAAAATGGTGTGGGTCTCTGGGTCTGCAAAGCACGTGAGACTGTCTGTGCGTTGACAGTTGGCAGTGCGCACACAGAATGGGCAGTATGAAACCGGTAAAAGAGAGAAGATTTTCCACTGTTTAATCGCTCGCGGATATTTGTTTATATTGGGCGGATGTTAAAAAAAGTGTAAAAGGGTGATAATAATAGTAAAAAAAAAGTGTCACTAAATATACCTGGGTGGCCGTTAATATACTTTACCTGGGCAGCTCGCCCAAGTAAAGTAAATTTTCACACTTTTCTCTCTTGTTTAAACACTCTCAAAGTTTATTCCTTCATAGAAAAATAAGTCCAGTATTATAGAAAGAAACCAAAGATCAAAACCATTTCATCTTCGTTTATTTATTCTGTAATGATGCCTTCAGCCGCGTAACTTCTACCTTCCATTAGCATGTCCAGAAGTCCAACTTTTTGTGCGATAATTAGCATCTTCCTCTGCCTTTTGGGTGCTACCGCAGGTGCCTTTGACAGTGCAGAATGTTTCCTCGACATGTTGGGGAGAAAACTTGCAAACATACAGTACAGCACTTCAGAGTCACACTGCTAGCGATCAAAGATTTATGTAAATTTGGCGAGCTGAAAGCGTTCTGTACTGTACAGGAGACACGGCACCAAGGAGATTGATTGACAATGGACTACAGCCAAAGCACAATGCGCTGTAGAAAAAAAGCATGTCAAATTGTACGAAAAAATCCGCAAGGCTGTGAAAAGTGAAACGCATTATAGCAAGGGGATCACTGTATACAAGATTTAATCATTTTTAATAAGATGTAAACAACATTTCAATGTACAATTCTTTTACAGTTGTTTATATTGCAGTAATCAAAAAAACATGAGCAAATGTGCCCATTAGCAAGAGTGAAACTAAATGAAATAACCACTTCTGCAAATCGCCCAAGTTGGCCCTAGTTGGCTGATTGGCCTGTACCAGTAGTGTTAACATACACTGGATATCGTCTCTACTTGGCTACAAAGCCTTTTATCTGGTTCAAAGGGAATTGTAGATCAGTGTTTGAGTGTGTAATGAGGTCTGTGTTGTCGAAATATGTCTTCAGGCAGCTCAATCTCTTGAGCACTGCGACCCCTGCAGTCGGCGCCTGGTTGGTTCCCATTGACCAGCTGAAATCCTCTCTCGAGAAACTGGACATGGAGGCCACTCTGCGAGTGTGTGCAGTCATGGGTTGCATAATGACCGAGGCTCTGGAGGTCAGACTTCTTAATACTGACACTGTTAGATGTTCCTGGATTGGAGCACAATGTACTTCAGCAGAATTGTGCACTTGGTTTAGCTGATAATGTGGTATGTATGTGTGCTTTAATCCAACAGAAAAAGAGTATTCACATTCCGTTTCGCAGCAAGTATAACCGTGTTACAAAGCGAGCCCGGTATCTTCACGAAAACCCATCCTGCTTACTGTGTAATATTCTACATCGCTACCTGCAGCAGGCGGATTATAGCGTCATTGAAGAGGCCACCATGGTAAGTCTGTTGGGCTTGGGTATTTTTGATATTTTCTTATAGACTGTAATAATTGGGTTGTGGAGGGGAAAAAATATGATCGGTTAGAAACTACATTACACATGATTCTGTACAGATTATTCCACCAATTAGAGAATTGGAGTTTGCTTAAAGATTTTGTTCTAGCTCCGCCCACTCATATCAAGCACTGCAAATGACAGAATTGAGTTGGAATTCATATACCGTTTTTGTATTTTTGATTCCACGTTAAATTACATTTACAAATGTGATTTTATATGCATAGGAAGCTTAAGGGCTCTATTTTAACGATTTAGGTGCAAAGTCTAAAGCGCATGGCACAAAAGCATTAAGGGCATGTCTGAATCTACTTTAGCTGTTTTAAGGATGGAAAAATACGCATGGCGCATGGTCTAACAGGGTTGTGCTTATTCTCTTAATGACTTATGAGTGTGTTTTGAGCATAATGTGCATTAAACCGATCAGAGTCTCATCTCCCATTGCCTTTAAGAGTCAGTTGCGTCGCGCCATGGCACATCTACTGTTTACATGGCGGACTTTGTAAGTGGAAAAACTGAATGCTTCACAAGCAAGAAAACCGTTAAACAGACCATCTGCAGCGCGAGGATAAAGAATGAGCCTCCTCCATTCGGCATCTTTACTGTTGCTTTACTTTGCTTTTACTCTTTACTTTACTCCTTTACTTTCGTGGAGTAAGGAAACTGTGTTGTACGCACTCCACTGAAGACATCCATTAGCCTATATATTTTTTTTATGTATTTTATATATTTTTTATATTAATTTTTTGTATGTTAAGCACAAAGATTTGGTTCAAAACTATTTCTAAATTCAGTTCTAATTTCCAGAAAATGAATAAATGAACAATAATAACGAAGTGTGGTCAAAATTATATCCAAACACACGTCCTATTCTTATGCCCCATATAAAGATGCATATGTCTTCAAAACCCGAGAGGTGGACAAATCTAAACTTGTTTTTATTAAAACAAATGTAAATATGCATATATATGCATATACTGTAATAAGTAATACTGCACATAACATTATACAACTTGTCATGAATAAACTGAATCAAATATCATTATTGTGTCAATTAACTTTTGGGAAAATGAAATGTCAAAATATAGGTGAAATAAGGTTTCATCGTCATCCAACATAAAAGATTTAATCTGTACTTTTATATAAAATAGTATGTGATCATTGAATGTAACGTAATCAAACTTTGATTATTTTAAATTATGACTAACTATTTGCTTATAAATGGGTAAAACCTAGTGGTTTGAAGGATAATGGCATTAGGTATAAATATTTAGATTGACCATAAATAAGTATTTTTGGGCTTCACTTTGATTCTTAAATATAGAGCCTTTTAATATTTAATCAAATGATTCTTGTTCTAAATATACCTGACAAAAAGGCTGGTGTATAAACTACTGTTACATTCAATGAGATTTTAATGGGTTTCTTCTGTAAATCATGGTAAAAGTGTAGTTACTGTAAATTTAGAGTATAAAAAAGCTGAACTGTCCTGTTATTATGTTTGGGGAAAAACCTTTTTTCTCTTTGACTGGCCCATATCATATGTTTGTAATGTATTCATTCAAATTAGCTTGAAATATATATATACATTTTTCATTCCTTCATTTTCTTTTCGGCTTAGTCCCTTTATTAATCCAGGGTCGCCACAGCGGAATGAACCACCAACTTATCCAGCACATGTTTTTATGCAGCGGATGCCCTTCCAGCTGCAACCCATCTCTGGGAAACATCCATACACACTCAGTCACACTCATACACTACGGACAATTTTCCCTACCCAATTCACCTGTACTGCATGGCTCGAACCAGCGACCTTCTTGCTGTGAAGTGACAGCACTACCTACTGCGCCACTGCGTCGTTCTATATACATTTTTATATGACCAAATTTCATTGACGGACATCCCAACCCGCAAAAACTCATTTCAGGGAGATATCGGGATTTTTTTATAAACTAATTAGAAAGAATATTACATGAACAAATGAATTCTGCATGAATAGAACACAATTATTCACATGTTTATTGTCTTTTCTATGTTTTTTTTTACATCTTCACATAGATGGATAGATACTTTTACCGTTTACAAACTGCTTATTCATGCTCCATTAATACTTTACAAAAATCATCAATAAGTTTGGTTTAGTTTTATGACAGCCTTGGTATAGACTTGAATAAAAGGCACATGAAATGACGCTGCTCACTTTTTCAAGCCACATTTTAAGCCACCATGGGCAATTTTCCTTTTTTTGGGAGGCACTCTCCCTCTGCCATGATGATCTCGTAGGCTGCACTGCACTGAAAATAAATTAAAGTCCGCCCACACTGAAAGCTGATTAGCTTATTTTGCTGAGTAAAACAATCAGGATGCTCTGTCTAGCACGCGCCAGAGCAGGCACACACGCACAGTTCTATAAGCATGTTCAGTCTCATCTCCCTCTCTCGTTCACTCCGTCATGTGCGCGCATTCTGGTATGTGCAATATAAATACTCACAATGCAGACATTAATGTTTCGCGTGCATGCTCTTGCTCGCTTGGTCTAGATTCCAGGATATTTTATTCAATTCGCGGGCATCAGGGAGCCACTATACAGGAGACTCCCAGAACTTCCGGGAGACTTAGGATGTCTACACAGTCCATATTTGCATTATTTATGGGATGGTAGTTCTTTACTAAAGGTGTTTGTTTGTTTGTTTTCTATTTATTTTTTTGCTTTAAATAAAAGGCTTGCGGTGTTGTAATTCACACCAAGAAGCTGGTTGGTTTGGTTCATGGATTATGATGTTTAAACAAAAACCTTAGAAATCTTTACAGTAAAAATTTATGAAAAATAAAACAATAAGACATTTGAAACCAGAGTCGCAGAAAAAAACGGGCAGGGCAGTAAATCACTCTATACCAGGAGTTCTCAAACTTGGTCTCAAACTGCAGATTTTAGCTCCAACTTACCTCAACACACCTGCAAGGATGTTTCTAGAAAGCCTATTAAGAGCTTGATTAGCTAGCCCAGGTGTGTCTAATTGTGGTTGGAGCTAAAATCTGCAGGACACCGGCCCTTTAGGACCGAGACTGAGAACAATTTTCTGACTGGTTGATTCTCCTTCCATGACCTCCAGATTAAGTTCTTCATGACTGTTTTAGGAAATGACAAATATATTGCAATAAATGCATGTGGTTCTGTAACTAACTACAGTGGAATAAAAATTAATTTGGGGACATTATTTATTAAATAGTCTTCGCTAAACTTTAACTGCTTATTCATCTTTTTCGTTCCAGAATGATGGACTGCCTGCTCTGGTGACCTTGAGGAAAGGTTTGGTGGCACTTGCTCGTCAGTGGATGAAATTCATCGTTGTGACTCAGGGATTTAAGGCGGTTGGTTTGCCACAGCAGCTTCCTAA
Source organism: Danio kyathit (assembly GCA_903798195.1). NCBI lineage: Eukaryota > Metazoa > Chordata > Actinopteri > Cypriniformes > Danionidae > Danio > Danio kyathit. The sequence goes on along the minus strand of LR812531.1, from coordinate 20,039,502 downwards.
ACCTAAAGAGCAGGAGCCCGTGGAGCCTGAGCAGACACCGGGCCTGGACTGTGGAGCCGCCTTGCAGAGTGACACCAGCGCCGATGGAGCAGAGTTTGAGTTTGATGCTGGTAATTCAGTCAAAACTTAACATCCTTTTACTGACACAAACAACAGATTTAAAGTGCCACTTGTATGCATTTTAAAGGTTTCTAATTTAGATTCGGAAGTATTCTACAATATGTTTACGTACAAAAGCACTTTAGCTTTTCAAACAAAATTTGTCAGATCAGTCGATATTTATTAAGTCAAATCTCTGTTTCATCCAAGTTGCAAGTAAATGGGGATTTTACTCCTATGCGAAAGTTGTAGAAACAACTTTAAATTTCTCAGAGCATGGCAAACATACATTAGACATATGAACGTTTTGCAAATTTGAGTATCTGAATATTTATAACAATAAATATTTATAAAACCTAACATATATTGGCAGCCTACAGTTAATCCATGGCTGTATCAGTGGAATAGCCTTTTTTATTGGATTATTCATGGCATAGTGTTTCATCCGTTTGTCAGATCTATTGAAAATTGTGCCTTCAAACTAAATCATAGAAACATTTGTGTTCTTTGCTGTTTCTTGTGCTACTATTTTTATTGAACATTTTTTGCTTTTGAACAGCTCGAGATTCACCCAACAAAAAAGTAAAAAAATAAATAAAAAAAAAACAGTAATACTGTATTAATAGGTTACAAAATCAGAATTGAAACATATCTGATATAGTGTCTCTCATATTTAACCAAAATTTTACAGTTATCTTACTGGCACTATTTATTTTGGCTGTGGTGTATTCCAAACTAGTAATGTCCAATAGATAGAGCCTCCAGGATAGATCAGCCGGAGCAGATGGATCCAGCCATATTTTCAGGATTGTTTTTTTTGCAGCAGTCAACACAACTGACAGAATCCTTCTTAGGTTAATGGATAAGGAGAGTGATGAATCATCCAGCGGGAGAAAAAGCAATGGGTTGCATTGGGTCTGAGGTGTTTAGTGTGCTTCTTTTGTAAAACGCAATTTTCAATTCCATCAAACCAGAGGTGTAGAGTATTTGTTCATCAGGCAATATTAGAGCTAAATAAGACGCTTTATACTTAAACCAGTTTTTTTTTTTTTATGTTACACTCTAGTTGAAGTGTTGTGAACGTTCTGTAGAGGTGTTTTTGGTTGAAGAGTCTAATATTGATTGTCAATACTGTTTCACAAGAAAAATTCCAGATTTGTCTGACAATAAACTGTACAATATATGCATCTATAGATTACCACATCAGCTCTTTTCAGTGTCTTTGACTTTGAGATCCTACTGTGATCTGATTGGTCAGATGGTGTGATTTGTTGTGATATGTCTACTGTCGAAAACCAAACACCCATTACCATATATCTGAATTTAAGCTTTGGAGGTTTTCTCAGCGCTTGTTAATACAGCAATAAAAACAATAACCATGGTGCATGATGATTTTGTCATTAAAAATTAACATAGTTTGATACAAGTTTCTCTAAAATTGTGAATATTTTACTTTAATTTTATTCAGGCTAGATTTGATTTGATTTAACAAACCAGTTTGTGCTTTGGCACTGAAGCATATAGGTTTTGAAGCACTTCACCTCAGATGTTATTCGTTATTCTTGTTTATCTAGTATATAACTGACCAACAAAAAATACATTAAAATTAAGATACAAATTATACAAAATTACAAAATGTATACATTTACACAGTTATACAAAACTAAACAAAATTTGTTTCAAAAAGATCATTTTTCCATAAGAATGATTTTGTTTGTTCGTGCCTGTCCACTACTCAGCTGTGCAGATGGATGAAAACCAAACTCCCATTATCATCAGAATTTAAGCTTTTGAGGCTTTCTCAGCGCTTGTTAATAAAACAATAACCATGGTAAAAAATTATATTGTCCCAATTTGACTGTAAATTCTGATTAGGAAATCTCTGGTACTTCAGTATAAAATCCATTAATCATAGAAAGGTCTTTGTAGACCTCTACCATTTGCGAACCTCTATATTACACACACACACTACCTGAAAGGTCAAATTTGTTGACTTTATCTATATAATGTGTCATTTGTGTGTATTTTAGGTACAGTAAGTGAGCACACAATGCTGTTAGAGGGAGTATGCAGTCGTCCTGCTCCTACCGGTAACTCTGCACCTGTGACTGGAGTGGAGATCATGAGAAAACTCTCCAAATCGCACACACACAGCGAATCTGCCCTCAGGATCAAGGTACTGTTTTCATACAGTTAAAGTGTAAATTATTAACCCTCCTGTGATTTTTTTTTTTTTCTTTTTTTATTTTTGTTTTAATTTGTTTCAAAATATTTCCCAAATAGGGACTCTTTCACAGAATTTCCTATAATGTTTTTTCTTCTGGAGAAAGTCTTATTTGTTTTATTTCGGCTAGGATGAAAGCATTTTTTAATTAAAAGAAACAAAAAAAAACATTTTAAGGTCAATATTATTAGCTCAATATATATCAATATTTTTCCCAGACTGTCTACAGAACAAACCATCGTTACACAATGACTTGCCTAATTAACTCGCCTAGTTAAGCCTTTAAATTGCGATTTAAGCTGAATTCTAGTATCTTGAAAAATATCAAGTAAAATATTATGTACTGCCATCCTGGTAAAGATAAAATAAATCAGTTTTTAGAAATGAGTTATTACAACTATTTTTTAGAAACGTGTTGAATAAATCTGCTTTCTATTAAACAGAAGTTAGGGGAAAATATATATACAGGGGGGCTAATAATTCAGGAGGGCTAATTATTCTGACTTCAACTGTATATCAGTATAAAGCTGTAATTAAATGCTTTCTTTTTTTTAAGGGTTCCCACCCTTACCAGTCCCTAAGCTACACAAGTGGAGATACAGCAGCCGATTCTCCCGCTCATGTCAGTCGGACAGGCTTACAGTGCAATCACAGCCCGAGGAAAGAGTCGTTGCTGAGCTACTTAACAGGAAGCATCCACAGTTTGCACAACCTGCTGGAAGCTACACCTCATCGAGCAAATGAACAAACTGCGACCAAGAGCAGCTCTCTGACACGCACAGGTACACGCGTTTCTGCATTCACAGTTTATTGCTTTTTTTCTCAATCTAATATTAGGTAAAAAACTGTTATTGGGTAAAAGTTTGAACTTTTGAGGGCAAATGCATTTTCTTGATATATGTGGTGTTTCCTAAAGTATGAGAGCGGGTTGCTAACCCTATTGCGTTTGATTTTCTGTCTTCTTTGTATTATTTTTCTGCTCAGAAAATATCTGAGTCATCACAAAAGTGCTGAGGCACCAAACTGGGTTAGTCATAAATCACAAAGAACAGTGAACTTTGGTATTTATGTACATACGGGTTCATGTGAAGTGCATCATTTCTGTCCTATTTAAATTTTTTTTAACTAACTTAAAAGAGTTTATGTCTTTTCACTTAATAGTTTAGCCAGTGTTCTGAGCTTTCAATTGAGTCAGACAGAAGAAAGCAACAACACAAAAAATAGTCAAGATGGCTAAAACAAAAGATGCTCATGTTGATATGTGTTAGTATGTGAATATAAGGGTGCTTTCTCACTTTCTCATCAAGCTGCTGTTTTGTGTACAGCTGTTGCTAAATGACGGCCACGAAAGCAAACTGGCAAAATGGAAAGACGTACACGCATCACGGTTGTTCTGCTTTTACTGAATCTTTTGGTTTTGGTAATACACAAGGCAACTTGCATCTATCTGCCTCAAAAATATTAAAAACATTCAGAACATAACACAATGTTTTTGGAGAACCAGACCAGAGTTTGCAAGAACCGTTCCACAGACCACCTCTTTCAGTGGACTTGGGTGCAGTTTGTGGGTGCACACCTGAGTTCAGAAGACATTGTTCACACTAGCTAAACGTACTTTTGACATCAAAGAAACCCAGGTGAAATGATATCCACATCTGCCAGAATTCTGACAGGGACCAAAACAAAAGAACGTATAACTCCGGTTTTGTAATCTCTTCATTGGCTCCCTGTAAGATTTCGTATTGATTTTAAAATCCTCATGCTCACATATAAGGCCTTGCATGGTTTGGCACCTCAATATCTCTCAGAGCTTTTAACGGTGCACTCTTCTAGACTTTCGATCTCTGTTTCTCTAATTCTGGTCTTCTATGAGTGACCGAGCTTTTGCCTCCCTTGCTCAAGTCCTTACTCCGCTATAAAACGAGAAATGCAGAATCTTTTAATGTGTTTATATCATCCTTGAAAATACTTTTTTTGACTCGCCTGTGAGGCGTTTAGTGTGTGTTTTAGTATTTTAAATGTTTTAACTTGTTATTATCATCATCTCGACTCTTAAACATTAATTTATAATTCACAACTTCTGGAGAGAAACATCACAGACAGTGGACAAGGAGGTATGCATCAAAGTTTCTTTCTTTTTACTTTTCTCTTTTTGTTTCTTTTAACAATTTTAACATTCACAGACAAATAATGAATATTAGATCACAGTCTCCACGCCAGATGAATAAGATCCAGCCCTGGACGCCAGATCTTGTCAGGAAATGTCAATTTCTCTAGGTCAAGTCAGCAGAGTTTCCAATACCCAAACTGGTTAACCAGTATTTAACTGAATTAGCAGTCTACTGTCAATATATGAGTCGACTGTGGAAGGAAGCCAGAGAAGAGCAGAAGCAGGAGACGAAGGGATGATATTAAAAAAGCAGGGTTTATCGAATAATCTTCGTCTGAACAGCACAAACATAACAAATGTTATTATACATCAGGCCACAGGACCTTGAATTTAATCAGTGGAAAAGAACATTTCATGAAACAACATCAAAATAAGACTAAACAATGGAAAAAACACTAAAAGCAGAACAAGTCATAAATATATAAGTTAAAGAAATCAAATCAATAAATGATTAATATAATAAATGATAAACACAAATGAATTAAAATATGAATCAAATAAATGGATGACTAAATGAAGAACTAAGATTTATAAATGATTATATAACTATAACTGAAATTATCAATGCAAAACAAATAATAGAGAAAAACAAAACATAATAGAATAAGGAATTGATTTCATTTAAAATACACACAGGTTATTACAAAATTCAGATTCTACAGAATAGTAGCAGCAGCAAAAAAATATATAATTCATTAATAATGATTAAAAAATAATAAATATGAAAAAGGGTATGTATGGTACAGCAGATAGAAGTCCTTAATGCTCAGTAATACCTCACATATTGCGTATATAGGGAAACAAGAAACATGGCTTACTCATTGCGAAACACTCGATAGTTACTTATACGTTATCCATTTACCTATATGCAATAACCGTTTTGACCAATTCTTATAGTATTTATCCATAGTGTGCCTAGGGAAAAGATAATTTTCTCTATATTAAATTTATATTTTACTACCAAAGTTTCTTTATGGTAAAAAACAACAACAACTATATTATAGAAAGTCAGACTAGTGGGAAAAAACAGTTCTAAAACCTGTTCTTTGGATAATCTAAAGGCTCCTCCAAACCATCCCTTTGAAACCCCATTTGGGATAATTTTTTTTAGAAAGAGTATGTAGTTCTTCCCTAAATCTGTGGGCAGAAGACTTGAACAAAGTGTTAAGTACACCTTAGCTTGGCAGCTTCTAAGGTAAAACAACTTTTGTTTACATCAGCAAAAAAAAAAAAAAATCAGTCAATGTTAAATGTCTCTTGTCGTCTTGATTAGGCAACAGTGTGGGTGCAGATGTGTTGACTGAACATCCTCTTCTGTCGGAGCCATTTTCCGTCAGCTTCTACAACTGGATGTCAAACGCTGTTGGCAACCGTACTGGCGGCAATGTCCAGGACTCACCACTCAACCGCTCTCAACACAACAGCCTGCAGACTGGCGGTAAGTCTGATGGTTATTATACGGATTAAGATCAGTTCTATTTCCATCAGTATAATCACAAGTGGATGACACTAAATACTGATGACAATAAGCATTAAGTAGAGATATATCTATCTGTCTGTCTGTCTGTCTGTCTGCCTGCCTGCCTGTCTGTCTGTCTGTCTGTCTGTCTATATCTGTTTATCTATCTATCTAGTGTTCAATCCTGCTAAGATATGTCAAGCCTTAGCAGAAATTCACCATACAGGGGTTGCTTATTGGGTTCATATAGGGTTTAGTGTTAAGGTTTAGGGTTATTTGGTGTTAGTGTTTAGGGTTTAGTGTCTAGGGTTATTTAGGGTTTAGAGTCTGGGGTTATTTAGTGTTAAGGTTTAGTGTATAGGGTTATTTAGAGTTAGGGTTTAGAGTTTAGAGTCTAGGGTTATTTAGTGTTAGGGTTTAGGGTTATTTGGTGTTAACGTTTAGTGTTTAGGGTTATTTATTGTTAAGGTTTAGGGTTTAGAGTCTAGGGCAGGGGTGGGCAAACTCGGTCCTGGAGGGCCGGTGTCCTGCACAGTTTTGCTCCAACACTAATCAAACACACCTGAACCTGTTAATCAGTGTCTTCAAGATCACTAGAAATCTATAAGCAGGTGTGTTTGATTAGAGTTGGAGCTAAACTGTGCAGGACACCGGCCCTCCAGGACCGAGTTTGCCCATCCTTGGTCTATGGCAGGGGTGCTCAACCCTGTTCCTGGCGATCGACCTTCCAGCTGATTTCAGCTCCAACCCTGATCAAACCCACCTGAACCAATTATTTAGAACGGGAGGAGCACTTGATAATTACAGGCAGGTGTGTTTGATAAGGGCTGCCACTGAAAACTGCAGGTAGGTCGATCGCCAGGAATAGGGTTGAGCACCCCTGGTCTAGGGTTTAGGTGTTATTTAGTGTTAGGGTTTTAGAGTCTAGGGTTATTTAGTGTTAGGGTTTAGGTGTTATTTAGTGTTAGGGTTTAGAGTCTAGGGTTATTTAGTGTTAGGGTTTAGGATTATTTGGTATTAGTGTTTAGGGTTATTTAGTAGGGGTGTAACGAGACGCTTACTCCAAGAGATGAGAAATGTAATTGGGTTCACGAGAATGAGACAAGATTTTTACAGTATTTTTTAAAAAATCTTCAATGATGAAATACATGAATAGAAAACATATTTTTATTCAACTGAAGAAAAATCACAAAATGTAAAACAATTCAGGTGCTTTTTTAAATCAACTTGTAATGAATGTTATTTTAAATTTATTTTAATAAATTGTGCCATAAAGTACATGCAAACACTGCTAAATATTTAGCTATAAACTCTACCGACTGGCTTCTCCCCTTTACAGTTACACATACTGTAAGAATCGGTCTCCTTTCCACAAATTGAATTTTTTTTTAAAAATGTATGTAATCATGTCATTTTTGATTTTAAATTTTTCAGCAGTTTCACTTTCATTCAGCAACAGCTTTCATTTTTTTCCAGACCCAAAATTTTCAAAAACTCAACAATACACAGTTTTTTTTTATTGTAAAGCCATGACACCATATAATCACACATACTTGTAATTTTTTATTGTTGATCATTAGTTGCAGTGCAAAAACAAAAAACAAAAAAAACAAAATAGAAAACCACCAACAATCACAATACACTAGGGTTAAATTCTTTTAAAGTAATGTATAACAGAGCAAGTACATTTTCACAGTATTTTTAAAATATTTTTTCTTCTGGAGAAAGTCTTCTGTCTTATAGTATGGCTGGAATAAAATAAGTTTTTTAAAAAAAAATGCAATAACCAGTAAAGAATTTTAAGGTCAATATTGTTAGCCTCTTTAGGAATCGATATTTTTTGATTGGCTACAGCAGTATTTCTTAACCATGTTCCCGGAGAACCACCAACTCTGCACATTTTCTATGGTTGATTCTTAATATGTGTTCTGCAGCGATCTTGTTTTCTCGTGTAACGTCATCATCAGTTCAGTTCCAAAACTCAAGACCGCAAGAATGGAGGATGCGTGAAAGTTCCCGAATGTGTTCTTGATATCGAGGATGCACCGATGCAGACTTGAGCATCGAGCTCGCTCTAGAAGTCGCAAAAGTCATTGCGACTGAATAAAGGAGGTGGGAAGAGCAGCATTTTATATAGTTTTATTATTAAAGTTCAGAGATAAAACTTATTTATCTCTGGAGTTTCTCTAAATGAGACAGTGAAAGTAAACATTACCATGAAAATCTTTATAAAGGTATAAGCACGTTTTTGTCACATTTTAACAGATTTTAATACGAATTTCAACAAATAAACACCCCTTGTTTATTTATTTTTACCAAGGAAGAACACAGCATTTCATTTCTCAAAGGACGCGTTCTGTGTTCTCGCAGCCTCCTGAGTTTGTTCTTTCGAGGTTACCTGGCAGGACCGGTCTTCACAAGAGCACAAGTCTGTCACTGCGTTCTTGGAATTGAGAAACAGCCCCATTAGCAGAGCTCATTAGCAGAGACTGGAAGACCTGTAATGGGTGTGACAGAAAAAGGAGGTATCCAAAACATGCAGTGGTGGTAGTCCACCAAGAACGTGGTTGAGAAATGCTGGGCTACAGAACAAACCACTGTTGTCCAATGACTTGCCTAATTAACCCAGTTAACCTAATTAAAAATCTGGCTTCCGTTAAACATCGCATGGGAAATATTTGAAAAAGTATTGAAATTTCACAGGAGCGCTAAAAATGTTGCCTTCAACTGCTGATAAAAAAGGACTAGCCAATGGTGATTGCATTTTTGAGGTGTGCATAGAGGGTAGCAAGCAGCAAAAATAGCTTTTTTTTATGTGTCTTGCTTAACTCTTTGCTTCCAGGAGTGCTCCCCACCATACCTTCTGCATCAGACTTTAACACGGTATTGTCGAGTGATCAGAACACACTGGACACACACTCTCAGCACTCACACTCGCAGCACAGCACGAGTCAAGAAGACCTGCTTGATCAAGATGAGACCAATCTCTGCCCTGCAGCTGTACAGCTCGCCGATGCTCAGGTGTGTGCCACCAATACTTATCAGGATGTTATTGTTTATTTATGACCTTGCGCATGTCTCATTCTGTTTGTGTGCCCTGGAATAATCCGTACAGGTTGTTTTCAAGCCGTTGTTGAGTCACATTGGGATCCAGCCCCAGGATGCTCCTCCGCTCAGTTACAAGATGTACTTTGGGGAGCATCTGTCCTTCAGCGGCACTCTCGAGTGTTTGAGAGCTGACATTGTCGACTCTGACACCAGCAAAGAGAGGAAGAACAAACGAGCACACAGGTAACAGAGCTGTCCTGCTTTAGCTGCTGTTCATCTGTCTAGAGAGATTTTGTTTTTTCATCCTGTTGCAGTTTTTATTTCATGGAAGGATGGGTACTCAATAATTGATCAACTACAGTGTTGTTATTGTTAACTAAAACTAAAAGGGAAACAGTTCGTAGTAGAAACAAAAACTTAAAGTAAAATAGAAATATTAGAAAATATATTGACTTCGCAAATAACTACTTTGAATATTAAAGTTCGAGTATTAAAAATAGATAAAACTGAATTAATATCAAATAGATAAATAAGACCAAAAACTGAAAGTATTCAAATAAAAGCTAATTCATAAATGAATAAATATAATTAATAAATATAAATGATAGTACATAAATAATGCTAAAAACACATTTAAAACAGATAATTTTATTAAATTAAATGAATATCTAAATTAAGTACTGTACTGTACTGTATGTGTTGTAACTGTTTTCAAATTATTAACCAGTGAACAAATTTTTACCTTAGTACATTAATTGAAATAAAAATAGGTTTAAGTGAAATAATTATGAAAACTGAAAAATATTACATTAAAGCCAAACAAAGTTTAAAACAAATTTACAAAAAATGTACTAAAATTGACTAAAAACGATCAAAATCACTAAATATGCCAATATAAGTAAGAAAATATCAAAACATAAGTACTATAAGGGTATTTTAAATTCAATTAACAATGACAGGAATAGAAATGGGTTAAATTACTCAAGCTAAAATTGAAATAAAAAAGCGTATACCCAAAACTAAAAACATACAAATAAAAGCTTTCAAAAATTGCACTATATATAGCAATTAAAAGAACAAGATGAGCTAAACTGAATGGAAAAAAATGCATTAAGAAATACAGCTTTCACAATTTCGTGTCTAATAGAACCTATTCAAATAGAGGAACCCAATGCAATAGCCAAATATCTAAGATCACTATATACAGTTGAAGTCAGAATTATTAGCCCCCCTGAATTATTAGCCCCCATGTTTATTTTTTTCCCCAATTTCTGTTTAATGGAGCGAAGATTTTTTTCAACACATTTCTAAACATAATAGTTTAATAACTCATTTCTAATTACTGATTTATTTTATCTTTGCCATGATGACAGTAAATAATATTTTACTAGATATTTTTCAAGACACTTCTATACAGCTTAAAGTGACATTTAAAGAGCCCCTATTATACATTAAATAGGGTCATATTTTGGTTGTAAGGGTCTCCAACAACAGTCTAATATGCATGCAAGGTCAAAAAACACTTTCATGGCCTTATAATCTGCATTTATTTTTACCTAATTTTCCCAGCGACTCCCATATGAATCGTTCAGTGATTCATTTGTTCCCAAACCCCTCCTTAGCGCGAAGCTAATCTGCGCTGATTGGCCCGATGACAGCCTGTTGTGATTGGTCGACAGCGTTCAGCACGAGACAGAGTGAAATGCCCAGCACAGCTTATCAGCAATATAGAAGTAGTCAGAGTGCATACACGCTTCATATTAGTGTGAGGCGTGGATTTCGGCAGTGGGTGAATGTAAATACAGACGATCGGCTTGAAATTACGGTCGACTAACTATTTTATTAAGCAAAAACTCAAAGAACTGGGGAGGAAACCAACACGCGTCTCCTAGCCTGTCATACTCTACCTCAGTGTTGCCAGATGTAGCTGACTGATTCCAGCCCAAAAACTATCCAAAACCCGCCAAAATGCAAAAAAACCCGCCCACTCATCTGGAAAACACAGTTGTGACAGTCGCGAAAAACACGATAAGTGTTTATACTCGCACAATCGAGTTAAAAACATTCCAATTGAACGGGAAACCGCCCAATCTGGCAACTCTGCTCTACCTGCTCTTTTTACACACACACAGACACAGACACACACACACACACATTATCCTCCTCCTCCTCAGAGGACACAACACAAAAATAAGTCCTTAACAGAAACATTCAAAAACAGAATACATAAGAATGTACATTAAACTTCACATTAGTTACTGACACCACAGAACACAGTACCCGGTTCTCATCAGTGTTATTAGGGTCGGCGCCTCCATATAATAGTGAGGGCGGCGTCCGTGAACTCCCCCGGTTCTCCCGTTCATCCGCGATTCACACCCCCTCCCTCCCGGTCCTCACTTTCCCCCAGTCTCCTGGATTTTTTGTGTGTGCATGAGTGCATTAAAGCAGTTAAGTTAAACACATGACAAACGACAGGATTGCAAGCTCACAAACACGTTTAAATCCGCAAAGAAAGCGTGTTTTTAGTCGCGATATGTATAAGTGTTGTATGTTGTCATGGCTTACCTGTACTCTGCTTTTCCCAACGATCACCAACCCTCATTACAAAATGGAGAAATAATCCATGAGCTGTGTATTGATAGTTCCTGTGGAGCTCTGTCAAAGTCTCATACATCAGTAGTCTTTTCTGATCCTTCCTTTTTTGCAAAAAAAAAAAACCTCAACCACTGACTCTTCACAGCTTCATCTTTGGGTAGAGAATATAACACAAACTTTCCCTCAAACTTCCAATAATATCCAGCTAAGCACAGCGTCTTCATGGCTCATGACTTCAGAATCTGTTTATCTTCCTCTCTTAGCTGCTGTGTTAGTGGGCGGGGCCGCAGGTTTAAATTCGTGGGTCTGCGCGCGCAACCATTATGTTTCGCGTCTACGTAACGCCGAAACGGCTAAAGAATCGTTATCAAGACGATTTGTTTAAACCACTATGAGTCGACTCTATTATAGATTAATTAATAGTTTTAAAAACTGTCCACTTTCAGATTTAAGCTTTAGCTGGATATTTCACTTCACTAAGAGCTGTGTTACACATTACATAGAAGGTCATTTTCAAAAACCCATAATAGGGGCTCTTTAAAGGCTTAACTAGGTTAATTAGGTTAACTAGGCAGGTTAGGGTAATTAGGCAAGTTATTTTATAATGATGGTTTGTTCTGTAGGCTAATAATTTTGACCCTAAAATGGGTTTTAAAAAGTTTAAAACTGCTTTTATTCTAGCCAAAATAAAACAAATAAGACTTTCTCCAGAAGAAAAAATATTATCAGACATACTGTGAAAATTTCCCTGCTCTGTTAAACATCATTTAGAAAATATTTTAAAAAATCCAAAAGGGGGCTAATAATTCTGACTTCAACTGTATAATATAGACCAGGGGTGCCCAAACTTTTTCGTATGAAGGGCCAAAAACCAAATATCATTGATAGCTGTGGGCCGAAGATAAATATACCAAACTATTTTACACTAAAGTTGCCAATATAACTATTGCTATAAAAAAAACATAATCACATTTATAACACAGTGGAGTTCAACGCTGAATACACTAGTCATTTAATTTGATGACTGAACCCACAAAGTGAGTCAGACCAAGCAAAAACAGTGATTACTGGATCAGGGGTGAGGTCACAAGAATAAGCCTTAGTGTAGAATCTGTAAAATGTCCCTCCAAAAAAGATGTCCCACAGAGCCCTCTGCTGACAATTGTTACAGTTAGAGAAGATGGAATTGCTAACATTTTAAATGCAATACTAGCATTTAAAGGCAGAAATGCAGAGGAAGACAAATTCTGTCTATATCAGAGATGCCCAAACTAGGGCCCGCGGGCCAAAGTTGGTCCATAGCAACCTTTGATTTGGCCAGCTATCCCATATAGGAATAGAGGGAGAATGATCGGGATGGTTTACAGATTGTCATTTCAAATTTAATGTAACCTTTTTGTTTGTTTGTTTTATTGTTAAGCTACAAAAAAGCAAAGTGATATCAAATGTTTCAATTTAAATAGTGTCAATTAATCAGATTTTGTTTAAAATGTTCATACTGTCCCCTGACGGATAGAGAACTTTGGTGAGCAATTCAAGGCAAAGGCAGATTCTGCTTAAGTTGACCAATATGGAATGGCAGTAGCTAAAAAATGATTTTTTGTCTATAGAAAAAGCCATCAAAATCACTTTTTAAATCCTGACTTTCTGAATTTTCTAACACTTTGCATTTAGAGAGACCTAAGCCCCAGTCAGATCACACCAATTTGTCACGATTTCGGTATGATTCGTAAACGACAAATGGGCATCGTGACACAAGATTCAATCGTTTCTTGTTTAATGTGGCATAGTTTACGACATACCGATACCATGCCTGCGACACCTCACGACACCATCGCAGAAAGTCTAGCATGTTTAGCACAAGCAATTTTTTTCTCGTTCTTCACGACGAGTTCGGTCACGTGGGTGACACTGGGTAGTTGGAGCACATCATTTCTCAGTTATACCTGCGGGTGCTGCCACCAGTCAGGTAATCAAAAAATAGGCTGCATATTTACTTATGGGTGGGTCATGGGTGGATAAGATCAATCATTGGTTATGCAAACTTTAACTACCTTTTCTAAAATATTAAGATGTTTTAAGGCACAAATATGCAGACATCTTCATTCTCACAACGAGTTTCTGAGTTCTCCCATCCTTCCAGCAGAGTTTGTTCTTCTGAGGTAATCTGGAAACATGTTCAGTGCTGCGAATACATTGCAAAAGCATTACCTGCTTATTTAAATTTGTCATTAATAGTGAAAACTGTTTAATATAGGCTTCTCTAAAACTGTAAATATTTCACTTTAATTTTATTTAGGCTAGATTATTATTTTATTTAACAAACCAACACAGTCTCATGCCAATTCATGTTTTGGTGCATATAGCGGACTTGTTTTTAAGTGCTTCACCTCAAATGTTATTCGTTATTCTTGTTTATAGATAACTGACCAACAAAAGATACATTAAAATTAGGATAAAAATTTTACCAAAAGAAATTAAATTAAAAAAGATGACGGATCGTGAAGGAACTTGTAGTCTGGCACATTTGTTACCCATGACAAGTCAAGATTTTATCATGTGATCTAACCGGGGCTTTAGACAAATTCTTTCTGATATCATTGCTGGCTTCAAAGCCACCAGGAAAACCTTTTCGTATTATCTGTCAAATGTTAAGGTTAACAGTTAAAATGTATGACCTTGTCATTGTTTGCAAGATCACCATATTGCCTGTGCTCACTGGCCTAGAAATATATAACATTGTTAACCTTTGTTTAAAACCAGAGGAACAGATGTAACGATTTTTTTGTTTTGTTTTGTTTGTTTGCCTTTTTTCTGTCTTTATAATTGTTGGTTTTTGTATTGCTGTGTTTTAAGGTCAAATTAAAAATGTCACCAATCACTAATTCTAGACTGGTTTGTTTTGATATTTCAGACAGGGCATGGTGAACCTCCCTCCTCTTGATTTCAAGCCTGCTTTGATGATTGAGACTTTCAGCTTGAATGCAGTGGTGTTAGAGAAGTGCATGTCCACTCCTCCATCCGCCAGCGCTCTGTCTTTTCATGAACTGAGCCGCAGACCCCAGGCCAGCGTGCACTGCCACTTCACCGTCGCCTGCCAGGCCATCCGCCAACACGTGGACATGGCACTGGTTCGCCTCATCCACCAGTTCAGCACCATGATCGATGACATTAAAGCCACCCAAACGGACATCAAACTAAACCGCTACACTGCCGGCTCATCTTCCCCCACACCCACCAAAGGACGTCCATACAGGGAGTTCCGCTCGTCCGATTTCAGCCGTAGTTCGCGTGGGAGTTTAAATGGAGCGGCTCGATTGGGCACGCAGAAGGGCAAGCGCGGCATGGTCGGACCGGGTCTAGACACGTTAACAAGGAGCCGGGAGCCTCGTGGAAGGGGGACGCTGGGACGCTCAGAGCGGAGGACGTCCAAGGTGTCGCGGAAAGGGTCCCGTGATGTGGCTGATCACATGACTATTCAGATGGATGACTCCGACTCTATTACTGTGTCCGAGCAGAGCGAGCCGTCGGCCGAGTGCTGGCAGAACATGTACAAACTGCTCAATTTCTACTCGCTCATTTCAGACCCCACAGGAATCCTGGAGAAGAACCAGGACAATGCTCTATCTGGTAGGACAACAGTTCTTCACAAATTTAAAGGTCCCAAAAAATAAAAAAATTACATTTTTTAGATGTTAATATTGGTATTGTTAGTTTTTAGGATATCTATAAGCTAGTGTGCTCCAAAACAGTGACAAAATTTGCTTTTACAAGATATAAAACTGATATAAACCTGTAAAGCTAGTAGTTGTAGGTTTTATTCACATAACCTCGTACTTCAGTTTCTCATCAAATCGTGATCAATTAAATGCCGCCCGCCCCCTTCAAGACGCTTTTCATTTGATGCATTTGATCTCAACCACTCTAACTGGCAGAGGGGTGATGAAACAATACGGTATTGGCTGTTTTTTTAAAGGGGCAGGGCTATACTATGTCCCACCGTCTCTTCATGTTTTGGTTGAGATTACGTCAAACATTGAATAAAAATGCACATTTCAAAGCACTTTACAGGATCGTTAAAAAAAATGTAACTTTACTTGAAGGGGGCATTCATAATGCTGCGTTCACACCAGACGCGGAAGAAGCGTCAAGCGCGAGTGATTTGCATGTTAAGTCAATGCAAACGCGCGAATAGGCATCCTGCGGCGCAAATGACGCAAATTGTGCAAATGGCGCGGCGTGGGTGGTGCGATACGCGCAAATGGTGCCGCGCGAATTGAGCGTTTGACGCGCTTAATGTGCAAATCGCACGAAACGCTCGAGTTCAAAAATCTGAACTTCTGCGGACATTCACGCCGCGTTAACCAATCAGGAACTTGCTCTTGTAGGGGCATGACTGGGATGTAGCACCTGTTGTTGGTGTCCTGGGGGAAATCCTCCAGCCGACACCGACAACAATTCATCAAACTGGGCTTGGCTCAGTCAGAAACACCGCTGAAAGCTTCCGTCATCCAGGTTAAGTTTCTGGAGGAGTTTACAGTATGAGCTCACAGAGCTGGGTGCACCTCTAAAAGTATCTAGTGGACTCAGACACTGGTCCAAACGTATCGACGCTGTTTTTCAGCCTTCATAAAGCACATGAACACAGTTATTTTCTCAATAAAATCCATGTTAGCCATTTAGCAACGAAGCTACAGTCACCGGGGAGACAGAAGCCCTGCCCATGACGCGAATCCACGTCTGTTCTGAAGTGAATTTGACGCGCGAATGAAATGGAGTTTGACGTGCGAATGAAGCGAGTAAACTCAAATGTTCACGCGTCTATTTACGCGCTAATAGCACGATTTATCCGCACGTTCCGCGTCTGGTGTGAACGCAGCATAAGACTGTCATGAAACATTCATAATTATGACTTGACATGTCATGAATGTGACTGACATTTTATTCATGCTTATGACAAGTGTCAATCCCTCAGTTATGTCATTTTAAATACAAAGGTGACATTGTTTGAGATGTCTTTATGACAATTTGACATTAACAAGACAACATAACCTGTCATAAATCTGTCATAAACATGAATGTCATGAAGCCACTATAATTATGTCATGAATTTTATAACAGTGTCATTAATATTTTTCTTGACCTCAACTGCAGTGGTACAAATTGAATTTGTCATTAAATGTTAATGATGCTGTTATAGAATGATTTGACAGAGTATTGACACATTTAACAAGTTTTTATGACAAAATTCATTTTGTTCTACAGATAAAAAGTGGTCAGAAATTTCATAACACAGTTATAATGTTCTCATGAAAATCGTTATAAAAAAAGTTATATTTTGATAATGTCAAGTGACATGACAAAGGCAAAAATGGGTTGTTATGTATTTGTTTATGTCAAGTTATCATAAAACATTTCAAACATCACCACCTTTGCATTAGAAATGGCATAACTGAGCTAATGACATTAAGGACAATTGTCATAAGCATCCATAAAATCTCATATTTATGTCAAGTTATGATTATAAAGTCTTTAAACACCACTTTAAGTAAAGTTTTATTGAAAGTGTTTGCAAAGAATGACATAATAAAAATAAAAATAAATTACATCATTCTCATTGAATTTTCAGTACTGTAAAATGGCAATGAGCATCCTTTTTGTTAGATTGTGTTAGTTAATATTTCATATTAAAAGACATCACAACATTTGTATTCACCATAATGCATACCAGGGGTGCCGCTGGGGGTTAAAAGTTAGGACGATTCTAAGGGCTCACACAGTTTTGGGGCCCCCAAAGATATTATTAGGGACCCAAACGACTCCCCCCCCACACCACCCCTGCTCATCACTTTTGTCCGCGACAACTCAGCCCCCCGCCCCGGTCTTCACTATCGTCTGCGAAATGTTTTCAGCTGCGCCCCAGATGCATACTGTGAATACAGTAAAAATATATTATTATTTTATTCTGTTTTATGTTATGAGATTTTTCTTTTACTGTCTTGTGATCATGAAGCTTAAATGAAGGAAATGCACAAATAGCAAGTAATTAAAACATCATCCTCCAGAACCAGCAATGGATCACAGTATTTTATCTTGCCTTTTATCTCAATGCTTTAAACATATTTGCCAGTGTGATGTTCCAGTGCTTTTGGTTGTATCTGCCTATTCATTTGTTCATTCTTGCTGTTCAGAGGGTGGGCGGAGCCCTGCAGATCCTCCATGTCGATTGGTGTTTGAATCAGAGGAAGAGACTCCGCCCAGCCGCCTGGGACGTAGGCGGAGCTTAGTAAGCGCTGAACCCCAACATGTCACTCTCATCGTGTTTGGAGTTGGGATGGTGAACCGCACTCATCTAGAAGCAGACATTGGTGGACTGACCATGGAGGCGGAGCTTAAGAAAATACACGGCAGCTTTACTCTAAAGGAGAAAATGAAAGGTAATGCCAACAGCATTCACACACTTAAGAATATGCTGTACACTAACAAACACCTTACACTGTTAATTTACTGTAATATCGGTATTCTTGCTACAGACATTCTCCATCAGAAGATGACAGAGACCTGTGCCTCGGCCCACATCGGATGTGTGAACATTGTGCTTCTGGAAGGAATCTCACCAGACATACAGTCAGTAATTCAATTAACACAAGCGGTTTACATTGATATGTGTAATTATTTTTTCAGGACGCTCAAACGTAGTTTCTCATGTAATGCTTTAAGCGACTGGTTTAAGAGGATGGCTTTCTGAAGAGTGTAAACACTGCCATACTGTTCGGTCTGTTTAACTCTCATCAACTCACAGACTAAAAAACAACAAAAACTATGCTATCCATAAATCAGTGATTACCATCTATTTTTAAGTAGGGTTCCCGTGCTTCTTGAAAGTACTTAAAAGTACTTGAATTTCAGACATATTGATTCAAGACCTGTGAATCAATCAGGCCTTACAGTAATGAGCTATCATGAGGACATGATTACACAAATCACAAACAGGGGTGACACAGCAGGTGGAACACATGATCATTAGAAAACAGCGGGAAACAGAACGAAGGGGTCACATGACGCAAACATAAAGCACACGGAGCATGGCACATGGGAAAACACAGACTCACCAGACATGTGACAAAATTAGAGAGAGTACCACTTTTAATCATTTTATAACTGTCCTTTAAGTTTGGATTAAAGAAAATCAAATATGCAACAACTGATTTGATTTAATTTTATTTACTTAGATGTATTGTATGTATTGTACTGTAAGTGTATATTGTACTATTTTTTAAATGTTTTTAATATATTTAAACTTGTTACAACTTCCTGCCCAGGGACTACAGGTGTAAATTAGCTTTATAGCTAACTCTGGCACAACATATCATGCTGTACATTGTCCATGTATAAATAAATTTAAAAAACAAAAAAAAAAAAAAACCAGATAGTACTATTACAGATATAGGTTCTTGAAAGTGCTTAAATTAAACTTAAATATTCAATTTATTTGTTTTATTTGAACAATTTTACTCGATTGTCAAAAAAAGAAAAAAGAAAAAGATTTCTTCAATTAAAAATCGTACATTTAAATCTTGTACAATATCACTGACAAATAACACACATTTTATCAATATTTCAAACACATTTGAATATCACCAGTATTGAATTCAACTAATTTTATTAAAGCTCTTTGAACATGACTTTTTAAAACAGTCAACATTTTTAATGTAAATATAATTTGTGAAATGTTGAAAAAGTGAAAGTACAGTACAGCACTACATACTTTATGCTGCACTCTCAGAAAAGTAAAAGGTACAATGTGGTACAAATAATTTTCCTTGAGGAACAGTTTTGTACCTTTGTAAAAGTTGTACGCTATATGGTACATAAAAGACCTCTTATGATACTGTTCTGTGTCTTTTATGGTACAATTGAAATGAAGGTACACAATTGTTTTCATAAAAAAGGTACAAAAGTGTTGGACAACTCCTTTATTATAATATCTATGAAAATAAACATTACTGGAAAGGCAAAGTGATTTTACGAATACTTTCCATATTAAAACATGAATCATCATTTAAAAGCATATGTTTAAAGAAACTCATGAACATTAATTATTAAGTTCTATAATACAAAACAACTAGTAAAACAAACCTATAGGTATTGTAAACTAGATTTAAAGTATTTTTAATAAACATTTGGTAAGCATTTTCTGATTGATCATTCTCATTTTCATTATTGATATCCGCACCTTTTGGCATTTGCTTTCCACTACTTATGTGAGCTGGCAAAAGTTTTACATATTCAAAGTGTTCATGCAGACATTTTACTATTGTAAAGCTAATCCAATATTGTGCATCTCGTTACAATAATTTGGCATAATTCTATTTCTATTTTAAATTAATTCAATTAAATGAATTTTTAAGTGATTACAAAGGTATTGTGTGAAAATTGGAGAAAAAAAATGTTTCATATTGTACATGGGAGAATATATTTCTGTAACATTTTTGTGAATAGTGTTATGAAATGTTTAGCAAAAATATATTTTTAGATCTTTTGATTTATGCTAAAGTGTTTTTTATTTTTTATTGTAAATTGTTTTAAAAAATGGACACATTTTGGATATAGCAAAATGCCTTTAAAAAGTTCTTGAAGAAACACATTTGACACTAAGGTACAAAGTGTCTTGTCATGTGGTGGTACCTTCATGGATCAGATTTGTACCTTTGATGAAGGTACAATATTGTATCTGCAGGTTTTAAAAGCCAAAGGTACATTTTGGTTTTCCATGGTACAAATCATGTCCTTAAAGGTACAAACAATGGTACTGCAATGGTACAAATTTGATTCTTTGTCTTAATACATTTCTGTTCCATAAAAAGGTACTGCCTCAGTGACAAGGGTTTGTACCTTCTTTGGTACAACATTGTACCGTTTTTTCTGAGAGTGTGGGGTAACAATTTCAAAGGTGCTTGATTTAAAATGAATGGTGCTTTAAAAAGTTTTTGAATCTGCTGTTCATGAAAGCATGGGAACCCTGTTTAAGACAATTTATTACTACAGTTTTATATTTATATTTCATGTTTATTTTAAAGATATAATTTGTTCCTGTGATGACCAAGCTGAATATTCGCCGTCATTACCCCACGCTCTAAAAAATGTAGGGTTCTACACAATTTCTTCATGTTGACCCAACACGAATCGATTAAGTTAACTTAAGTTAACAAATTTAGGTTTATTGAACATAAAAAAATGAAGTTTTCCCAAAAAAAAACTACTTACAAATTGTGTTGTTTCATTTTTAATAAGTACCTTGAACAAGCGGCAAAAGACATTTTCTGAGTGCAGTCATGAGTGTCACCTGATTCTTTCAAGATTTTAATAAGCTGATTTTGCTTCTCAGGGAGCATTTGTTAATGCTGCTTGTATTGTCACAGATCAGTCACAGTAAACTGAAATGGCAATTTGCAGCATTCTAAACGTAATTACTTAATAGAAGTATTCATTCATTCATTGAAAAACCTTTAAATGGTCAGAGTATTTGAAGGCCACAATGTCTTTTCAGAAAAGAGAATTAAGCTGGGTCCCAAAACACATACTTATGCACTATTCTACGCCATTTTGTAGTATAAATAGTGCAAGTAGTGCATTCACAATCAAATATTCTTTCTATTCTAAAAAGAATAAGTGCACTTTAAATACCCAGATGATGCTCTTATTTTACTGTTAAAAGGAAGTGCAGACTGTTGGACACTTCACACACTTAGCAGCCACTGCTTTGTTTGCGTAGCGGAAGGGGTGGAGCTATCGAGCTCTGACGTTTGATTACTTTAGTTATTTTGGATTGTGAAGGCAACAGTCTCCTACAAGAGTGATCAGCCTTCTGATGGTGAATGCGGTTATACTCATGGCAGGTATTATTTGATAGTTTAGTCCTTTGTTTTACTAATTTGTCAACCGCCAAACGTCATCTGGAAAACGGTTTGAATTTCTGGTTAGTAAAAGATTGTTAGTGTTTCATTTTGGGATGATGATACATTCATATACTATGCTGTTGAGTGTGTAAGTGCATAGAAATGTACAATATAGTGTATAGTGTGCCATTTGGGACGCAGCTTTAGTCATGTTTCTGCATGACAGCAAGCTACAAACTATTCATAGCTTCGAAACTGTAAAACATCACCCTGAAAACATATCGTAGAACAAAACATCTTAGAAAATGTCAAATTCATTTCCAGGGTTGTCATGCTACTCTTACAAAGCAACTGTTGTATTGGTTTTATAATGCACTTTACTCCTAGCACACTCTTTTCAATTGCCATATTTGAGTTGTTTTCAAGTCATTTTGGATCTGTTTGTTTCTTCTCTCTCTTCTCAAATGTGTGCAGATTTATCACAGCCAGTTTTAAAATGTTGTTTTCTCTGTGGTAACTTTCCCCTCTTCTACTTTCCTCCTCTCTATTCTATCATCTTTTTGTTGGTATTTTTTTCTGCCTCTCTGACTGGCAGACTAGAGGATTTTCCAACCTCACCTACCAGCACAGCCAAGCAGGAGTTCCTGTATGTCCAAGTTTCCTCAATAACCTTGTCCAGTCCTCCATGACCATTTATAACATCTTCATGATAATCTGATATCACAGTCATTTCCATTTGTCTCTCATATGCCACCTATCTTTCACTCCTTCTTAAAATAATAACATTTCATTCTCTAACACTCCAGACACCTCTCATATAAAGGCTTCACAAACTATTGAAACTATTTTAGCCTGCATTTACACTAGTGCTTTATAATAACTGTGCACTATTAATCATTTATTAAGCATTAATACACAATTTAAGCATTAACTCTACTTTTATAGACAACTACTAATGCTGTGTTCTTATGAGCTTGTGAGCATGTATAATGTGCTTAATGATTGTATTGTACTCTTTTGTTAATGATTAATTTTTCATTACTAAATTAAGTATTCTGTTATTTACAGACCAGTTATTTAAGAGTTTTTGGAGTTTTTTTATGGTCAATGAGTAAGTACATGATTAATAAACTATTCCAATAAACATCTAGCTTATTTTTCAGGCATATACAGTAGTAAAAAATACTCTGTATGTTAATAAATACTTGATTAACAGTTTTTGTGAGCTTATCTAAAATGAGGACTATTTATGCTTTATAAATCCATTGTAAAAGACAACTCAAGGCTCTGTTATATTCCAAGGAACAAAGGAAGTGAATGACTAAGTTACTCAGAACAAAATAATATTCATTCAACTGTAACAAATGAAAAATAAATCTTTGCAATCTTATCTAAGGGTGCTTTCACACCTAGACGTTTGTTTTGGTCTCAATGCCCAGTTGGCGCGGTTCGTTTGGCATATGTGAATCCAGCAATCGCGCTTGGATCTGCACTAAATCAATCATCCGAGATCTCCTGAATGAGGTGGTCTCGGCTCGATTGAAATGAACTCTGGAGCAGATCGATTGTAGTGAGAAAGCAAAACAATCCAACGAACTAACCAACCAGGCTATATCGCAGTGTATTATGGTTGTGTAATAGCCATATATACGGTTATCTGAAGAGAGAATTATGAGTAGGGCGGGACGTCATTCCTACCAGCAAATGTGCATTTCATGTCGAATACGAAAGTGAAACCATGCTTAAATATTACTGAGTGCTGTTTATCCATTAGGAAAATTGACCGAAATTACCATCTGATAACTTTTCCATATTTTAGTCTTAAAATATTTTGTAATATAGACCTATTGTTTTGTTCATTTCTGCACTGACACCTCAAAAGAAAGATCAACATTGATCTGTTTCATGATCTCGGTTCATCTGTTATTTCTCTCCGTGATTTAAGCCTATAATGCAAAATTCTAGCTAACGTTTTTTTCAATAGATTGATTGATTTCAAAATATAAATTAATATTAAAATTAATATAATATTATTTACAAAACTTGACAAACTGAATTGAGCTTATTTATAAGAAAGTCTTGCCTCTCTGATTTATATTTGGTGGTGAAGTCTGATGGTGTCAAAATTAAAGTGCACCTTTTGCACATGACATGTTTTAACTATTTTGGTCCGTTTAGAAACATTGCTGTGTGAAAGCGAACTGCACGAGAACATTGTAACAATTTTTAATCTTTGTTTCGGAACAAAACAATCGATCTACAGGTGTGAAAGCACCCTAAGACTAAAATGATTGTGCAATTTAAATATTGCTGAATCGTTTCCAAACTAAAACAGTATCTTAAGGATTTTCAAAGGTCTCAAAAAAGTTTTTTTTACATGTTGATCGCAACAAAACGTTTCGATTTTAGATTTAAAATGAGTAAATTAAAATAAAAAAGGCATTTTAGTGTCAATTGTACTTTTTATAATCTTCTGTCGTTTGTGGGAATGGTTTTCACAGTGGCGTGTTTTTCTCTGTCAGCATTAAGTTTGATCCACTTTAAAAGCTGTTCTGATGTAAGAGCTGCAAATTTTAACTACAACTCAATGAAACTGTCAAGGCCTTTTGCAGATTTCACAGTGGTTTTGAGATGTGCGTGTTGTATTGACCGACAGGAAGGTGTTGGGTGTAAAAAATACAAATCATAAAAAAACACTCCAAAAATCATTACACTATTAGACTTGAGGGATTTTTTTATTTTTTTATTAATTGTTGATTATTTTAATACATCAGCACATACAAATACAGGCTCAGCTATACAGTAGGAAAAAAGGAAACAAGTAAACAGGATAATACAGTCAGGCTAGGAGCTAAAATATACACCAGAAAATAGAAAATCAGGAGAAATTATTAATTTAGTGCCAAAAAGGTGTCCATAGCTGCCAAAAGTCATCAGACTTTTTATGTATGTCACAGGTGAGATTCTCGAGTGGAAATAGCGTACAACCACATTTTAAAAAAGGGTACCTGAGGAGATGACCACAATAAAAGTATACATTTCTTTGCCAGATAGACCAAGATTAAAAACAAATGCTTGGTGTGGGAGACCAACACCCTCTTTTTTTCCACCAAATAACAAATAAAATTCCAGAGAAAAACAAAATTTTATCTTAAAGAGTCCTTTTACACAGCAAAAAAATCAGTATACATTTAACTCGATTTGAGTTTAACTTAACACTCCTTGGGTGTACATATGACTTCCTCCATTTTGGAGTTAAAATAGCACTTTCTAAAGTGAAATTTGTACATTACTCTCAGAGTTCATTTCAACACAGTAAGAGTTTATTCTTACATTGAACTGGAGTGTGTGTTACCCTTTAAAGCAGGGCTATTCAATTGTTGGCCAGCGGGCCGAACCCAGCCCCCGCAGCAATTTGTTCCGGCCCTCCAAATAGTGTGACCAAGACATCAAAAATAAATTTAGTTCAGTCGAATAATGGCCACTATAGTTATGAAGTGACGTGAGTCTGTTCAATACAGCACGAGCTGCGCAGACCGTGAGTCACCTGACATTAAGCGAGTGGAGAGAGCAGCCGAAAACATTTGAATATGTTTGTAGAAAAGACCTTTTACCTTTTGTACAATGCACTGATATCGTTATTAGGGATGCAACGATTAGCCGATTTCACTATTAACTGCGCTTTAATTCGTCACGGTTAATTAATCAAAAAGGCTTTTCTAAGCCGCAATTTCTGTTGTACGGAGAGTGAAACTGCTGCAATTGAACAAAGTTATGCCAAGTTGCCAACTGTGCGCTATAGTTTTGAAAGTTCCGAGCTTGTACACCGAGGCTAATAGCACAAACACACCGGATTAACTATAGCAAATGCAACGGGCCGTTCCCATATCTCGTCTTTACCGCGTGCAAGTTTGTTATTTCTAATGTAAGAATATATGCCAATATGCAGGCGCAAGCGGAGGAACGCGCTCGAGGCTTACCGGGCGCACGCAGTAAAAAACATCTCATGCTGTAGCGTGAGAGTTGTGCGTGCCTCTCAGTGCAATGTGAACAAAAGATATGTTAGACGAATTATTATTAAAATGATTATGTATGTATGAACGCAGATGATAACAACAGTTAATCTAAATGTTGGCGCCAACCTTCATAATAATTATTATGTTATTTTCTATCTTTCTCTCTGTAAACACACACATAATTGTGTAGCCCTTTAAGCACAGGAAAAACCTACAGCATAAAAATTATTGTTAATAAAAATGCTTTTTAAAGGTTTAGTATTAGTTAGGGATGTCCAGATCTAAATCTAGCTAACATAAAGCTTAAATTTACATTAAACGTGATAACAGAGAAGCCATGATTATTCTTCAGATTATATAATCGTACAACCAAACTCTATAATTGTTGCATCCATAATTGTTATGCAGTTCAAAACATAACATATGAATGTGTCTGAAAGTAGAAGAAGCCTACTTAAGCAATGCACTGCTGTTGTTGTGCTCTGAAATACAACATTTGAATGTTTGTAAAAAAAGTCTATTGTACAATGCACTGATTTAATGTAGTTTCAAAATACAATATATTAACATTTTAATGTAGAAAAATACAATGTGGGTGTCTTAAGGAGCAAAAATACAACATATGGGCTCTTATATGCTGTTGTGTCATCACTTATATTGCAATTCATATCTCTCCGGCGCTTCGTTTGGGATGCTTTTCATGAACTGGCCCCCATGACAAACTAATAGAATAGCCCTGCTTTAAAGTGTTAATATATTATCTTTTTCCCTATATGATCAATTGGTGTGTGTGACAGATAACAGTGATCAAATATGTTGAAAATAGTTTTAATTTATTAAATGTTCATTAATCTTTTCAGAAATAATTTCAATACATTCAACTCTTTGCATTTTAAAATGCAACAACACATGTTTCAAGTTTAAGTAAAACATACGGGTTTGATCACAGTTTGTCTGAAAGAACTGGTTCGAGTAAAAACATAGGACTTTCGATCACTAGTGGGAAATACACTGCATATTGGGTTAAAAGTTTAACACTGAAAAAAAAACTCCTAAATATACACTCTGTCACACTCGTGGAATTAAATGTAGTCCGGTTTTAACACTGAACA
This sequence comes from Danio kyathit, assembly GCA_903798195.1. Classification (NCBI taxonomy): domain Eukaryota; kingdom Metazoa; phylum Chordata; class Actinopteri; order Cypriniformes; family Danionidae; genus Danio; species Danio kyathit. The sequence continues at coordinate 20,012,877 of LR812531.1, read as the reverse complement.
ACACCAAAAACTGTATATTTAACACTGTAACTTTGCTGAAAATAATGTATTGTCTTCCAAATAGAAATGATATGTTGTCACAATGCCAGAAACCGTAAAGGAATGTTCCTTTGCATTTTTTGCAGTTAAAACAAAGATCAGAGGAGTTTCTGTAAATCTTTTTCAGGTGTAACGTTGTAAGATAAACTCTGTTAATGAATTTATAATTGAGTTCATGAACACTCAATGAAGTACATTTAGAAAACAAATTGTTACATATTTCAGACCAATCTGTATCTAAGGGCTTACTCGCACTATGCTATCCGAACCGTGCCCAGGCCCGTTTCCCGGATCGTTTGAGAAGTGTGAGTGCTCTGAATCGGGCTCAGGCACGGTACACTTGGCCGGCCCTGGCCCGGTTGGAAGAGGTGGGCCAGAGCGCGGTTCACTTGGGCAATGAATGCAAACTGTCGTAGATTATTGAAGACGCAAACCCCTCATTGCACGTCAGCTGCGCCTTCAGCAAACTTCCTAATTCGTGCTGCATGAGGACTTTATGATTGTTTATGAGCGTCAAAAGTGAGATCAGCCACTTTTGACGCAATATTAGACTGCGTGTCACCACGTATCAAACGACTTAAACGATATAACTAAAGAAAACCCCACTGTGCTGAACAAGAGCGCTTACTGTACTGAGCAGCGCGTCATCGATGACGTAAGCACGCCCAGGCCCGAATGTAATGTGAGTGCGGGCCGTCGGGGGAGACGGGAGGGGGGACAAGCGTGCTTTGGCCCGGTTCAAGGCAACGGTACATAGTGTGAGTACGGCCTAAAAATTCGTGACCCAAATCTTTTTTTCCACACGCTCTTCAAACTCTCAAAGGAAGAAAGGAAGAAGTATATGAGTTAGACAGAGCTTTGTATATTTTGGATATTAGTTCCTTGGAAAAACTGCTCGTTACAATTTGCTCTATGGCTGCAAGTTCGAGATTTGTTTTTTTTAAATTCAGATATTTGCTAAAATGTTTTAACCTTTGGCCACTAAGGACCAATAAGTAGGTGACCTTTTTTCCTTTAGTAGAGCATTATTATATTTTTACTCCGTTATTCATTTAAATATAGGTCGATCTGAAATAAACGAAGCAGTAAAAGACTCACACAGAGTAAAAAAAACAGCTTTAAAAAAAGATATGTAAAGACTTTTCTTTCATTTCTCCCAGTTTTTCCAAAAGTAATAAGTACAGAGTATTTCACAAGCTCATAACTCAAAACAGAAAGTAGATTATAAAGTTCTGCTTGTGCATATTGAGTTTGTGTGCTGTTACAGGCCTCAGACAAAACTCTGAATATCTTCTAAATACTTGCTCTGAAGTTGTTATATCCAGTGATTAATTCTTCCTCAAAGGTGCTCAGTACTTGAATACAACCCAGTTACCCGGTTGACTTGAAATCTGACAGCTGGAAGTTTCATATCCGTCAATGTTAAAGGAATAGATCACTCAAAACTGAAAATCATATTATCATTTCCTTCACTTGTGGCAAACCTTTATGAGTTTCTTTCTTTGTTGAACACAAAAGAAGATATTTTGAAAAATTTTGAAAACTGGTAATAGTATATGGAAGTCAATGGTGACCACTTTCTAACATTCTTCAAAATATCTTCTTTTGTGTTCAACAGAAGAAACTCAAACCGTTTAAATTTTCATTTTTGGGTGAACTATCTCTTTAAGTAGCTTATACATTTTGTCAGTTTCTAATTTTGTGTACATTACAAATCAATCATGGTCATTTCTCTTCGTTATTAATCCATCTAGATCTCCCTCCTTGCAGTTCTCATATTCTCAGGCCTCGTTTCCAGACACTCGAACATTTACATATTGCCAAAGTCTGTCTATCCACATTTCATTGTTTTTTTGTAACTCTTCTCTATTTGATCCAGCTTCTGCTTCCAAAGTGAGCATCTGTAGTAAGTTCCTGTTGTTTATTTGTCTATCAGGACTGTGGTGAAATGTAACATTGCAAAGTCCCAGGCTTTATACAGCGCACAGCGTGGGCTGAAGACCAATAACGCTGCTGTATTTAAAGTGGGCGCCATCTTCATCAACATCCCGCAGCATCCTGCAACACTGCACAGCATGATGGTCCGCAGCTCCCACCAGCTCTCAAAACAAATCTCAGACCTCATCCGTCAGCCCTCTAACACGTGAGACCAACTCTTTTTCTTTCCTTTTTTTTTACTCGTAATCATGTTTTATCCTTCAAATATTAAATTCAAATCTGTTTATGCCAGTCCGCCTCCCAATCGGGAAGACACACCGACTCCACAGCCGTCTGAAGTGAGCATCAACCAAACGCCGGTGGAGGCCAATGAGTTTCCTCAGCTGCCTGAGGGACTGGAGAAGAAGCCGATCGTGTTGAAGTTCAGTGCTATGCTGGACGGGATTACGATCGGTGCGGCTCTGTTGCCTTCACTCAAAGCAGAGTACAAGATGGGTCGCATGAAGAGCCATGGCATGACTGGTACTTGCAAGAATATTTATTCATCTATTTAAAGGGATGGTTCACAACAAAATCTACATTTACACACCCTCAAGTGGTTTCAAACCATAGTAGAACAAACAACTACTATGGAAGTCATTGGTTACAGGTTTATAGCTTTTATCAAAGTATTCTTTTAAGAAAGAAACGTATAAAGGCTTAAAACAAGTCAAAGGTTAATAAATGATGACAGATTTTTAAGTTTTGGGTGAACTATCCCTTTAATTGCAATCTGAAAATATGGAGACGATGCAATGGCTGTGTTCCAGTCCACTTTTAGACACGCACTCACAAACTTCCCTTCCCTTGGAGGAATCCCCGCCACCATTTTAAAGTGTGTTCCACTTCATCAAGTGATCAAGGGAAGTTTATACAGATGTGGCCTTTAGAAATGCACGTCTCAGAGAACAGAATGCCGTGACTAACCACAGTTCGCTGCAGTACTCAAGGAAATTCTCTGACTCAGAAAATACATTACCATTAGAGGGCAGCAGAGCTTCATTCTCAGTATCCGCTTGTTAAGTCGTGACGTATGGAATACGGTTTCCGGGTCCAAGCCGCTACTCATTTGAATTGAAAAAATATTCGTTTATGGCCACTTTTTAGTCCTATCACACATTAAAGTGAATTTTATATAAAATCATGATGTACACATCAGTCTCTGGACTTGCTGCATCAAAAATACAAAAATTTTAACAATTTATAAAAAATGTATCATTTTCTGGCCATCGGATATTAGGCATGGATATATACACTGCAATCATGATTTTCGAAAGTATTACATCGCTTTTAAAACTTCGCATGATGTCACACTTCACAATCGGATTGGCCAATTCTGAAGGCGGAGGACTCGTTGCCACGGGTGGGTGTTTCTCCGTGGAAGGTGAAGGTGTTTTCTCCATGTTTTGTTCATATTTGTTAAAATCTAATACAATGCTGCCCCAGGGATAGTTGTGTTTATTGTTTTCTGATATTGTTCTGATGAGATGGCGCTAGTATTACATTTTTGACTGTAAGCCATACAAAACTTTTCACAGAGCTCAGTTAAAGGTTCTTTGATTAGGCTAGTTATGAATAAACTGTTAAAGCCTAAATGAATGTTAAAATACAGGTTGTAATTTAATTTAATATAGTTTAAATAAATAAATAAAACATAATTTAGTAACCTATATATACTGCACTGTAAAAAGTAATTCTGTGGCCTTGTAGATTTCATTCATATTAATATGTACACTTTATTTATAAAAATTAATTTCCTGATTTTAGGGCATTTTTTGCTTTGAAATTACTTTAAAAATGTTTGTAATAAAATCTAATTAATTTTAGTATAAGAATGTAGCTGTTATTTTTTAATAATTTCAAAAAGAGAAAATATTAATTAAATCCAACGTAATTAAAATGAGCATTTTCAAATTAGCCAGGGGCTTAAGTCAGGGGCAAATGTCAGTATGTCTAGCCGAGGAAAGGCTGCACTCGCCGGATACACGAGTGATGAGCACCCTTTATGGACCAATTGACCAAAATGTGCATCCCTCATTCTGTGCTATTTGCTAAATTAACTACTGTAGGTTACGCTGACTAAAGCATTAAATACACAGCATTTTATTTAATTATTTTATTTTCACAGAAATGTAAGCTATATATCTTATTTGGCATGCAAATTTCATTTGTAGGCCACTGGAGGGTTTGTACTTCACTCATTTTCCAGTAAAACTTCATCACAAGCTCCGCAATTACTGACATTACAGCAGGGTTTCCACAGGTCCCTAAAAGATTTGAAACTGAAAAAAATTGTAAAGGACCTGGAACGTTTTGGAAACTAAACATGCATGGTAAAAATGCTTGAGTTTATTTTGTATAAAAAGTTTTCTAACTTGCTTGACTTACGTTAGTTACGCTTATTTGCGTGTTCCAATGAGTGTTTCCTGCGTGAGGTACTTTGTGTTGTACTTGCCATGACTTTCACATGCCCACGAAACCTAAACTGCTGATAATCCGTTTCCTTAATATTTATATTTATATACATATATTCATATTTAATTTAATGCAAAGTTGAATTGCTTTGCTTGTTAAGATGATGTAAACCTATAAGGCAAGAAAACGTATTCATGTATATAATGGGAACGGCTAAGAATGGCTAACGTGGATGAGACAGAGGGAGTCAGAGTTGTAAACACGACTGATGTCATGCTTATACCGGGTAATAAGATGCGTTTTGGTCGATCGAATCACAGGTAAAGAAGAGACACATTCCTGATCAAATCTGGCATTTAAATAGGGTTAAAGTATTTTTTGTCCACTTCCGACCATGGTGTACTATACTTCTCTGATCTTTCAATCTAATACCGCAAAAAAAAGCTTTTACAATCATGTGCTTTTTTCGTCAACGTTCGTACAGTTAGTACTAAAGCAATTAAATACTTTATGAATGCATTATGCATTGTACTTTCCCATGACTTTGACATGCCCACAAAACTTAAACTGTTGATAATGTGTTTCCTAAATATTAAATTTAATGCAAAATTGAATTGCTTTGCATGTTAAGATGATGTAAGAAAAACTTCATATATCTTAAAGAGGACCTATTATGCAAAAATCACTTTTATAAGGTTTAAACACAGCTGTGTGGCAACAATCTGAGAATTTAACCAGCTTTTAATGATAAAAATGTATTTTATTTTATTTTCTATAAGCACACTTCATAAAACAGTCTGCAGAAACAGATTGATTGACATTCTCCATTTGTATGTGTCATCTCGCCCTCATTAGCAAAGCACATTAGTCTTGTTTTTGAATCTGCCACTATGCTGACACATAGGCACTTGTAGCTTCGCCCCTCTGTTTAAAAGAGGGCTGTGAGCTCAGTCTCATTTGAATATAAAGCAACAGTCACTAAAAGGGCACAATTATGATCAAAGCCTAAAAGGGGCAGTTTCAAAGAGTTTATTTGTAAGGGTATTTTGAGCTGAAAATTCAAATACGCACTCCAGGGACATCAAAGACTTATTTTACATCTTGTAAAAGGGGCATAATAGGCCCCCTTTAAAACAACTGGTTACAATAAAATAAAAAAGGTCTCCCCTTTAAATACTGCAGTGAAGTAAAATACTTAATCACTGACCTCCACTGATTGGCAATATTTAGTTGCTAAACTGTTTTTAAATACCTCACTTTAAATGTATGTTTTTGAAGTGCTGCCACAAATAAAGCACACATTTTAAGAAACACTGCAATATTTACTATAGGTTAATGTTTGGCTGTCTCTCTCTCTCACAGGTGCCCAGACCCGTTTCACTTTTGAGCTGCCCAATCACAAGCTGTGTTTCCAGTCGAAGGTTTCCCCTGTGGACGTATCAGCGATGCCACCCACTGCCAGCCTGACTCTGCCACCTGTCACCATGTCAGGACAGTACATCATTCAGGAGCACGAGGGCCACAGTGACACTGCCTGGGCTCCTGAATACAGCAGCTATTTGCAGGGGAACTACTTGCGCTGTGTTGCCGAGGTGTGACATCGATACTTCACTAGTGCTTCATTGATTGCTGGTCACATGTGTCAAGCGGAAAAGATGGATGGATGTGTTTGGTTGTAATGGTTAAAATTGGCTTGTTTGCTTTTAGATCGGCTCTTTCGAACACAACTTGACCACAGATCTACTCAACCATCTAGTCTTTCTGCAGAAGGTCTTTATGAAGGAGGTCAATGAGGTCATTCAGAAAGTGTCAGGTGTGTGTGAGATGAAGTATGAGGCATAAATGTGTAACTTATGCCATTTGTTTATTTGTTTTGATAGGTTTTTTAATAGTTTTTTTTTAGTTTTTAATTTGTTATTTTAAAATTGTTTCGTTTTACTTCAGTTGTTGTTGTTTTTTATGTTTTGTTTTGTTTTTTTATTTTGCTTTTGTATTATAGTTTACTTTCATTTCTGTTATTTTTGTTTTTGTGTTTTGTTTAGCTTTTTTTTTATTTTATCTAGTTTTTGTAATTTTATTTACTTAGTTTTTTTTTGTAAATAGTTTAGTTTTTATATTATTGTTTTATTGAGGATTATTATAAGAAAAAAGAAAAAAAGAAAGACTGCGGCCAAGTGGCATTGTGTCCCACCAGTGACCATATACAGCCACATCGCGCTGCTACGAGTGTAATATTACGTTTATACAACAGTTCAATGGCATAATCGTGTGTATAAAAAAGAAAATCAAACATGGAAAGTCTAAAAACTCTTTTGTATTAAGAACTACTTCTTCGGCCATTCCTTCACATCTGCAGCTGACGTCAGAACAGCAGAAACTGTTACTAATTCACCAACATCACTTTAGAGCTAGTATTTGAATGATTCTCTAGAGTAATGTCTGACAAAAGAGGTGATTTTGCTCACATTTTACGATTATAAGGCTGAACGGCATGAATCAGTCTATAGAGATATATCCCTACAGTATTACAGTCTATGACAGTCTACAGTATTTCTCTGTTGCAATCGGGATATCACAATAATTAACCCCGAAAAAAGTAGCGCAATCACTACCAGATTGCTATTGTATGTGCGACAAGGAAAACCGCTAAACACATCCGGGAATTTCTTCTTTTTTTTTCTGCTAGCATAACACATTCCTGATATGCGAGTCCCATTTCACACTCAATACTCTACAATTGTATGGTATAAATACAGCACTACAACATACAAAAGAGAGAGATCGACTTAGAACATCACTTACTTGTTTAATAATGATTTAATCCGCTGTAGTTAGAAATTAAGCTGTTTCTATCTTCTAAGGGCTTATTATGCGGTGTCTGTCGCCCTCTTGTGGATGGACAACGTCTTTGGTCTGCTCAATGACGGGCTAATAGGCTATATGCGGAGCTAGTGTTTCTTCCCATACTGATAAACTTCTGGTGAACGGTTAATGTGACTTTTTTTCCATTTTATACAGTTTCTTTTACAGCATCGATGTTGTAATGTAATTACAATACAAGCAGTTAAATAGACTTTGGCATTCATTTAGTTGCTCAAGCGTAAAACGAGACAAAAAGCCGTTTACTCGCATGAACCCGTCAGAATCGGCAGGCTAGCTCAGAAGCTTTATTGAATATACTGGGGTAAAATAAATGTTCTTATTTTAAAGACATGGTGGGGAAAATTTTAATTTAATGCAGGGTTTCTTGTACATTCTGAGACCCGCTTTATATCGGATATCACTCAGCCAGTGGAGATCGCTGATTTTTAAGGAAAAGCAGACCTTAAACGAGCCAATTTTGCAATGGCATACAGTTCACCGGAAGTGCTTAACCCAGGTTACTGACAAATTAAAAGTCCTTTAGCATACTTCGGCACATACCTTATGGCATCTCTCAGAAATTATAAATATTTTAAAATAGCCACTATCCTTATAAATAAACTGCATAGTTGCAATCTAAACAACTACGTTCTCGACTAAAAAAGCCTCAAAAGTACATGTTATGCTGCTCAACAGCAGTCACATTAGAAACTGTAGAGTGTCCTCTGCTTGTTGCTGTATGTGGGTGGAGAAATACTCAAAGGTAAAGGGTGAAGAGGCGGTACGAGTGCTGTTACTGGCAGAATATTGCACGGCTATCAACTAATCACATTCAAGAACCAGACAGAACTGTTGTATATATAAAAAAAAAAAAAAAATATATATATATATATATATATATATATATATATATATATATATATATATATATATATATATATATATATATATATATATATGTTTGTTTTATGTTGTTTCTTTTTTGTTATTTTAGTTTCTTGTTGTAAATCATTTTGTTTAGTTCAATTTAGTTTTTATATTGTTGTTTTTTTGTGGATTATTTAAAATATGTATTTTTTTGTTTTAGGTTATTTTCTTCTTCCTTTTTGACATGATTTGACTTGACTGGATTTCACACTTGCTTTATAAAATGTGTGTTTTTCTGTAGGAGGGGAGCAGCCAATCCCACTGTGGAATGAGCATGATGTGTCAACAGATGGTGACAAACCTAAAATCCTGCTTTACTCCATAAATCTGACATTTAAGGTTTGAATTTTGTGTATTTAGGCTTTCTGAAAATAAATTGTGTTTAACAACTTTGTAAGCATGTTTTTTTTTCTGTTGTAGGGAATTCAAATGACAGCCACCACTCCTTCTATGAGGGCGGTGCGCTTTGAGACGGGCTGGATTGAGCTTGAACTGTCCAATCGCGTGCAGTGTAAAACAACTCCCACAGGAAGCAACTATCTGAAGCTTTTTGGAAAATGTCAAGTGGATCTCAACTTGGCGTTGGGCCAAATCGTCAAACATCAGGTAGCCACTGTAAACAGTCCCTGTTATGCATTACTATGCGTTCTGGAAATTGCATTGACTTTAGGTCACAGCATGTAAAAATTGAATTGTTGAGAGAAAACCAACTCTGATAAGTGGTGTACAGTGGATAACTGGTGTAAAAGTCATGTTTCGATTCAATTTTAAAATCATTTAAAATAAATTATACATAAAATTATTATATGTATATTTTTAGAGTGCGTGATTCTGATTGCTTCTGAAGGTGTGCATTTATTTTTAAATAAACACACAGTTGAAATAGTTCTAAGCATGTCTCAACCACATTACAGTTCCATATAACTACACCTCAAAGCTCTTTACAGCCTACAGCAGCAGAAGAAATAAAATCTGCTAAGGGTATTAATAGATCAAAATTATAAATCTGATTAAGCTTTCCCCTCAAAAATCAACCATTTTATCACAACCTAGCAACACCATAGCAACCGTGCTAGCAACATGCAAATACTAGAAACATGCTGAACCTATTTGTACTTATCTATCTTTGCCAACAGTTTTAAACTTCAAACTTCTTAAAAACTACTTCAGTTATTTAAACTATAAAACTGCTTTAAACTTTCAGGCTAGGCTTTGTCAAGTCACCATAAAGTTTGTCTACAAACTTTGCTTTTCAGAAAAGAAATTCAGAAAGAAATTATTCAGAAAGAAATTAACAAAAATATAAAACAAACAGAAAATATACTGCCATTTGCTGATAAAAACATCAAACCTGAACAAATGTATTTAAAGTAAAACTGAAATAAACAAATATTCTCGTGTCTCTCTCATTTGCACAAATGCAGTGCACTTTTTGCATGTTTCACTTATTTAAACATGACTCATTCTTGAAACTTAATAAAATTAATAAAAGTTATACAAAACTTACTTTCAGATTACTTTCCTTAAAAAGTAACTAAGTAACCCATTTAGCTACTTTTTTTGTGAGTCAACACTCTAATATATTACTTTTAAAAGTAACTTTGCCCCAAAGTGATAACACTGCAATATCATTAAATCCACTTTCTCTTGCAGGTATATGAGGAGGCGGGGTCAGATTTCCACCAGGTGGCGTATTTCCGAACTCGGATTGGTTTGCGCAACGCTCTGCAGGAGGAAATCAGTGGCAGCTCTGACAAGGAGGCCGTCCTGATCACACTCAGCCGTCCTATCATTTTTGCTCAGCCCGTGGCCTTTGACAGAGGTCAGTCAATTTCTTTGCCTTTTGTTTGTCAATTCATTCTCATTGTGAGATTTTGGGGATTTGTAATTGTTTGTTTATGTGTGTGCTCTAGCTGTGCTCTTCTGGCTGAACTATAAGGCTGCCTATGATAACTGGAAGGAACAACGCTTGGCTCTCAACTCCGACATTCATATGGCCACCAAAGAGGTTGTTGACAAACTGCCAGCCATTCAGCAGACCAGCGTCCAGGCCTTCAGCACACTCTTCCTACAGCTCACGGTCAATGACCTGGGCATCTGTCTGCCTATTACCAGCGCCACACAGGTGGATACTTAATGATGCACATTATACATTACCTCTCAGGATTTTGTGGGATCAGTATGATTATTTTTAATGTTTGTGCTTATAAAAGTTACATTTATTTGCCCAATAATACAGTACAATACTGTATAATTACTACAACAAAAAACAAACAGTTCTCATATTTGTTTATTTAATTTATTCCTGTGATTTTAATTTACTCCTGTGAATTTCCAGCTCATTTCCTCAGTGTTAAATGATTCTTCAGAATTCATTATAACATAATCATCTGTTGCTCAAAAAAAAACATGTAAGAGGTGTTGAAAATTGGTCTGCTGTATGTGAAGTGTGATAAAGTAATGTTCAAAAGTACCATTAAAATGCATTTACTTTTATTCATTAAGGTATTCATTTGTTCAAGACTGAAAGTATAATTAAAATAAAGACATTTATAATATTAAAATATATATTTTATATTTTGAATAATAATTTTTTATTTGTCATTTTCTCTTTCTAAAAAGAAAAATTGATCACAGTTTTTACAAAATTATGCAGCACAATGGTTTTTGATAATTATAAGATCCATTATTACATAATATAACAAAATATGAGCATACTATAATGATTTCTGAATGATCATGTGACACTGAAAACTGGAGTAAATTCAGCTTTCAATCACAGGAATAAATTACAAAACAAATGAGAATTTATTGTAAATAATATTTTGATCAAATAAATTATGTCTTGTTGAGGAGGAGACAAAAACAAACAAACATTAAAAACATAATACATTTGGCCGTTAATGTAAACTTTACTCTTTTTAACGATTAGACTCATCAGATTGCCTTCACTTCACATGCACTGTTTGATATATTTCTATTTCCGTGGCATTTCACATGTTTGTTATTCTGTTCTACTGTGTTTAGGCCAATTACAGTATTGATTTTGACACTGGTTCAGCACTGGTGTTAACCATCGAGAGTACACTGATCACAGCCTGCTCCTCTGAATCGCTGGTCAGCAAAGGACATTTCAAGAACTTTTGTATTAGATTTGCTGAGGGGTTCGAGACGACTTGGGATGACTGGAAACCTGAGATCAGAGGCGACCTGGTCATGAATGCATGTGAGTAACGATATATAGTAAATATGATAAAGACTGCATTCAAATAAAAATTTACAATGCTATTTTTTGCTAGCGCACATTGGTACAAATTGAACAATTAATCTGTGCAAGATCATTAATTGAACATTTTTTGTTTGTTTTGGTAATCTTTAATCAAAGTCTAACCATTTGCCTCCATTCTTAAATGGTAGTCCCTGTCTGATGAAGTCAGTTTGACTGCTTGGGTGAAATATGCTTTGGCACACCCCTCCAACTGTTAGTAAAAGATAAGAGGAGGTGTTCAAAAATTAAACCCCACCCCTTACTCAATATTCAATTTCTATTTTAAGTACGTCGTCATACTCTATTAATAATAAAAGTCTGCAACAACTTCCATTTCACTCAGACTTTACTTTAGATTATACTTTACCTCATGTAAGCAGGGCCGAATTAACATAAGGGCTAGGTGGGGCTGAAGAATTCATTTGCGCTATGACGCGGGAAACGCCTCTTTGCGTTATGCTTTCTCTCGTCGATAATGTGAAGTATTCCTTTCATTTCGCTGCTGTTCAAAAACAGTGACGCCGGTGCTAAACTGGGGCTCGGAGTGGCTGTATCAGAATATTGAATAGGCCTGTTTTAGTCACCCATAAAGGTGATCAGATGTCCCAATTTTCCCAGGACAATTACTTATTTCTGCGCTACCACAAGAACCTTCCACTCAAAGGCAGGCTAACCAAGCTTGTTGTAGAACAAAAAATAAAATTCAAACAGTTTCATTCATTGATTAACTTGTACATGTAGTAATAGAAGCTGGGATAGGCGGAGTCATGCTGAATGGACTCATAACTGAAGCGCAGTCTCGGCCGCGCGGCAGTTACAGCTGGACTATACATCACACAATATAACCGAGACAGTGTGTGAATAAATCAAATAACCTACACAAGCAGTTATCAAAATATCCATCATTGCGGAGTATGTATCTCAAGTAAATACACTCGGTTATGCTTTACAGTAAGTCTAACTGAACTAGTTAGAAAGCAAACTTTTTTTTTTTATATAAATGTTAACTTTGCTCCTTTTATGAAAACGACAGTAATAATATGGAGCAATGAAATATTGGTGCTGGCTTTCATCAGAAAATATATCTGATGCAAAAAATAAATAAATAAAATAAAATAAGGATGCTTGCCTTCTGTAACTCAGAAGACCACAATATTTTGGATATTAGAAGCATGGAGTTTAAAGATATCCTCGTATCATTAAGGAATTATGGTTAGCTAAAGTTCTAAAGAACCTTTTTAAAGGTAAACTCCAATTCAAAGTATTTATTATTCATTCATTCATTCATTTTCTTGTCGGCTTTGTCCCTTGCGGGGTCGCCACAGCGGAATGAACCACCAACTTATCCAGCACGATTTTACGCAGCGGATGCCCTTCCAGCCGCAACCCATCTCTGGGAACTTCCACACACACATTCACACTCATACACTACGGACAATTTAGCTTACCCAATTCACCTGTACTGCATGTCTTTGGACTGTGGGGGAAACCGGAGCACCCGGAGGAAACCCACGCAAACGCAGGGAGAACATGCAAACTCCACACAGAAACGCCAACTGACCCAGCCCAGCCGAGGTTCGAACCTGCGACCCAGCGACGTTCTTGCTGTGAGGCAACAGCACTACCTACTGCGCCACTGCGTTGCCTAAAGTATTTATTATAAAGCACTAATTTAGGAAGCATTGCAAATGTTTTTTGTTTTGCTGATTTTTGCAGCCTGTTTAGATTTTGAAGTTCATATTATGTCATTGTTTAATTTTGTATGACCTACTTGCAGGCCTATTTTAATAAAATAGGAAAATATATAATAATCAAATATAAATAAAATGTTGGAAAATTAGATAATAATATTGATTAATAAATTATTATTATTATTATTAATAATAGCAATAATAATAATAACAAAAACAACTATATATTCTTTTAAACATATATATATATATATATAGCCAAATGCGGGTAGATTTCAGCTCTGGCGGGTTAGACAGACACCTCCACTAGCCAGTTTGGCTGGTTGGAAATTATTTTAAAGTTGTAGTTTTCTTAAAAGCAAGATTCGACAATAAGCATGGCCCAATATGCTGTATGTGATAATCGAGAAGCAGCACGACTGACAAAAATAACGGCGTTCGCGCGAGCAGAAAGCAGGTAAATACCGAACGAGAGGATGATCACTCGCACAGATGATGTGATGCGCGCGACTGTTAGAAAGCGCGCGCTCCCGTTTACTTGCACGAAGCAACTGTGTCTAGAGGAAGCGCAACTGGTGCGATCGGTTCCCTTTGAAATAGACTGGACAAAGAGCGATGATCGTGCACCCACAGTTTAATTGTTGAATTAAAAAGTGCACCTATACAGCTGTATTTTCCTTGATTTGACACATAAAAAAATTGTGTCTAAGAAATATTTATTTGGTGTGGTCAGAGATAAATTTGGTAAATCCTTAATTTTGAGCCCTGAAAAGTCATGTGAAATAAAAACTGATTGTATTGCGACACAACCCATTTGCTCATGCACACTGAGCAAGCTAATACACAATGCACACAAGAAGTGAAATGAATGAGAAGGCATGTGGACATAACACAACATCTAAATCAAGTCATTTTAGCATGTCAAAGTCAAATTTAAGCATATAAAGTATATTTTCCCAACAAGAAAAGTGTGGCTAGTGAAAATGGCAAGTGGCTAGTAATGTTGAAAATCTACTAGCCACAGTGGCTGGTGATCAAAAAAGTTAATGTCAAGCCCTGAATATATATATATATATATATATATATATATATATATATATATATATATATATATATATATATATATATATATATATATATATATATATATGTATATATGTATGTATGTATGTATGTATGTATGTATGTATGTATGTATGTATATATGTATGTATATATGTATGTATATATGTGTGTGTGTGTGTGTGTATATATATATATATATATATATATGTATGTATGTATGTATGTATGTATATATGTGTGTGTGTGTATATATATATATATATATATATATATATATATATATATATGTATGTATGTATGTATGTATGTATATATATATATGTATGTATATGTGTGTATATATGTGTGTGTGTGTGTGTGTGTGTGTATATATATATATATATATATATATATATTTTTTTTTTTTTTTTTTTTTTGTGAGGTTAAAAAATTAAAGGGGGCCCTTAGATTTGCTATAACCCCAGGGCCCAATGTGTTCTTAATCTGGCCCTGCATGTAAATGCAATAATTCGATCTAAATAATGCGTTTGGGCTCATAATCACAATAAGCATAACTGTTTTAACCTAGGTGGTGTATGCTAATTTTAATCAGAGTATACAGGCCTGTAAACAGCTTATTCGCATTATTGCTGTTCTGACCAAAGTGCGTTTGAACTATATGAATAAAGGAAATTGCATGTAAACGGGATTAAGAGCTTTTCTCCAGACATGTAAACATTACATTGCTGATTAAGCCCTAACTATAATTATTATTAAAAATCACAATATTCGTGAGCATGTAAACCGTTGTCATTGTGGCTTTTCAGGTGTTGTGCCTGATGGTACATATGAAGTGTGCTCCAGAACAACAGGCCAAGCCTCTGCAGGTAAGTACGAATCAATATTCAGTCATTTGAAGGAAAAAAAAGTTAGATTATCTTCAAACAACCTTTTGATATTCCAGAGAGCAGCAGTGCTGGGACATGGACACTTAACGTCCTGTGGAAGATGTGTGGTATCGATGTGCACATGGATCCCAACATTGGTAAGCGTCTGAACGCTCTGGGCAATACACTGACCTCCCTGACTGGAGAAGAGGACAACGATGACATCACAGACCTTAACTCTGTCAACATGGCCGACCTTTCAGATGAGGATGAGAGTGACGGCATGTCTCCACCCGTACACATGGTCAGTCATTTCAATAGCAGTTATTGGTTGTCAATATCAGTGTTGTAAAGTGTTTGTATCTATTTTACATGTTTTGTCGGTTTCTTTGATGTCATTTTAGTGTTCAGTGCTGTAAATGTGAAGTAGGGCTGAATGATTTTTTTTGCATTTGCAATAATATCGCAATATTATAAAACAAAGGCAGAGGTAAAAGTGTACACTTAGTAAAGCTTTTTGCACAGAAGGCATAAAATTCTGAATGTTTTCAGACATTGTTGCGATGCCTTATTTTGATATAATATTCGCTAAGTTTTTAACCGCAGATGATGCTGTAGGCTTTACAAACATCTGTACTCTGCTTGTATCCAATTACTTACAAATACCACTTGAACATAAAACAATCATTATTAAATGACAGGTTGTTCAGAGTGAGCTGTTTATGAGAATCCCATTAAATAAAAGCCAACTTGCGTGACTCGACGAACACTCAATCGCTCTTTTTTGTGGGTACATTGAGTACATGGTTAAAATCTAGCCTAGAGTAACATCTGCTGTTAAAATCTTAAGCTCAGAATCAATTCAAGAGAAAATAGTGATGTATTTAGAAAATCTCAATCTTTGCCGAATCGTTTTCGTGTACGATTTTTTGCCTACAGCTCTATAAAATATAGTAATAGTGTTTAGTTCTGTAATGTATGCATCAGGGTGTACTTGGTTAAAATATAGCCTAGAGTTTAAAACTAAGCTCAGGACCAATTCAAGAGAAAATGGGGATTTATTTAGAAAATCTCAATCTTTGCCGAATCGTTTTCGTGTACGATTTTTTGCCTAAAGCTCTATAAAATATAGTAATAGTGTTTAGTTCTGTAATGTATGCATCAGGGTGTACTTGGTTAAAATATAGCCTAGAGTTTAAAACTAAGCTCAGAATCAATTCAAGAGAAAATGGGGATGTATTTAGAAAATCTCAATCTTTGCCGAATCGTTTTCGTGTACGATTTTTTGCCTACAGCTCTATATATAGTAATAGTGTTTAGTTCTGTAATGTATGCGCTAGAGAGCCACTGTGAATATGCAGGTGATGAAATTGCCTTTGAATGCACATACATTTTTCACTTGGACTTTCGCTTTGAATATCTTAAGTTAACAGTGCCATCTAGCGGCAATGTGCAGTTTTGTTAAATTGTAGGTTTCTAATTGGTTAAATTGCTGATAAGATTAACAGATAAAAATAAATCTGAACAATAATCAGCTAATAATATTGTGTTGATTTATTGCTCATAGCTCGAGTTGACAGGGCCATCTAGCGGCCATGTGTAGTTTGATAAAAAAATATGTAGGCTTCTATTTGGTTAAACTGCTAAAAATATTAACCGATAAAACAAAATCTGAACAATAATTAGTTAATAATGTTGTTTTGGTTATACTTTAAATCATTTATTGCTTATAGCGCGAGTTAACAGCGTCGTCTAGCGGCTATGTGCAGTTTGATTTGTAGGTTCCTAATTGGTTAAACTGCTAAAAATATTAACCGATAAAACTATATATGAACAATAATCAGCTAATAATATTGTGTTGGTTATACTATAAAATTATTTATTGCGTATAGCGAGAGTTAACAGCGCCATCTAGCGGCTATGCGTAGTTTGATTAATAAATGTGTAGATTTCTATTACATTAAACTGCTAAAAAGATTAACCGATAAAACTAAATGTGAACAATAATTAGTTAATAATATTGTGTTGGTTATACTATAAAATTATTTATTGTGTATAGTGCGAGTTAACAGCGCCATCTAGTAGATGTGTGTGGTTTGATCAAAATTTGTAGATCTCTATTTGGTTAAACTGCTAAAAAGATTAACCAATAAAGCTAAATCTGAACAATAATCAGTTAATATTGTGTTGGTTATACTATAAAATTATTTATTGCTTGTAGCGCTAGTTAACAGCGCCATTTAGCGGCTATGCGTAGTTTGATTCAAAATGTGTAGGTTTCTATTTCATTAAACTGCTTAAAAGATTAACTGATAAAACTAAATCTGAACAATAATTAGTTAATAATATTGTGTTGATTATACTATAAAATGATTTATTGCGTATAGCGCGAGTTAACAGCGCCATCTAGCAGCTGTGTATGGTTTGAAAAAAATTAGTAGGTTTCTATTTGGTTAAACTGCTAAAAAGGTTAACCGATAAAACTAAATCTGAACAATAATCAGTTAATATTGTGTTGGTTATAATATTAAATGATTTATTGCGTATAGCGCGAGTGAACAGCGCCATCTAGCAGCTGTGTGTGGTTTGATAAAAATTAGTAGGTTTCTATTTGGTTAAACTGCTAAAAAGATTAACCGATAAAACTAAATCTGAACAATAATTAGTTAATAATATTGTGTTGTTTATACTATAAAATTACTTATTCCGTATAGCGCGAGTTAACAGCGCCGTCTAGCGGCTATGTGTAGTTTGATTAAAAAATGTGTAGGTTTCTATTTCATTAAACTGCTTGAAAGATTAACTGATAAAACTAAATCTGAACAACAACAATTAGCTAATAATATTGTGTTGATTATACTATAAAATGATTTATTGCGTATAGCGTGAGTTAACAGCGCAATCTAGCAGCTGTGTGTGGTTTGATAAAAATTTGTAGGTTTCTATTTGGTTAAACTGCTAAAAAGATTAACCGATATAGCTAAATCTGAACAATAATCAGTTAATATTGTGTTGGTTATAATATTAAATGATTTATTGCGTATAGCGCGAGTGAACAGCGCCATCTAGCTGCTATGTGTAGTTTGATTAAAAAATGTGTCGATTTCTATTTCATTAAACTGCTAAAAAGATTAACTAATAAAACTAAATCTGAACAATAATCAGTTAATAATATTGTGTTGGTTATACTATAAAATAATTTATTGCGTATAGCACGAGTTAACAGCGCCATCTAGCAGCTGTGTGTGGTTTGATAAAAATTTGTAGGTCTCTATTTGATTAAACTGCTAAAAAGATTAACCGATAAAACTAAATCTGAACAATAATCAGTTAATAATATTGTGTTGGTTATAATATAAAATTATTTACTGTGTATAGCGCGGGTAAACAGCGCCATCTAGCGGCTATGTGTAGTTTGATTTAAAAAATTGTAGGTTTCTAATTAGTTAAACTGCTAAAAAGAGTAACCGATAAAACTAAATCTGAACAATAATCAGTTAAAATTGTGTTTGTTATACTATAAAATAATTTATTGCTAGTCTTTGTTGAACAATACAGTAAAGAACTTTGACAAAACTGCATGGTAAATTGCAATATTTGTCTTAAAATAACTCACAATTAGATAAATTAGATATCGCAATTAAAGTCGTTCAGCCCTACTGTAAAGTATTCTTTTGTGTATTTGTGCTCATTTGTACTCAATATTTGTGTAGTGCTTTGCGTTTGTGTTTGTTGTTCAACCGGCCCCATGTTTGCAGTTTACCGAAGGTGATCTCAGTCCCAGAGTTTCGTTCAGGAAGCGGCTGGTGCAAAGCATTCTGGGAATTAGCCCCAGCCCCCCTCCCCTCTCACCTTCAGAGTGTCGTAGTGTTTCTCCATCGTCCACAATCACTCGGCTAAAGTCGAGAAGCGTTCGCCTGCCATCCTCAGCCAATGCAGAACGAACTAGACATCCCAGACCCCTGTCCTGGGGCTGTGTATGTACTTCAGAGCCTCCGTTTGCTTCTCAAATCCTCTCTGTTTATCTGTCACATTCCTTCTCTTCATATTGTTCATTCTCTCAGGGTGGAAGTTTCTTTTAAGATCAGTCAAATTGTTCAAAACCTTCTTGAAATCTACCTAGAATTTCTGGTTTTGAGCAACCGAAATAAGCCAAACAAGTCTGGATTTTACAGTTTCCTGCTGCCTTATTATTTTTTTTTAAGATTCCTCTCCATGAGAAATGAACGGTTGTCACTTCTTGAAAACATCTTGTTTTCCAAATCCAAAGGATGAATTTCTCGTGGATTGGCTGTGCTTTTGTAATCAGTTTGTCTGGGATGGTGTGGTGATTTTTTATTTTTTTTGTTTTGTCTGCTGTGCGGTGCTGTGCTGTGCTGTAATGACCAACACTTGTTTTGACTGTGATTTACCAGTCTGTGTGATTTAAACATTTGTTTATAAACAAATCTAATGTGCATGTCTGTACCTAGGGCTGGGCGGAATGATACTGTAAAACTGTTGAAATATGCCAACAGGGTATCTATACCATTTATAAACCATATGATTCAGAAATTAAACCCATTTTGGTGTCCATATTAAATGTGCTGTATGCACAGGGCTCGAAATTAACTTTTTTACTTGGTAGCACCGGTGCTCCCAACTTCAAAAATTTAGCAGCACCAGAAAAAATTTAGGAGCACCAGAAATAATTTAGGAGCACCCACCAAAAATGAATGAGCACTAGGGATGTCCCGATCCGATATTGATATCGGAAATCGGTCCGATATCAGTCCAAATAAATTTATCGGACTGCATTAAAAATCTCCGATATAAGCAGTCTGTTCCGCTCTAAACTCCGTTACAGCTATTTTATCCAGCAGCGTCCAGAGCCAGCGTGCAAAGCCCACGTGATCACAACACTGCTTGCTGGCAAAGTCCCTTTAAGATTTAGCATGCTCTTCACGCCAAGTTATAGTGTATTACGATGGAAATCTATTGTGACGGTAGCACACGCTAACGCTATCAACATCGGCACATCTATACTGGTTTATTTACTTCACGTCAAGCGATCTTTACATTGTTTTGTATACGCTGCTAAGAAACGCAAGGCACCGAATGGCGGCGAGCCTCATAGAAAACGTTTACAATTCGGTCATGGCATATCATGGTGCATCCAGTGTGATCGATACCCAATTCAACACCTGCGCTTCCGACACAAAAGACTTTACCTCAGCGGCGCGGTTTTGTGTGCGTGAGAAACGAACACCGCCACAGACTCGCATGCTCTGCTGCTGCAGACCCACAGAGATGCGACCTGTTCACAAAACCTTTAACTAAGTAGACTGATCCAGCTCATTGTATAGTGTGCTTTCGCTTTCTATAGCTGCGTTTTTGCATTACTTTATATGCGCGCGCGCGAAAGAAAGAGAGAGAGAGAGAGAGAGAGAGAGAGAGAGAGAGAGAGAGAGAGAGAGAGAGAGAGAGAGAGAGAGAGAGAGAGAAGATTTGACCTGTCAGTGGTGCACATAGATAGTAGGAGTCAAATAGTGGATTTCTTTATTTTTATTTATTTTTTTTTACTTGAACTCACTGAAAAGAAACAGTGTCATGTAAAAAGTGTTAAATGATAAACATTTTTGTTTTTAATTGTCTGTTAAATAAGAATAAGAAATCATTCTGTTGCTGAGGGCCATTACAGTTTAAAAGAAAGTATGGTATTCCCATATTTAACTCGTCTTTTAAAAGCCCAGAAAGATAAAGTGCTCAGATAAACAGTGTCAGCTTTGCACATTAGTTTGCAGTTCTGTCTTTCTTTACATTTCCCATGTGGGAAGTAGGGTGGAATCTGTGCAATATATTATGCAAATAAAATAAATTTTAAAAGTCACATTATTTTATGTGATGTGGAGAAAAGTATATCTATGTTAAAGATAATATGTACAATATATATTATTATAAAATAAATTATGTTTTGTTTGGGAGCATTGATACAGCCATACTCATCTTATGATACAAACACAGATTAAATAGATCTGATCATGTGAATGTTTGCACTAACCATACTGCACATTTTTATTAACTTAATAACTTATAACAATAACTCCTTATTTCTGCTGCCCAGTGTGAAAGAGATTTTTCAGCTCGAAACTGGATTGAAAAATTCATCAAGAAGCTGCCTAGGCATGTCCACAACTGAAGACTTGATTCAGATCAGTTTAGAGAGGCCTTCATTAGAGCAATATGATCCCAGACCTGCTGTGGACCGCTAGCTAAACTCCATACAGCTTAAATTATAATTATTAAACACTATTTAAACTGTTGTTGCAGTAAAATAAAACCTAGTGTACTTATCGTTTTCAAATGAATGACACTGCTTTGTTTACAGATCTCCTCGTGTACATTTATTAGGCAAAAACACTATTTATTTTATACATTTTCACTGTGCTCCTAAAATTCTTTAATGTGCTCCTAAATTTTTCCACTTAGGAGCGCATGTCCTCCTCCTGAAAAAAGTTAGCATCAAGCCCTGGAAATGCTTATCTCCTTAAAAAAAATCTAATGTATAATCTAGCCGTTCATACATTACTCTCAACGAAATAGGTAAAAGTAAAGTATTCATGATTTGTGCTGATTATTATATCGGATTATTATATCGGATTTGTATCTGTATCGGTTAGTACTGAAGGCTGCAATATCGGTATCGTATCGGAAGTTAAAATGTTGTATCGGGACATCCCTAATGAGCACCACTGCAAATTGTATGTTAAGGGATTTATTGTATTTGAAAACAA